>CM060878.1:10934328-11483475 GCA_030737845.1 Acorus calamus | reverse complement strand
GGACTGAAATTATGGCTGAAAATAAAATGAGATTTCTCATTGAGGAAGAAGTTTTGATGTTGGACTGAAATTAAGACAAAAAATAAAATGGGATTTCTCATTGATAAAGAGGTTATTTTCTTGGTTAATAAGGGTCTCAGATCTTCATGACTATTTTTTTTTATAGTCTATGTATTTTAAATGGACATTTTGATCAAAGTATTTCAAAATGATTTTATTTAATATGGGTATTAATTTTTGAAACCTTAGATTACTAGATTTGTTAGAAATGATAGGTGTGCAATACTTAATGAGTTATATTTTGTTTAATATAAGGAAAATGATTTTCTTTAATATTACTGTACATTATATCAAATAGTACAGTTCAATTAAAAAGTGCTCTAGTTTGATTAACAAGTGGATCAATTCGCTTCATGAGTAGTGTAGTCTGATTCATCACTTGGTTCATTTCGATGTGGTACTGTATTTTCATTATTTCAAAAAGTTCAGTTCAATTAACAAATGCTTCAGTTCAATTATAACAAATGCTCAAGTTCGATTAATAAGTGCTCCAATTTATTTCATGAGTAGTGTAGTTGTTTATTCATGTCTCTGGAAATTTTAATTTAATCAGTGAATGAACACAAATATAAATGAAATGCAATTTTTAAACTTTTGAGACATTAACATATGTTTGTACGTGCAGATAAAATGGTGAAGAAGAAGGTGATGAAGTCTAAGAAATCAAGTGAATTGGTACAAAATAAGGTGATCAATATTATGCAATTTGATTAATAAGTCATGCAATTCGATTCTAATGTTGTGTAATTCTATTAATCGATTATGCAATTTTGAAAAATTAATGGGACATGTAGTTTGGAATATATGTTGTGTTGTTCGATTCTTAGATTGTGCAGTTCAAAATTTTTTTATTTATTCTGCACCTAAACATTTAGTAAGAAGATGTTTATGTTTCATATCCATTAAATGTGAATTATATGTTAGTCCAATTGTAATTTGAGACAATGACAAACTTTCCCCTTGAGTCCACATAAATCATAGTCTTCCAACACCTTTGCAAGCTTTGTTTTTTTTTATTGTTAAAACTTAGTTACTTTCACTACCTGCCAATGAAGCTTGGAATCCCAACCTGTAAAAGGTTCCAGTTGATTGAGGTCTGGGGTTACTCCAAGTGGAAAAAAACCAAAAAGAAAATCCTTTATTTGAGCATTAGAAGCTTCCTCTTCTAGGATCTCAGCTTAAATTAAATTAAAAATATTCCAAATATAAACAGACCTGCAATTCCAATTAAAGGTATTTCATATTCTTTAGTGTTCAATATTATATTATGGTGATGAAACAAACCATGGGAATCAACCAGTCATTCTTATAACCTACCAATGTGGTAATTTTGATATCATTGATTTATTATTTTTGTGGATTGTGATAGAAACAAGTGTAGCAGTGGATGTAAAATATCCTATTGACTGTTTGTTTTAAATCTCTGCTTCCATTTCAAGCAAACTCTTATTAAGCAATGCGAAAAAAACAATTGAATGACAAGGATAACCTTGCAGAATCATTTCATTTTTCCATTATGGGTTAGCCCCTGCCCAGTTCAGGTGCCATAAGTAGATATCTCTTCTTTCAGTACCCTATGTGGTTTATTGTGGGGGAGGGCATATGTATTCACTGTTTGGGCTTTCTCTTTAATTAATACAAAGGTGAAAGCGAGTCATTACATTCACAAAAAATAAAAAAAATTAGAGAATCACAATTAAACAGATAAATATTCAAGAATCACCTAGAGTGTCTGACCTGTGGATTATTATAAGTTTATGGATCGAAAAATCACAACCAAATCAAGAACCATGTCGATTGTTTAACTTGTGAATAAAACTATCACTCACTTTCACTTAAAGGGGAAAAAAGATTGTGCGCAAGAGAGCGGAAGGGGGTTGTTCTGCAAGAATGTTTTTTTTTTTTTTGTGAGAAGAGGTTTTCTATCATCAATTACTCTGATCCCAAGGTCTGTCTCTTTCATAATGCTGGCACCTCGCGCATATCACTTTCTGTGGTACATCCATTTGAATTGCCCTGTCATTCTCTTGTTTTAATATTTTTTTTATTTAAATATTAGGTTGATATTGCCATGATTGTAATTGGGTTTTCTCAAATTTTGAATGTCATTTCTTTTCATTTTCAACTGGTGGGCAACAGCCTACAGATTGCATTATATCTGATCAGAAACTACTGGGTCATGCATCCCCCCTTAAAACTATGTGCCTGCACACATAACTGTAAATACATTTAAAACCCTATCTAATATGCATCTACCATAAGTCCACATTAAAAATATGTTTATAGCTCATGCAACTCACCTTGCAACTCCGTGCTTCCGCCTTTGGAGCCTACACTAAATTGTCTTCTTGAAACTTCTCTGCAATAGGATATCTCTTCTAACACACATGGTAAAACCAAAACTCCTTCCAAGTTGTTCATTCCAATGATGCAACACCTGACCACCAAGAAACCATCACAGTTTGGAAACTCCCACAAATTCACTAACTATGATAAGTGAAGGAATGTCGTATGAACAAAACTAATAATGGTAAACTCTGCATGGCATCCACATCTTGTTTCTACACGTTGGACCCGAACTCTTTTCTCAAGTCGATCAACTTTCCGAAAGCCTTCTCTTGAGCAAACATATTGTCTTCTTCTAATAATTGCATTTACAATTTTGGTTAAATTTTTTCGGATGCTGAATCCAACTTGCTTACTGTATTGAATATAAAAACTAACTGCCTCTTCAGCTGAGTCAAACTCCATACCTATTTTGGGATCCAATGTTTCAAAAATTAACTTACGAGGAGTTAGTATAGTTTTTTCGACAAAATCAAACATCATTCATTAATCTATAGAAGTAATAAGAGAAAAGAATACAAACATATATCAATATATGAACAACATTAAATTACACAAATTAAAATATATATATGATACATATATCTTTTCAATACATTGCAAAATAAATACAGACATTTAAACCCCTTACAAAACATGACATGATAATCATATAAATTGAATTACACAACCCATCAAATCAGGGTCTCACATTTGCACCGAACTATACATGTGAACCAAACTGCACAAACTATTAATCGAACTACATAACCTATGAAGTTTGATCTATACAACATGCAACTCAAAAATACATTAACCGAATCAAAATGCACAACATAATCTTTGAGGGGCAGAGCATAAGTATTGAACTGCACCATCTTTCAATTGAACCACACATAATCTGAATATGAACCGAACTATACGGCATTTGATTTTTTTTTTTTTAGTCTGTGAAAAAATTCACATATTCAAATTGCACCTTAGAATTATATTTCACAATATATTATCAAATAATATTCTCACCTCCCAAAACTCTATAAACTTCATTTAATCCTCCGTCAAGTACAATAACTAAATATATTTGACACATACACTCTTTTGAATACATTGCAAAACAAATACAAAAATTTAAACCCCTTATGACATTAATTGAACTACACAACCCTTCAAATGAACTTCTCACATTTTAACCAAGTTGTACATGTGAATCGAACTGCACAACCTACTTAATCAAACTACAACAACCAATGAATCAAACCAAGTTGTATATGTGAACCGAACCGCACAACCTATTAATCGAACTACAACAACATATGAATCAAACTACAACAACCTATGAATCAAACTACAACAACCTATGAATCAAACTATACAACCTAAAATAAAAAATACAATAAGTGATTCGAAATGCACAATCTTTTAATTGAAACACACATAATTTGTATCAAACTGCATGATATGAACTGAATTATACAATATATACAAATTTTTATTTGTGATATATGAAACATATTCACATATTCAAATTGCATATCTTATAATAATACTTGACAAAAATATGATCAAACAATATTCTCAACTCCCTAAACCCTATAAACTCCATTTAGTCCTTCAAATAAAGATAGATAGAACATTCACTGTGGGGTTAATGTTTTGTTGGGCTTTACATTGGATCCAGAAATGCACAATAGAGAAAATCTGAAAATTAATTTTGTTGGGCTTTACATTAGATTCTGATATGCACAAAATAGGAAATCTGTAAAAAGCAGTTTCGTTGGGCTTTACCTGAAAAATCAGTTTCTTCGTTGGGCCTCCTTTTGGTATTTGTTGGATCTACATGGTTTTTTATAAGAGATGTTAGAGCCTGGTCTTTTCATTTTTCAGGGGAGAGGGAGAGGGAGAGGAAAAGCCCATGGAGGCCTGGTCTTTTCATTTTTCAGGGGAGAGGGAGGGAAAAAGCCTATGGAGAGAGGAAGGCATCAAACCCATGGAGAGAGGGAGGGACAGGGCTGTAAAATGGTAGGAAAACCAAAAAAAAGGGGGGGAAATCAAAACGAGGTGTTTATGTCCGTCAACCCAGTGAAACTCATATATATATATATATATATATATATATATATATATATATATGAAAATGATTGCGTGCGGCGAACGGCAGGTGCGGCCGCGACGTGGGCCGTTCGATCGCGGGTCCATCGCATCCAACGATCGACGTGAATCGCACCTGACCGTCCGATGCGATGGACCCGTGATCGCGGCCGCACCCGCCGTTCGCCGCACGTAATCACGTCCCTATATATATATATATATATATATATATATATATATATATATATATATATATATATATATATATATATATATCCACGTGTCAATGTGTGGTTGGATACTTATCGAGCTGATGATATTCAGTTCTGAGGGGATCCAAACAACAAATTATAACTAATTTGAACCTGTTCCTTTTTAAATAAAGAAATTTTTGCTATTCAATTAACAATCAAAGCATACCTCTTTTCTTTAGATTTATGCTTGAAATGGATGATTCGGGTCTACTTCTCTTATACGAATATATCAAGAACTATATATAGATGTACAATTAAATCAAATAACAACCTGATTATCTTTTTAATATTTATAGAAATAAATTCTAACAAACTAAACTAAATCTAACCAAAATATTTTTTCAGTATATAAATAAGAGCTTTGTTACGCAAGCCCCAGCATATAGGCCCCTCCCACAGGCCCCTTGATGTGTCAACATCTTATTGGTTGTGTAGTTTCTTTTACAAAAAGATAAAAAAGCTAAATACTAAAATACCCTTAATTAATATCCACCCTAGTTTTCATATTTTTCTCTCTTTTTCCATTTTTTCCCACTCACAACCGTTCCTCTTTCAAATCCAATTAAAAGATTTGTTGGTTTTCAAATATCAAATTTGAATCGAAAAAAACCCCTCGTGTAAAACGTTGAAGAGGACCTATTATATCATTGATGAATCGATTTGAAACAAAACATTTCATTTGAAGGTTCTTCTACAGCAAAAAAATAGGTATGAAACCTTTTTTTGGTATTTCGCAAAACCTGTCTATTGTATTCGATGATGATGTTGATTACATGGATTTGTTTTTTTTTTTTTAGTTTTTCTTCGAATAATAACAAAAGAAACTTCTTTTTTTACAAAAATCTAAAATTGTATGATTAAATTTTTTATGTTCGTTATTGAAATGTTGCTAACAAAATCAGATGGGTATTTTCTTATTTCATTAGCAACATGTATTTTGATTTTTCTTAATAGTACTGCTATGCGTAATGAGACTTTGTAGTAAATGTAACTAACTACAAGTTGTTACTGATGTATATTAATATTCAGAAAATGTAACTAACTATTATAGTGTACTAAAAAATGTAATTTTATTTGAAATGTAACAAACTATTATTAGAAAAAATGTAACTAACTAGTAAAAAGAATTATGTTTATTAAATTGTATCATGATAATGACATTCTAAATATAACTTGATTGACAATGTGACATTATCTTCTACATTTGTTTAGTTTGTACCTATCTATCTCGTGATTTATATTTCTTTAATCATTACGTGTTTGTTGTTGTTGTTGTTAAGAAAATGTAACTACCTTATATACTATGTAACTATTTCATGTTATAAAGGAAATATCTTCGTAATCATTTGTATCTAACTATTCAAAAAAATTATTCCAACACTTGGAGCAAATGCTTCTACACATCTTCTTCTGCATCAGAACACTTGGAGCACATGCTTCTCCACATTGTTTCTTAACTTCAACAATGAAAACTTTCTGCGCACTACCATCCGCAGAAAATGTAACTGATTCTACAGTATTTTCTATATTGAAATGTAAATAATTAACAAAAAAACTAATGTACTGTTATATCACTTAAAAAAAACATAAACAAAACATAGAATAATAAAATTCATAGTTCCACTAAATATCATAATAAGAGTCATTCATATATTGGAATAAAATTTTATTTCACAATTACGTTGTTCCGCAAGGTAATTACATTTGTCAATGTAACTAGTATTACTTAGAAAAACATTTAATAATTTAATTACATTTTACAAAAAAAGCAGCCAAACCAAAAAATAAGTGGAAAGAAAAAAAAACCAAATAATGGATTAAATATATAATTAACATTCAGAATGTTAAGCAACCGATATACCATGTTGAGAACCATTTTCACATATTGTTCAAAAAAAAATAATTAAGATATAAAAACTAAAAAAAACAGTGAAATAATTGAAAAAAATACAATAAACATGTATCAAACTTGAATCGGCAGACATTTCAATAAGTGTCCAAAATTATTCAATGATTTAACCAGGATCAAATAAAAAAAGCTTATAACCTATTCTAAACAACCTGAACAAAAAAAACAAATTTTTTGAAGAGAATGAATGGGACGGTTCAAATGTTCAAATTCAAAAAAAGAAAAAACAGAATTAATTACCCAATTAATTTCTTCCTTTCTCACTATCCTAACTGGCTCATTAATTACGGGAGTCATTAACAAACACATTCAAATGGTATTTTGGGTAATATGAATACTGCCATGTCATGGGACTTATGAGGGTCCTATGAAATGGGGCTTCAAAAACATTTTCCTATAAACAAAAACATTATATATATAACAGTTGAATTGGTTATTGGAAATACTACCAATAACAAACTCAGAGATTATTATGTAGCAATTTGATATTCATTCTTCTTCTCTTCTGGAATATCCAAAATTATTCTATTTGGAATCCCCCTTTCATGTGTTTCTTTTTTGATATTCCAAGCGAAATGGATTATTGGGAATAAGGAATTCTCCTTCTATACCACAGTTATCAAACTAGCCTTAAAAATGAACATAGAACACACGAGAAAACACAATATTTATAAGGTTTTATCTAAGTGTATATAAAATAATATAATATACATAATCTAATGAATATACTTTTATAAAATATGAAGTATATACTCAAAATAAATTGTGTGGACTCATTTGAAGAATGTGTAATAATATTTATGACAAGGTATGTATCTCGTTATTGTGCATAAATAGGGTTGTAAACAGAGCTGAGTGTAACAACGCTAAAAAACCATTATAAATGTACCCAAAAAAAAAGAACATTATAACATTTCCCAAATGCTGAAGGAGATTCCTTTGATTTTGAATTTTTACAAGAAGTGCAAGTGTCTTGGATGTCTAATTTTCATATTGGATTAATTTTTAAATAATAAGAAAATTATTATCACTTTCTGTTTTTTTACAAGACATTGCTACCAATATAATGTGTCATCATGATAAGTCAAATGAAATTTTTTTTCCTTCACAAGATTCTTCTTTTATATCATACTTGTCTGTTTTCCATCTCTCATAATGTGTGAAATATGTTTAATATATACTGGGCAGGCAAGTATTTTTGTGATCTTTGGACTTAAGTTTGATTAATTTTTAAAGTATCATAAGTCATGGATATAGACTTAATGTTTATAATAATCTGCTTTTAATTTGAGATTTTGGAGGAAACCACATAAAAAAATTTAAATATATAGTGAAGTGTTTCAAAAAGGTTAGTTGTTTTGTTTTTGAGGAAGAATTTGAATTCTTCTTGGTGATAAATTTTAACCAGAGATGATGTTTTTAAATTATTTTTCATCGTTTTTCATAGCTTTAGATGAGAATTTTGTGACTAATAAATATGTGTAATTCAAAATTTTGGATTGACCATGTTGAAGCATTTGTTTTGAGTTGGCCATGAATTATCAACCCTTTTAATTGAAAACTAGTCTTTTTTTTTTAGAATTTTTCAAATGAAATTATAAACATTATGTCTTTAAATTATTGATTTGTTTATTATATAATTCATGACATTTTGATAATATGTAATTATTATTCTTTTTTGAAAAAATAGTAATCTCATGTAATGACATATATGTTTTTATAAAGAATAAAATATATACTTTAATGAATCATATGACTTATGTAAAATTATTTTTAAAGATGTATATACATCATTTATAGTAAGCGCACTAACGAGGTATATATATAACACTATTAACGAGATAAAAAGAAAAATTTAGACTCAACTCTATGTCTAAACCTAAACACACTCCCCATCTTTTTTTATTTTTTAAAAAATAGTACATTTTATATATATACTTTTAAAAAATAGGAAATCCGTATAACCCCATCAAAATTTGTCGATATTCATATTTACCCCTCTTTTATGCTAATATCCATATAGACCCTTAAAACTACACGGTTCACTCATATAACCCCCTCCCGTTACCATAGTATAAACAGTGTGTGTGTTATGTGAATCCTAAACTGACAATGTATATATATATGATGTTATGTTCATCTATCCTTAACTGACAATGTTATGTGTGTTGTTGTGTCCATCTATCCTAAACTGACAATGCATATGTGATGTATTCATTCATCTATCTATCCAAAATTGACAGTGCATATGCGTTGTTGTGTCCATCCTAAACTGACTATATATGTGTAATGTTGTCTCCATCTATCTTAAACTAACAGTGTATATGTAATGGTGTGTTCATCTATCCTAAACTTACACTATATATATGTGATGTTCTGTTTCTCTCTCATAAACTGAGAGTGTATAATTGCTGCTATATGTTATATCTATCAGACTCAAGGACTGACAGTTTCAGTATCAATCAGTTAAAAAGGCAGGTTAATAGTGTTGTAACTGCAGTGCAATTTCATAGACACATTGGCTTTCCAGTTTGCTCAAGCCCAAAATTAGATGACTTTTGCTCACTGTGATCCATTAAAGGTGATTCTCGAAATCCCTCTCTAATATGATGGTGCCACGTGTAAATTGAATTTTTTGTGTGAGATTATTGGTTATTTTATAAACGATATATATTTGAATCAAAACAGTGTATGTAGCAAATCTATTAATTATATACTTATCTCCAGCACCCATTGTAGTCCGAATTGCAGTTCACACCTTTTTTTTTTTAATATCATATATATTTCTGATTAAAATACATGTTATATGAAATGAATTGTATGCTGAGATATAGTAATGAATTTCTTTATTTTGAAAAAATGAAAAAAAAAATAGTTTATATACTATGATAAAACCTTATATACTATGATGTTATAAAACTATAAAACAGATTAAGTATATCAGTGCTCTTTTTCACTGGAGTCTTACGTGGCAAAGCCCAACCTTGGTCTGCTACAATTGCACAAGACGCACACGGGCCGATCCGTGCCAGGCTGACCTGGTCCATGTTGTCAAACGTCTCTAGTGAAGCCCAACATTGTTCAACCCAATTGA
Organism: Acorus calamus; assembly: GCA_030737845.1. Lineage (NCBI taxonomy): Eukaryota > Viridiplantae > Streptophyta > Magnoliopsida > Acorales > Acoraceae > Acorus > Acorus calamus. The sequence continues at coordinate 11,473,745 of CM060878.1, read as the reverse complement.
GATAAATAACTATCTTCCATCCTTATTCCGCGTTGGAATAGTGACATTACATTAAATATTTGAGATAAATAACTATCTTAGTATAGATAACTACATTAGTGAAATAAAATATTTTTATTTTATTATTTGTTATTCTCTTTGGAAAACAAAATTATGAAATTTTACTGTTTAATTATCATAGATAATTTGTGAATAAAATGTGAATACAATTTAAATAATGATATATGAAAAATTAATAAAATTATTTGACATATAGGCCCCATGATTTATAAAGGATGATAGCATGTGATCCTAACGGATTCAAATGCATCAATGTGGATAAAACTTTAATATGTGAGCTCTTTCATACCAGTGAAATAGAATAGATTGAGTAACACAATTTCAAGGAGACTTAAATTTCAGTATCAACTTATTCTAACATGTTTTTATATACCTATAATCATCAATTCCTTATAGAAAAATAAGTTTTTTCCACTTATTCACCCCTAATTCACTTTATTTTTTTATTTTACCTTTATTCTTCTAATCAAACATGGCATATGGAATCAAAGTCAACACATCTATAAAATACTCCATTAACAAAATGGCTCTCATTGATTGGTTTCAATATAATACATTGATATATAGTGTGTAGTGGGAATTTGATTGATAACATAGTGCTTCCATAAACAAAACTTTAGTTAGGTAGCTAAGCCATAAAAAAAATCAATAGTGATCCAACATGAACATATCATGAAAGCAAAATGTCACTCGCTAAGCTCTAATTGTCAATGAATGCCCTGAAAACAGGGGAGACAGAATTGATGACCTCAAATTTTTTTGTTTTTTTCATTCTATTCAATCCTCTCAAGCTTCAAGCATTGGATAGATTTTTTTTTTTTAAAGGATATACTTCCATGAAAGAAGAAAAGAGTGACCATACTGATTACAGTACTAATGAAACCTTGAAATGAAAGAGATGAGGCATATATAATGGGCAACGTGATCATTGAGTCATTTTCAAATTCAAGAAGCTTAGATTATTTGTTAATGAAATTTTTTATGATTTCAAACTACAAAAAGTTTGAGTTCATATGAACCTACTCTATCTCCTCTGCCTTTTGTATTGGAGAACAACTAATAGGGGGCTCTTCTGTTTTTTTTTTCTTTTAACTAAAATTTAACACTTTACATACATCATGCGTGATACATATTATTATTAATAGGTATAGCAAATCTGTTGTTCAGGCCACAAAATGGCTTCATCAACCCCAAGTAATGGGGACTCACCCTAGGTGATGAGTGAAAGTTGTTCAAAAAAGCAATAGGTGTAGATTTATTGCATATGAATTATGAACTTTGGATAATATACTCTATTTTCAAAATCAAATCTTATAATCTTTACATAGATTGAATGTTTAAACACACATACACACTATTTATCTCATAAAAATTTGTTATTGTTTTATATAAATAGCTAAGGGTTAGTTTGATAAATCTGATTTAAAATGAGATTTTTTTCTTGGAATCCAACCATGGTAAATTCTGCTGAATGAGAAATTTAGCTTCGAATATTCAAGAATGAAAACAATATATTTTTTTCCTTCCTGATTTTAACTCATATTTTAGATTAGAATGACAACAGTGGAAAGTTGGTGAGGATTTTTTGTGTTCCTTTGTTAATGATTTATGTTTTATTATTGATTTTTAATTTCCTTTTTAAAAATTTATTATGCATGTTTCTTCAACTTATGCAAATATACGATTATAATGTTGAATAAAGACAATAAAAAAAATCAAATTACAAAAAAATTAATAAAACAAAGTTAAGCAGAAGAGACAAAAATATAAAAACTTACCAAAATAAAAAAATAGTACAAATATTTATTTATCTATGAAATAAAATAAAATCAATAATCAATTTAAAAAAAAAAAAGAGGAGACACTAAGACAAGATGAGGTGAGATGATATTGGTAAGTTCTTGATGTTCTCTTTATTTGTGTGAAATTATTAATATTACTAAATATTATATTTATATTTTTTATACTAAAAATGAGACTTATTGAAGAAAATCTATATGGATTTCTATTCATCAGGTAGTAAATTGATATACCGAGTAGATAACCATCTTTAAAAAGAAAGTTCCAAAGGAGAAACGAAGCAATTAAATAACTGAAAACATAGCATTAAGTATAATGAAATTAAAAAAATTCACATTAAAATTGGAATATGGTGTTTGAAAAACATTTGTCTTGAAATTATGATTTTTTTTGTGGGATGCAACATATTATTTATTTAAATTATAATTTAATTTGTGTTTGTATGAAACAATTTATACCATTAAGAATTATTATATTTTAGATTTTAAAGTCAATTGTATGAGTGATTTTAGGGATTAAAATAATTTCAAATAAAATTCAATAATAAACAAGATCATTCAAACACTGTCTAACTTAAATTTTAACTTTAAAAAGTTATATTTTCTGTTTAGCAGGCCTAGAATAACTTATAATAATATACTTCTATCCTTGGGGTCACCAGTATTCAAAAACAACTTATGTTCTAAAATGTATAATAGAATATGAGAAAATTAATTCCAAGTCGCTCAGGGAATCTCTAAATTATTTTTTGGTCCTTGAAACATTTAGACTTATTTTTAGATCCCCAAATCCCATTGTATATTATTTCCGAATCTTTTCATGTTAACTCTACCATAATATTTTTATTTTTTCTTGTCCTCTTTCACTATTTATGTACATTGTTAAACTATTTGTGTACATTGCTAACAAATCTGTGTACACTATTAACAGGTTCGTGGGCATTGATAAAACTTTTTTTGTACTTTGTTGAGGAGTTGTGTATATTTTTTATTTTCTTATTATGAATGTCATTATATTATTACATGATGAAAAATTATTATTTTATTAAGGTTGATTGCGACATATTCATCATCAAATTTGACATGTATGGGAAAAAGGTTCAATTGTCTATATGGATTGGGGAGGGGCCACAAAGAAAATACGAAGACATGGGCAAAATAAAAAAAATAAAAAAAGGTAAAACCCCCCATTGGGTGGAAAGACCCAAAAATAATATCCCAAGTAACATGAGGATCTAAAAAGAACTTAAAAATAAGTTCAAATGTTATAGAGACCTAAAACTAATTCAAAGGTTCAAAAATTACTCTCAATCAGTTTTCTCATAATAGACATTTTATTAACTTTAAAAAAATGACGTTGAAGACTTCCATTTTATAATCTATTATAAAACACCGTTGAGCAAAATCCATACTAATAACTGGTTCTTTTTAATGGGAAAAATGTTACTGAGCCCCAAATTCAACACTAAATGTAGTCCACACTCTTTTCTTATTTTTTTTAACATAATATATGTCATCTGATAAGGTATGCAATTTTAGAAGAAAATGAATTAATTGTATATTTTAATAAATTGTATGAACTCACTTATATAACGTGTAAAAAAAATTAAACAATGTGTATATCTTGTTATAATGGATGCATATGACTCACTAGGTACATGAGACTATAGATGATATTGTAAAATGGAATGAGTGTAACTAGAGGTGCAATTCAATCGGTTTGATTCAGTTTTTGACATACCTAGATTGAACCAAATTATAATCATGCCGAACCTGAAAACCGACCTGAATTGATGTTGTTTCATTAACCCAAACTAAACCGAACTGTTAAAGAAAAACATTTATATACCTTTTTTTCTTCTTATAAATTTTATGGGGGTTGGTTCACAACTTTACATAAACATCTAAAATGTTATTCTTGATAATATAAATTAGAATATTAACGGTATAACAATAATATAGTTTTTAATATAAAAAGAAGGGAAATTTTTAAAAATAACCCCACAAATAAACAAATTTCGATTTTGTCACTAGGGCCAGTTTAATTGTCAAGCTAGTCTTGGGATAAATTTTAACTGATCAGCGTGCCCACGTGGCACGCTGACCTGTCCAAAAATGGCCATGCAGGCGGAGACCTGATTGACAATCACGTCTCCACCACTTCATCCCCCGGCCCCCGCGCACGAGCAGCGTGAGTCAGCGCGCATGCGCGCGTAGATACCCCAATTTTGACCGTCCAGAGAGACAGAAATACTTCAAGTAACACCCAGAAATATCCCACAAGTGGACATCAAGTAGAGAACTGAAGTTCAGGAAGCCGGAAACCCTAACCCTAGCCCTAACCGGAAAACCCTAACCCTAACCCTAGCCCCGACCTAAATCAGAAACCCAAACCCTAACCTAAACACAAACCCAAACCCTAACCCTAGCCCTAAACCTAAACCCTAACCCTAGCCCTAAACCTAAACCCAAACCCCAAACCTAGCCCTAGCCCTAGCCCTAGCCCTAACCAGAAAACCAAAAACCAAAAAACCCTAAGTCCCTAGCAAGGGGCGGCTAACCCTAACTAGCCGCCCCACACCAGGCGGCTAGTTAGCACTAGCCGCCCCCCCCCCCCCCTGGCCGATTTTGGACCAGTCCCCTGGATGGGACGTAAAGCAATATTAAATGCTGATCATTGCGGCGGGTCATGACCTTTAGCCGCCCAATCTTGGCCGGATCAACCCAAGTAACCGACCCAAGCCACCGCCTGTCAGACATGGGACGTTTGGCAGGTTATGATAGGGGCGGCTACCAGGAAGTAGCTGTCCCATCCTGGTCTCTAACTAGCCGCCCTTCACCTGGTCTCTGACAGAAGAACCAGAGAATTAATGAGGGGTCTAATCGAAGCCAACCCACTCCATTACCCCCTGGATATTCCCCTGCCTCTCTTTTACTATAAATAGAGGGGGTCCCAAACCCAAATACAACATCCACAACATCAACAAACCAATCAACAACCCACAAACACAACCCACAATTCACATTCCCCACTAGAAATCCCGAGAGAGAGAGAGAGAGAGAGAGAGAGAGAGAGAGAGAGAGAGAGAGAGAGAGAGAGCCCCTTTTGTGAGAGAAATACCTATTCCCCCATATAAAATAAAATACCCTCTCATTCCACCCTCCAGAAACCCGGGCTACACCTAGCTTAGCCTCTGTCCAAAAACCAAACCCATTTCCTACCAAAGTTCTGCCCAAACCAGACCAGGTCCTGGACGGCTAAACCCTAGTAGCCGCCCCTCACCAGACGGCTTGATCCCACTAGCCGCCCCCTACACACACCCCATTTGCACCCCTATGTCCCAAGACTCCTTTAGTCAAGCCCCGGGAGCAGAATAGGATTACCTGTTTTTCACCTCTGTGTACGGTATACCCGTATCCGAGAGCGGAGACCCCACAAATTCCCCACGTAGGCGATCAAATCCAACCCAACCCCTTTTTCTGCTTTAGAAAAGGCAGGTGGCGATCACACAAACCCCTGAATCCTCTTGAGACGCTATCGGGCGCCTCAACCAGGAACGACACCCCTCACCCTTCCGAGAAGACGATCCGACCGAGCCCGCCTGGGCACGCCTCCGATCCGAATCCCCGAAGAACCTTCACACACGCACGTGCGCACCCGCGCACCGCCGGGAGGCCTTCCTGACGATACCGACAGCGCGGAGTTGAGCGTTGATTTTTTTTTACTTTTTTTTTTAATTTTTTCTTAACATAACATTGTATATTTACACTTTTATTTCAATAGATTATTTGTGAAAAAGAGATAGATAGATCCTATTAGGTGTTGGATAAAATTTAATTTTATAAAACAACCATTTATATATATTTGCATGTGATTTTTTTTTATAAATGGTTGTTTTATAAAGTTAAATTTTAAATATTATCTAAATTTTAAATCTTATTCCAATTTTAAAATTTAAACTTGATCCTAATTTTAAATCAAAGTTGGCTTTTATCTTTCCTAGATTGTCTCTAACCAAATATTACTTTGAAATAGAGAAAAAATTATGATGAATATTATTTGTATTTGGAAAGAATCTTCTGCTTATTTTTTTTTGCTTGTTTACCTATTAGATCTCATTTTATTAATTTTTTCAACATCTAGTGGGATCTATTAATCTCATCTCCACAAATAATCTATTGAATTAAAAGTATAGATTGTCCTGTTAAAAAAAAAAGAGCCAAAAAAAAAATTAATCACCCCACGCACAACGCGGGTCAGCGCGTGCGTGCGGAGACATGATTGTGAATCACATCTCCGCCGTAGCAATAGATGGACCGGTCATCGCATTATGTTGGTGTTCTGATCGGGTCAAAACAATCTCCACGGCCAGTTTTGTAAATAAATTGGTCATGGGGTTAAAAGTAAAATTCTTTATTTTTAGGGGATTGTTTTCAAAAAAATTTCTAAAAAGAATGATTTAAATGAATATTGATTATGAATAACCATGTATTTAAATTTATTTCCGTTAGATTAGGTTAATTCATTTTTTTTAAAGTAAAACTAAATAAATGAAAATAAACCAATTTATTAATTTTCAATCTGTATTCAAACCAAATCAAAAAATTATTTACCCAACCTTCAAAAAATCGATTTGAATCAATTCAGATTCAATTTAATCAAACAAAGTTACACCCCTCATAACATCTCATAACATCTTTGCTTTTAAGTTGTATATTCAAATTCAAAATCTTAGGTGGGAACAAGTCTGAAGAGTGTCAGCCACGAATCCGCCGGTGACACTTTAAATGGTTCCACTCTCAAAAAAAGTCCTTTTTGTGTGTGTGTTTTTCACCCCCTTATGAGTCACCCCTAAAGGCAAATAGAGCACTAAATGGCCCTATAAGCACATGGACCCCCACGAAACCATACAATATTGTTTGAACTTTCAGGCCATATTGTTTTATTATTTTATGTTATTTAAAGACACTCATAAAGGTTCTTTAGGGGTTAGATCCCATGGACAAAAATATTAAAATTAGATTATCTACAGTTCCAATATATCAAAGTCTTTGACCCTTAAAAACACGTTTTAACAACTTTTTTCTGGTTGAATTACAACTACACTAACATCTCCTATATTTCATATTTAATTAGTTTAATTCATTGCAAGGTTTAATCTTCCATGTTAAATTTTATAGCGAATTTTGTGATTTATCTATTTATCTTAATTTTTATTTTTGAGGGATGCAACAAGGTAACCTGTAATTTTGTGTGAATTATATTTAACTTACTTGCATATATGTTCATCACCACCCATCTCTTACACATTCTATTGCCAACCACCTCTTTAGTAGGCAAAAGCAAAAAAGAAAAACGTAAAGAGGGCGCGGGGTGGATGACCCATATCAACCCACACAAAAGATCAAAATAAAGTCGGATAGGTAAGTTATCTACTCAAACTCATAGAAACAACTCTCTATGCCGTAATTTACAAAATTGTTTCTCCCATGTGAGTATGAGCAATATCTACCATCCCCCAACACCATTCTTTGGTGCTTGATTTCACCATCTCCCATGAGTTTTTAAAATACGTACAATGTGGCTCCATTAAAGACCACCTCGTTATGCACCTGCCAAATCGCCCAATCACACACAGGGATGATCGAAAGTATCATTGTCCCCATAAATCCAAGCATATATATATAATTGTGCATTGTTACACAACATTGACCACCATGTACCATAAACCTCCTCTTAAGCATGACCATTATTTCTCATAAGCATCCATTTACCTACATTAGTATTCCACCCAAGTTATCATGAAAACCAAACTCTCACAATCCCCCTATCCACCATTCTACATATCAACCTTTGACACAAAATTTCAACACATACTTGTGTAAACTTATCTCTTTTTCTTAACCAAATTAAAATCGTTCATAAACTAATGTGACTCAATTATATTGTTAGGAAGCCTCTTGTCCCTCCATAGTCCACTTTTGAATAATGAAATGAAAATTTTGTGTAGTGTTTACAACCACCGACTGAAGAACCTGGTTTGTCCTTATTTAACTACCTCCATCATTCCACTTGCACCAGTGCTGTGCGGTGCTTCCTAGTGGGTGCCCCGACAACTATTTTGACGTGCCCTTCCCCTGGATCTTATTTCACTCGTGTGGTTTTTTTAGTGGGAAATAAATCCCCCAAAAATTAGGTGTGCTTTAAATCATTGGGTCAAGATACTGCAGCTTGTTCACACGTGTATGGGACATAGCCAGTCACCGTATCACATTTAATTTTTTTTACAATATAAAATACACATCAAACATTGTATAATAAGATATATTCATGCTTAATAAAATATATATATATCATTATGTGTCAAGTTAACTGAACCCATTTCAGTAAGTGTAAGAAAAATTTATTAAGATATACACATTGGTTAACGATATATAAAACTGTATTTTAAACCGTAAAAATGATTGAGTGTAATAACGTTTCTTTGTGAAATGTTGAACTCTTATTCTCATCTCATTCTCAATTGAATTTGAAAACATTGTTAAGTAGCTTTCAAAAAATTTATTTTTAGAGAAAATATATTTGGGCACATTTCAATCCGTCGCAGGACGTCCATGTTTTGAACTTCAATAATAAAAATATATTGTTTTGTGAGCTTTTCAAAACACGGGGAAATTAGACTGGTCGTATTTTTTTAGATTCCCACCATCGAATATGTTCCATGAGAGATCTAAATAGACCTTTATTCCACACATTTTAATTCAAATGCTACCTTAATTAACACTAATGAAGAGAAAAAAAAACAATCTTTATCATTCAATTAAAACCCAAAGAAAGTTACAACTTACAATCAACAAAAACCCAAGTTACATATATATATTCAACTAAAGATCAAGCACTACAACACCCCCCCCAAACAAACACTTTTTTTTTCTCAAGCCAATATGTACACAAATCAGGGTCCCGTTTCACCTTATGAGCGACGAGCAGCAATCAAAATACCTCGTATACCATTAAAATCAAACACACATCTTAAAAGAGTGTTGATATGTCAGGTTGACAGTTTCACTATCAAATCCACCAATCACACTTTACTATGACGACGAAGACGATGATGAGACAGTCACGGACGAAGACCTCGGACTCCCCTGCTTGAGCACGACGACAGGGAGGCCGTCGACGCACGTCATCCGCCTCTCGTGCTCCTTCACGAGCTCGCACGCGAGCCAGTCGAGCTTCTCGATGTTGGTCTTCTCCGCCACCTTCTTCCCTCTGAACATAATTGACTCAACGTTCTTCTGCGTTAGCATCTCCTCCGCCGCGTTCAGCAGAGACTCTGTTTTAATTGAATTCGAATCGGGTCTCCCGCGTACATTGTTACCCTGCATTTTGAAAGATCCGTAACAACAAACAGTCAGCCTTCATTTCATTCGGGGTGTGACATATTTTTGAAATAGATCACATTTTCCTTGTCATGTTATAATTAGTGTTTTTCTTTTTGTGTGTATAAACTATGTATAGACTCCCATTTTTCTTTTGAAATGATTATCCAGGCTTGTGTTAATTTACTTCAGGCTTTATTCCCGTTCTTTAATACAAGATGAAATCCAATATTTTTTTTTAGTCTCAATTACAATCTTAAATATTTCATGTATATTCAAATTAACGAAACATATATCTTTTTAAAATAAATTATATTTTATAAATTTATCACACAATTTACTAAAATATATATTTTATTTCCTTATAAAAATATATAATTTAATATATAAGCTATACTATTTTAAAAACATTAAAAAACGGCCCACAGAAAATGGGAACTTTAAAAACAAAAATGTGTACGTGACATTTCCAAAATCCACTCTGTATTTTCAGTCTCCTGCCGTTAATTAAAAACTATCAGAATGTGGTATATCTCTATCTGTACGTGAAATTGTCACATCGGTTGATATCATTAATCCTATCAACTGGAAAGGAACAACCAAAAGGTGAAAACCCATCAATTGAACGGTCATGATCAAATCAAACAAAAACCTCACCTGGATGCGTACGTAGTTGCTTGTCCTGTTATGTCCGAACGCCATTGAAACCGCCTGATCCACCTGCATCGCCGTCCATAAACGAATCAACATAAATGCAAGGGCATTTTCGTTATTTCCCTAAAAAGAGAAGATCCTAGACTCACCATGTCAGAGACGCCGTCGCCGGCGATCCTGACGAAGTCCTCCACCCTCCGCTGCCCGCCGTCGGTCTCTCCGTTCCCGATCGAGGCGACGAGGAGGTCGTTGACGCCGTTGGCTAGGGGGAACTCGTGGCGGTTGTTGAGGACGTGCGTGATCGCCGTCGCCGTCGGGTTCCCCATCGCCAACCCTCCTCCGCCCGCCGCCACAACCTCCGTCCGCCCGTCCACCGACGCCACCACCCTCCGCCGCCCGCCCTCTGCCGCCTCGCAAACCTCCCTCACCCTGAAATCGAACCCGTCCGTCTCCACCGCGTCGGCGCGGGAGAACACGAACGGCGCCCCCGTCGAGAGGTCGTAACAGGGGACCAGAAGCGGCTTCAGCGTGTCCTTCAGAGTCGAATCGCCGAAGATCCGACGGAACAGTCTCTCCCTCTTCGAACGGAAGAGTCGGCCGAAGATCCCCTTTCGGCGATTCTCGGAGAGGAACCGCAGGGCCTCGTCGGCGGAGAAGATCGGGTGGCCGTCGGCGCCGCAGGTGAAGAGGACCGCGGCGAGTACGCCGCCGGTGCCGGATCCGGCGGCGATGTCGAAGAAATCGGCGATCCTGGCTTCCGCGTCGCCGGATTTCTTCCGGAGCGCCTGCTCGAGGCGGCAGAGGGATTTCGCGGCGAGGAGTCCATCGGTAGAGCCTCCAGCGTCGATTGAGAGGATCCGGACCTTTCCACCCCCGGAGGCGGCGGACGGAGGCGGAGCGAGCCTCGGTGAGTCGTCGTAGCCGAAGAGGAACTTCGTTTCGAGGATGGAGAAGATTTCGTAGCTCAGCTTGTCCATGTTGAAGATCGGTTCGATCGGAATCGCAGCCACAGACGCCATTAATTAGGGTTTGGTTTTTTGAAGGAGTGAGTGAGTGAGTGAGAAAGTAAGACGAGATGGTGAAGACGAAACAGTCGGGCCAGAGGTTTATATAGGCCGAGATGTCGCGCACGTTAGAGATGACACGTGTGATGAGTCGATTCAAAAACACGGGTGGGGGGTTGGGAAATGACGGGAACGCCCTTGTAGAGAATTATTGGTGTGTCCGAAGGAATAGTGAGTCAAATCAACGAGGAGGGTCGTTTGGAATGTCTGATACGGGGCGCGTTGAGGAGTCTTAATCAGACGGTGGGTGTGGATAGCATGATCTGAATAAAAGGAGTGAGGACCATCTGATCGGTAGTAACAGTGAGTTCGATGGACCTTCGATTCAACGGTCTTGATTTAGACCTTTCATCAGTTCCCGCTATATCTCTGTTTGAATCCGGATGAAACGTACACCAAAAGTTTCCAATAATATATTAACGTACTTGAATTATATGTTAAACAATTTAGTTGTCACATAAAACTAACTACCAAGTACAAAAAAAACTATAACATATGCTTGTTGAAATTTCAAAGTACGCCATAATTTGTTTATTCAAAAAGATCTTTTTAATTGTTTGATTTAATAAGTTTTCATTTGGATAAAAAAATTGAGTTATTTTAGATAGATAATTATATCAATAACAATCACAATTTTACATGAATAAGATATTTTTTGTTTATTTGTGTTTTCAGTTATTCTCATTAGAAAACGTGATAAATTAATTTTTATTGTTTGATTTAGAATAGATTAAGAATAAATGAATGATAAGTGGTGGATATGGACTTATACTTTCTAACAAGGCGGACGTATGAGTTGGCTGGGCCGGACGTATTGTAGCCCGGCCCAGATTTTGTATTTTTTTTAATTATTTGGTGATATAAATTATAATATTTATATTTTATATTATATAAATTATATTTTATACATCAAATATATTCCTAACAAACTAGATATCAACCTAATAAATTAATAACAAATCAAATAGTATCATAACAAAGTGGATCTCAATCTAATAAACCAAATCGAACTCCGACCCGTTTGGAAATAGGTTTGAGCAGCTTTTGGGTTCGTCGGAGATTGTTTTTTTCAAACTCATTTTCAAACAAAAAAAATGGGGCTAAAAGTTGCTGATATATTTTTGTGAAATAGTGCCCAAAACCTGAGGTTTGCAGAAGCTATGGATAGATAGCTTCTTACAAAATCAGATTTAAACTCAGTTTTTGCTCAAAATCAGTTTTAGAATCGTGCAACTAAACACAACCTCAATCTTATTATAAATTTTAACAATTCTAAATTTTGAAATTCAAATATTATCTTAAAAATTAATTTAATGTCAATGGAACAATAAAGAAACATTTATATCCGTAAAATAACTCTTCTTATTTTTCTGACAACTCTTCCTATTTTTATGATGACATATTTGGTTATTTAAATTATAAAATTTGTTAATATACCATGTAAGATGAGTTTATATCTCATTTTTATTCTTACAAAATTAAAGTACTCAACTTTAATTATATTTCACATTTTTTCTTTTCTTCACATGTATGTCTTTTAAATATCACATTATTTGATATATAAATAATTACATCAAATATAAGAACAAAAAACTTTCATATAAATATTTAATATAGCTATCAAATATAACAACAAAAAAACTTTTATATAAATATTTAATATAGGCTATGCAACTCACCCTAAAATACTGTCGCCCTTGCTTTCTAAAGTATAAATATATTAGGTTTGTATTCCTGATGAAAGAAGAATTTCCCTTGTACACGGGGAGCTCACACCCATATTCAAATCGAACCTGTTGAGATTGGAAAAATAAAAGCAACAAAGAGTGTTGTATTGTTATTCTGTCCAACAAATCTATTCCGTGTTTGGTATCCCAATGATCCAGTGAATTTCACACGTTCCGTTTTTGGGGTCCTCTTTTTCGCGGAACCTTCGGGGCGAGGAACTGAAGGGGGTTCGGCGAGGAATTGGCGAGGGAACGCGGGACCCGACCCACCGACGGTTCCGCCGCAACGATGATTAAGAAAATCATATATCGGACGGTCCAGATCTTGTATCAGATATTTGTCGGGGGTGCGAGCGACACCGCCAGATCCACAGCAGATGCCGATCGAGTCGCCGACGACATCCCCGCCACGCCTTCATGTCGGATTAAAAAAACAAGTAGCCTTCAAAAAATCATATATTATTAAAACTACCTCGGTGAAAATTCTCTTACCGTTGTGCACTTGAACCTAGGGGTGCTAAACGAGCCGAACGAGCCCAGCATTCTTCTTCATTTATGGTTTTTAGGGATTGAAAATAAAATTTTAGCCTAAATGAATCAAGTTCATGAGCTTAAACGAGTATAACTTTGTATTAGTTTAATGTTCTGATTTTATAAAGGAGTTTAGTTAGGCTTCAACTAAGTTTTAATAACACAAACGAGTCAAATTTGAACATAAAATGAAACCCGATCTAGGTCCCGAGCCTAACCGAGTTTTTAAACTTGTTCAAGCTCGCTCATTTATCTAAATTAACGAGCCTGACGAGCTTAAACTGAGCCGAGCCCGAGCCGAGCCCGAGCGCTTGGTTTGTTTACCAGCCCTAGTTGAACCCCGTTCAAGAATAGAATTCAGAATAAATAGGAATTCGTTAGAATAGTATTAAAATAAGTGTTTGAAAAATTAAAATAAATTAAAATTTATGTGCTAGAATTAATCCGTATATAAAGTGCTATATGGATTTCAGTCAACCTATAAAATTAAGTTATTCCAGATTATTCAATCCAAAAGAATATCTGAGTCAACTTGTAAATCAATTATCATCATTTTTTTACTTTTTATAAATTTTTATCCACCGTTTATTCACATTTTATAAAAAAAGAACAAAAACTTTATTATTACGTTTCCCAACGAGAATAATTCAAAACACAACCAATCAAAAAACATTTTCTACGAATAGTCATAAACCTCATTATAACTTAATTTTCCATCCAAATGGGAGCTTGAAAATCAAATGTTACATGATATTTTAATAATGTATTAAAAGTCCTTTTCAGGGTCCGATTAACCCCGTCTAGGTGGGCTCAATCTGCAATGCTTAGCACATAATAGTATTTCTGAAAAATTTCTAGTTGACTAATAAGTTATTAAATTGTATTATATATTATATACATCAATTAATTATTGTATGTTATCCCTGATGAACATATATTATCAATTTTGTTTTTATATTACTTTATAATTGCAATCTAAAATTTTAATTAACTATTATATATAACAGGTATATGTATATTTTTTTAACATTTAAAATTTTTTTTTTTTTTTTTTTTTTTTTTTGGTATTAGAAGGCCCTCAAAGAAGGCAAACAAATGTGATATTACAAAAAAAAAAACTTACAAAAAATTAAAAGTACTCCCCTGCGCCATCAAAATGCATCTATGGATGCTATCAACATAAGGAGAAATAGCAGCTCGGATGCTATCATTCTCCAGAAAATGGGACATACTATCCGTTTGAGAAACTCGAGCACATTTAAAAATGTAATTAATTGAGCCCTAAATAATCCCCCAACTCACCAATTAATCACTAGTCGATCACCATACACCCGACCAGCGGCTGATGTTTTTTACAACTATAAGTATAGAGAAATATCTTTCAAAAGTGTATTAATGCACAATTCAAACACTTTTGGGTTGATGCTGAAAATAACAATCTATTTGAAGTATTTTCACAAAAAGAAATTTTCTTGGAGACATATATGCAAAAAAAACCTAAAAATCATCCCAATCTATTATATGAATCATGCACACCTCTGAAAGATGTTGGCTTAATTATATTGCAAAATAAATCAAAATAAACCCCTTGCTTCTTGTTTTTGAAATTGGTAGACCAAAGCTACCCCGATTATATTAGGTCATCTTCAGCCCTTATTCAAACATATACTCAAATTTTATTTAAAATTTGAATAAAAGCTTGATTTGATATGATGTGTCTCCAACCATCACTTTGTGTTTATTCAAATCTTTTTAAAAAATCGCATCTTCTTCTAATTATTTCATATAAACATTTTCATAATCTTTTCTCCAAGCATTTTTACTACTCAATTTTTCTTTCCTTCAAGATATTTATAATTAAAAATTATTATTATCCAATTTTTTAAAAAAATGTAAAAATAATAGTTTTTTATTGGAGTAAAAATAAGAAGTTAAAAATCAAAGATGAAGACTTAAGAAAGAAGACTTTTTTTTTTGGGGGGGGGGGGGGGGGGGGGAGGGTGTTTTAAAAGATGGTGAAAATTTTAAAGGTGGGAAGGTATCTAATATAATTCAACTAAAGATGGAATTGAAAAAAAAAAATATCACATTTGAAAGAAAATGTGGAGAAAAAAGGAAAAAAAAAGGTTAAAAATTTTGGTAAAGATTTGAGTTTCCCTTGATTTGGGTATAGGTTTGGATAAAAACTTGATTTAGTATGGGTATGGGTAAATGGTTGTAGTGAGTTTTGGATGATTTTTACTAAAATTTAAATTTGAGTAAAAATTTTGATATAGAATTGTAGATGTTCTTGATCGATCCACTTTGAGTTGAAGAAGATACAAGAAAAGGAAGAACGAAAACAGAGAGGATAAAATATAAGAACACTGGTGCTAGGCGGAGTCAAAGAGAATTCAACCCCTTGCTTCTTAAAACCCCCAGCTGCATCATACATTACTTTCTTTAATTTATTTCATTTTAAAGTACACAGTAACTAACACAAGTACATAAAATATCTTTTTTTTTATTTTTCAGGAAAGCCAACTCTTTTTTAAATATCATTTTAAATACACATTGGATATTTTCTTTTCAATTATAATGCATGAGTTTTTCTGAAATTTCCAAGAAACTATATTTTTGTAGTTATTAGTTTTATAAATTCATGGTATTTATGAAGAATTGTGAAAAATATAAGAATACTATGGGATTTGTAGCACAAATCACTGGCTTTATTAATTGTGTTAAACGAAGTGTTCGGTCACGGGTATAGGGTACGGTGGAAAACAAAATTTAATTTTTAGATATATAATTTGGATTTTTATATCTGTTTCTATTAATTACTAGTCTTATATACAGTGCATGTTTTGATATATCTAAAAATATATATTTTCATATATTGAAATATTTATCTTTAAGAATAACATATACCTAAATGAATTGAATATACTCAATTTTGTGTAATATATAAAAATATTTATATAATTTGTCTTCCAATAAATAAGAATTTATTACGTAATCCAATGGCTCCTATTTGCACATGTGCGTATATAGTGGACTATGACATAGCGTATATAGAAGATAAAAAGTGAGGAGAGAATTTTCTATTAATTTTCTATATTACATACTCTATGTGATAAGGCTACAAATATGATTATCATTCTCAAGTCTTAGAAAAACCTAATTTACTGAGGAGTACTGTATATAATCCAATAAATGATATGACCATAATGTCCCACACATAATCGTATGATATTTATATTACACATGTTTTTAGATGTAAAGAAAAATAATATTTTCATCATAGAATAATTATGTTGCTACAATTATTCATTGATGATCCAAAAACACAAAAGAACACAAAAGAAGACTCAAATTGTTTCCCCACCCGACAATGACAAGAGTTGCTTAATCGCATGTTTTAATATATATCACTAATTTTATTCAAACAAAATAAACTAATCATTGTTAAAGAATTGGTTAATGAAACTTTCCCTGTCGGAAGGTTTGAAAGGTTGGCCACAAAAACAAAAACAAAAAAAAGAACAAATGTACACATAAATACAAGTGATAGTTAAACAAATGTATAATTTCTTTGGCTCTGTCAGGAGCCAACCACTTTATTCCATTTAATTAGAAAACAAGCATACATAAAAAAAAATGGTCTTAATGTGAATTTAATAAGTTTTCAAGAAGCATTATTGGATGATATCTTTGTCCTTGCACCACACGTGGCGACAATATTTAATTAAATTTTATTTTTAATTATTTTGGGGTTTCACTTTGGAGATGGTTGGGGGGTTCTCTGTGGGTGCTTTTAGAATTGGATAAACATTATATGATGGTTGGTTGTTGGGGTTTTGTTTTTGCTAATGTAAGGTGGAATGAGCTGTATGTCATCCTACAATGGATAATATATGGTATTTATGTTATGGTTTATTTGAATATATATATTGGGTGCATGTACATATTGCACGTGTGGAAGCCAGACAAATTTGACTTTGGGAAAGATCTTGGTTTTGAAGTTGGACAGATTGAGTTTGTCTTAACTTATATAGAGATATATTGGTAGTGAATTTGATTTAAATGAATTAAGTAAAAGTTAAGGGATTTGTTTCACATTATTTTCACATTATTTTACATTTACAGTCTTACATGAAATCTAACTTCTCCAACAAAATATATACATCATTGTACATAAAACATGCTATTGTTTGTTTTTTTATGTGTGTGTGCTCATATAAGTTTTTGGAGTACCGGCCACCTCATTTTATAAAAATATATAATTCAAATATTTCTTTAAAAAAATATTCAAAATCATATGACTGTATATAGCTAGGGTTATAGTTAAGATTGTCTGTAACATTATCCAAAATTTAGTGCAAATCAAATAGTAAGGAGAGCTTCCATCATGTAATATTTTGCTCTTTTATGGTGTACACAATTAATCATAAGAAAAAAAATTAATCATAAGAAAAATATGCATAAGAGGATAAGTTTTAGGAAAAATGGAAAAAAAAAAAATTTTGGTTATTAGAAGCAGAACATGATAACCCTGTGGAAATTGTAAGCCTGATAATCCTGTGGAAATTGTAAGCCTGGAGTCCTGATAATGTTGCCACCCTTGATTTTAGTCACCTGTCAGAATTTATCATCCAAAATTTAGCCTTCAAAATATTTCAGGAATGTATGCACATGAGCATTGATAGATTACCTATACTTTGTGAACAGGCAATGGAGGAAGACTAACATCTGCAACTTGGCGAAGTCTGTTCCCACACAAAATCTCATGCCACCACCAAATGCCATGAAATTCTGGGATCCCCCATTTGTATCTATTCCCTGTGGAAATGAAGTCATGTATTAGTGTGATCACAAAATTCGTGTACAAAAAATATTAGGCAAGGTAAACAACTACGTGCTAGAGCTATCTCTCTTGTGATCAATGAAAAAGAAACACTCTTGTCTTGGAAGTCCCAGGTCAAAAAGACTATTTGAATGATCATAATGTTTAAGCTCGTTCTATATGAAGATTATTAAGATATCTCCGATAGTGATATTCATATCAAATCTGAATCACAAAAGCTAAAATTGTCACCAGAACAATCAGTCTTGACATCAATGTAGTGTCTATTGTCATATTGGCTACGGTGATCAAATTAGATATAAAAAAATACTTTTCAAAAACCAATTAGACCCTCTCTTTCTCATATTAAAAAGACAAAAAATGATGTATTACAGAATATGTGATTGCATACATGACTGTCACAAAATCTACCTTACTGTTTATGTGTCTCACTTCTCATATTTAAAAGACACTTTCATTGTCCATTTTATTGTATGTATCTTTTTTTTTGTTTCCTTCATATTATCTAAACCCTAAGCGCAATATAGAAATTATAATTCACTTACCAAGGAGATTTTTTTTGTCAATACCTATGGGGTTTGTGGCCCATACAAAGATTTTCTTTCAAAGATCAGCTATTCATTCGTTAATGAAAACAATTAATACACTTCCAATTGTAAGATCTTCAGTGACTAGATTAAAGGGTAGTGATAGTCCCACTACCTTACTTAACTTTCCCACCACCTCTAATTACGAAAATGCCATTATTTTTTAAATTTTTTGTCTCCCTTTCCCACTACCCAGTTCGACAGCGTTCAGTCGAAGTATTCTTCACTGGGACGACAGAGGTTCGTCGAACTGTCTGAATAAGTGTCGACAGAGGCCCAGTCGAAATGTGTTTCAGTAGGACAACAGAGACCCGTCGAAGTGTGTTTGCAAGTGTCGATATGGATGTGTCGAACCCTTCAAAACAATAACTTTCTTCTAAGAATCAATCATTTATACAATCATTTAAGTCCTTATGAAAAACAAAAATGTAATTTAAATTATTTTAGTCTTTTTGAAAATCATTCCCATATATATTTATTTAAGTATAAGAAACAAAAAATATCAAACAAAGAGTTATTTGAACCAAATAAACAGTAAACATTTCATATGGAAAAAAACATTATTTTCTTTTCTAAATAAGTGGAGTTTGTTTATAAAAGACTCCACTTGTTTAGAAAAGAAAATAATGTTTTTTGTCTATATGAAATGTTTACTGTTTATTTGATTCAAATAACTATTTGTTTGATATTTTGTTTCTTATACTATATATATATATATATATATATATATATATATATATATATATATATATATAATTTTCAAAAAGACTTAAATAACTTAAATGACATTTTTGTTTTTCATAAGGACTTAAATGATTGTATAATTGATTGATTCTTAGAAGAAAGTTATTGTTTCGAAGGGTTCGACACATCCATGTCGACACTTGCAAACACACTTCGACGGGTCTCTGTCGTCCTACTGAAACACATTTCGACTGGGCCTCTGTCAACACTTATTCAGACAGTTCGACGAACCTCTGTCGTCCCAGTGAAGAACACTTCGACTGTATGCTGTCGACACTTATTCAGACAGTTCGACGGACCTCTGTCGTCCCAGTGAAGAACACTTCGACTGTATGCTGTCGAACTGGGGTAGTGGGAAAGGGAAACGAAAAAATAAAATAAATAATGGCATTTTCGTAATTTTAGGTAGTGGGAAATAGTAACTCGGGTAATGGGAATAGCTTTGCCCTAGATTAAATTCACATCAGTTGGTGCATAGCTTTCCTTTCCAACTACATGAGTACCCAAATAGGGTCCCACCGTGACATTATGTTGCCCGTGTAGTTTGAACGTACTTTTGTTTATTGAACTGTATGTTTATTATATCTTCCAGATATAAAAATCCATTTAGTTTATATAATTTTTTGAAATAAATGATGAACCCACCCAATCTGTTCAATTGAATCGATTAAACCTTTATCCATTTTGAATTTTGATTTAGGAGTCCGTTTGGATATAAGTTTAGGTAGATTAATTCTGCGTTTGAAAAGCTAAAAATTTTGAAACTCATATCCAAACACATTTTCAGCGTTTAGTTTTTCAAACCACAATTTGTCCTTTTTAGGACCAAAAATTCTTGCAGTTGAAATCTAATGAAACATAGCTTTTCAAAAGCTGAGTTTGAAATATAAAGATTTTAAGAATTTCATAATTTTCAATCTCACATTCAATTGCACCCTTAAAGTTTACCTTTAAAATCCGATTGTACAAAAAAACTTGTAAAACTCAATCAATCTATACCGTATGAGGCGAACTAGTTACGAGTTGATTAAACCAACCAGTTCTTTATTTATAGAAATGTGATTAAATTATTTGTTAAAATATAAAATCTAATAAAAAAATATATTTTATACAATTATATTATGGCATTTAAATAAAGACTCAAAAAGTATTAAAATTAAGATTTAATAATTATATAAGATATTTTAAAATATTTCAAATTTTCACAAATTTATTTTTCAGTAATAATAATTCATCCTCTAATTATATCATAATAATGTCACGTTTCAAATTAATCCTGGTTCATTCCGACGATTGAATTAGTGACCCTTAATCCGTTCATTTTTGGGGTTCAATAAACGGTTCGATTTTAAAAAATTACTTGAAACTCGAATCTTATGATTTATTGATTATATATTATCTTATTCAAACAATGAGTTAGGGGTCCAAGTCCCTTTTTTTATATTTTTCATATAATTTATGAATGTACACGTTCTGTACTAAGTAGAACCATTGTTATCGATCCGATCTGTCAGCCGATCAGTTTCCCTCCTCTCTCCACAGTCAGACAATCACAACCACCCTTTCAGAACTGAAGGTCTGAATGAATAGCCTCTGCAACAGTTCAATAATTGAATGAGTCCTTAATTATGATGTCTCCTTCATCTGTTCCAAAAGTGCTTCTGATGTTGAGAGAAGTTTCAAGTACTTATGCTTTTGAAAAGAAAAAATATGGGATACCTCTAACGTAAATAAATTGCATGTTGGACATTCAGTTATAATATATGATCAATGTTTGTTGATTCTTGTAAATTGTAAGGGAACCCTTTTGACATATCGCTTTCGTGGGGTTTTCTGATGTGAGTGAATTGGGGGAAAAAAATTAAAAAGATCAAAAGTGAGGGCATGTTATGAAGTTTAGTTGATAATAATTTGTCCAGTTCGAATGTTGGAAGTTCAGTTATAAAATTACATACAGCAGTGTGTGTGTGTGTATATATATACACATAAAGGAAAAAAAATCCAAATAACCTCCTTTAAACTGTTTGAAATCCATATAACCTCATGACTTTTTCTATAAAGTCCATACAACCCCTTGAAAATACTATGTAAATACAAATAATCCCCTTGAGTAAAACTTCTGTAGAAAGATGAGAAATATTCTGTGAATATTCCGTTTAGTTAACCTGACTAAGAATGCAGTATATCAAAAACCCTTATAAATTATTTAAAATGCAAAAACATCATCTCTAAATAACGATTTTACCCCGTCCGAATATATTATAAAACTCTATCTGAAAAATTAAATTGTTATTTAAAGAGGATTGTTCGCATCTTTAATACATTGTGGAGAATTTTTTTATATACTATGTCTTTAGTCAAGGTTAACCAGATAGAATATTAACAAAATAATCTCAAATTTGTCAACGAAAAATTTAACTCATGAGGCTATTTGGATTTGTATATATAAGTGTTTTCAAATTGTTATATGCATTTCAAGAAAAATCAAGGGGTTGTATATGGATTTTAGGTAGTTTACCGGGGGGCTATATGGATTTTTCCCATATATAAATTGTTGCCCGTGTTTAGGATCTCTCTAATTAAGCAAACATAAATAATCGTGGGTTTGGACTGCATAAATGTACAATAAATATATTCAGAGGGGGTAAATAACGATTCAAAAGCAATTATGTACAATAAAATTTACAATCCCGAGGGATTGACTGCATAGGGTCAAGTCCCAGTACTTACTTAGATATATTACGTTTAAAAACACGTTTGAAAAATAAAATTTTGAATAAAATGACTTGAATAAACTCGATTCATAGGAATCGTATTTTTGCGTTTTTTATATTAAAAATTATAAATAATTTTTTAATCAAATCTGTTTTTTTAAAGACATTCGATAACATATTTGTGCTTTATATTTTATTTAAAAAATAATAATATATAATCGCGTCTAAACAAGTTCCCAAAAAGGTAAAAAATCATAAAAGAACCATGCAAGGAAGAAAATTTTGGGATACATGGATTTATGTGATTCTCTTGATGTCAGATAGGTCCAGGGACTCTCATGCACATTAAAATCGATATGTTACCAACAAAATTTGGAATGTTGCTCAATTTGTTTAATGAATGATTCAGTTCCATTTAATGTTTACATGATCTGAGTTTAGTTCTATGCCAAGTATTTTTCCAACTTGATGCAAAAGGCATTCCTGCGAATTTAACACTACAAAAAATGAATCTTATGATTATAAATAGAATGTCATCTCACTTTAATTTAAGGATGTTCCAAATATGTGATTCGTTCTAATGTCAGTCTCCTGTTATGAATTGAACTACCGTCATCACTACACCATTTAATTTGAAAAGTAGTTAGAATAAAGCAGATGATTTTATACTGGGATTCAATAAGATGAAGAAAAATTCCAAATTCAAAAAATCGATTGTGATTCGGATTTCTCCAATTGAATCCGACCCGTTTGGCTGCACTGAGATTTTAGCTTTTAAATTCGAACTTGATTCCGAATTTCTAGCTAGATTTCTTATCCAGATTCTGCCTTTTGGCTGCACACTTTTACAGAATCCGACCATCGTGCTGCCAAACGGAGCCTAAAAGACACAAATTTCATATACCCATACCCAGTAATCTACTCCTTCGTGCAGCTGTGACTCCTTGCACTACAGAAATTATTAAACACTAGAAGACACAAATTTCATATGCCCATATCCAGTCATCTACTCCTTCCTGCAGTTGTGACTCACATTTATCTATGATACAATTGCCATCTTGAATGCCATATAGGGCCAAAAGAAACTCTCTCTCCTTGATTGACTAAAAACCAAAAAAGAGGAAGGTCACCACCGAGGGTACCCAGGTGCACGGAAGGTTCAAATATTGCATATATGGTAGGAGAAACAATACTATCAAAATCAATCTAAACATTGTCACAGCTTCTTTTGAGCTGGAGCACTTGATGAAATGCATACAATGAAGGACCACATGAGAAATATGGGCTATATCAATGAAAATGATTGGATGGTACGGAAGATCTGGTACTCATTTGCTTATTAGTCTTAGTCGGAGGTCGATAAAAGATGGAGGAAAAGCTTGGTTTGCAAGCATCATAGAATCAAAAATCCCTAAGCGTGTTTCCAAAGACCAGGTTATTCCATGGCTTATTCGGTATCCAAATGAAATATTAATGAAATGCATAAAATGCAGGACCACATGAGAAATATGGGCTATATCAATGAAAATGATTGGATGGTACAGAAGATCGGGTACTCATTTGCTAATTAGTCTTAGTCAGAGATCGATAAAAGAAGGAGAAAAAGTTTGGTTTGCAAGCTTCAGATAATCAAAAATCCTAAGACGTGTTTCCAAATGCAGTGATTAATAGAATAGTCGGACCCAGATTTTTCGTCACTTAAAATTAATATTTATAGAAGAAAAGAAATATTGTTTTTTACATCAAGCAGGAGAATGGGGGGTCGCGTTCGCTAGTGATCTAAGTGAAGAAGAGGCAGCTCTATTTATGGACCTTTAGAATGAGCTCCAACATGTGACTTTATCGCCGGATCATGAGGATATGGTGTGCTGGAGACCCATGCCGCGGTCGGGGTTCACAATACACAGTTGCTATGAGGTGGTGTAGACTAAAGCCACATGTGGATGGGATTGCACAAAAGGTTTTAGAGATTTGAAAACCAAAGCTTCCCTTAAAGATTAAGTTCTTTTTATGGCTGGTCTACCACAACAAACTCCTCACAAAGGCATACCATTTGAAGTGGGCATTGTTGACAAACCCATCTTGTCCATCTGCGGCGGTGGGGAGGAGACTATTGTGCATCTCATGCTCGAATGCCCGATGGCTCAAATACTAGCTAATCTCTCGATGAGATTTGGAAGGCCGGCCAATGTCTCCAAGAGAGGGGAGATAAAAGTTTCAAAGCGAAAATCTCCCAATCACTTGTTCCGGCGATGATGTGGGCAATGCGGATCGCTAGAAACCATTTGGTGTTCCGCGGATTGCAGTTTATGAAGAAATTTCTGGGACATGGCCACACATGTGATTCAGGATTGGGGAGTGCACTGTGCGGGAGCACGTTAGGTTTCTTTTATGGGTGATACACTATGTATTGAGGAGCAGTTTTACATTGAACAGTTTGTTAAACTCAGGGTTGCCAGTAGACACCTCTTCTACTTTGACACTCTAGGCTTGGACTGTCTTTCAATTATGTATGTTTTATTGGGCATTTCCTTTCTTTAAATAAAACTAAGACGATCGCCTATCATTAACCTTCAAAAAAAAAAAGCAAAAGCAAAAAAATGTATGACTCATTGGAAACAACTCTTGTTTTCAAACACTATCTTAGAGTATCTCTAATCTGCTCACCAACTATGCTCTACCCTACTTATGCATATGTAGGGGTGTAATTCGGTTTATTACAAATATAATTAAATTGAACCAAACTACAATAACAGCTAACCCGAAGGTTGAACAGACCAAAAACAGAACCAAAATTTCAAAAATCAAACCGAACCAAACTTGTTTGATTAACACGAACTAAACCGAATCAAATTAAATTGTTAAAAGACAAACAATTTTCTTTATGCTCCCTACCCATTTGGGTTGGTTAGAGTTTTTTTAAAGAGTTGGTTTACAACTTTACATAAATATTCAAAAAATAAGCTATGATTAATGGACAAATTAATAACATTTTTTTAATATTAATAGTATAACAACAAAATATTAAAAGATCTAAATGAATATTGCTTATGCATAATCATGAGTTTAAATTTAATTCGTTTCAATTCAATTAATTCGATTTCTTTAAGTGAAACCAACCCAAATCAAAATAGATCAGTTTATCAATTTTTCAATTCATACCCAGATCCTCAAAACCAAAATATTTTTTACCCAGACCCTAAAAAAACCAGTTTGGACCAATTGGAATTTAATTTAACTTACCCAAGTTGCACCTACTTATGAAATATCATTTGTACCTATATTTCTCATCTATAAATCGTCAGGTACTCAGGTGTGATCACTGTGATGAGAGGCAGGTGAATGGAGTATTGTCTACACTATTGCTTTTATGAGGTCATTGATCTGTGTGACCACTTGACAGAGGTTACCAAATAGTTTCAGTAAGGGATGAAAATTAAATGCTCTAAAATGCATAGAAAGATTTATAAAAATGCAACATCAAAACTGGGCGGAACCAGAAATGACATCAAGGGGGGCCAAAGGGCCAAGAGATAGAGTGAAAAATCTTCAAATCTCATTGTTTTCATTGCAAAAATTAGAAAAAAAATAAAATTTTAAAATTGAAAAAATGAATATGAAAAAAATATCTGATTACAAAAAGAGATATCTTTCAAGCTTATATTTGGGTAAAAAAATGAAAGATTCAATATAAACAAACATGAAAAATCAAAATAAACAAAAAATCGCTAAAAAACCAAATGAGTAATTTTTCAACCCTTCAAAATTAGTTCCCAATTACCAATATTCCCTTGAAAATGAAGCTTTTCACAATTTTTTTAAAATAGATTCATACCTCCAAATCTCAAAAATATTCAATGGCGCTGATACACTCAATCCATTTTATAGCTTTTTTTTTCGTTTGTCATGTTTAACGTAGAATATAAAATTGGTTAACTAAATATATATTTTCCAGTCTCCATATACAATACTATAGAAACCATAAATTAAAAATATGCATTTATGTCATGTAAGTATGTACTTCATTCAATATAAGAAATTAATATACTTCATTATATAGGTCTATACTAAAAAAATCAAATGTATGTATGTTAATCATGATACATGACAAAAAAAATTCATGTAAATAAATCATACGACTGCTTATAAAATGCTTTCTATTTATAATCACTCACTACCATATAAGCCTATGGTTTTGTTGTGAGTGTTTCTGCTGTTTATAACGCCCCCTATATATTTCAGATTATACATGGCTCACTTCGATTAATTTTTAATGTCCTTTTTATGTCTGTTATTGGAATAAACCATACTTCATGCTAGCCATGCACACCCCTGGAGCTAGGAATAACCCATGCTTCATCTAACATGTCACCCTATACATATATGTATATGATTCATGACTTGGGCCTTGGGGGCGCTGGTTGAAAAAAAACAGAGATGGAGAAAGGATTTGTACTTTTTTTTTACATTGAATGTGTGATGTGCTAAGACATGTTGATGTACTCACATTTAGAAAACCATACAAGGATGTGTGTTTTCTTATTTTTCATATTTATTTTTTTCTATGATTGTTCATATTCCACACATACATGTGGACCTTGGGGGGCAACAAATGATATTAGAATCATCTAGGTACCAACAACTGGTATCACAGTGAATTGAGTACCAAAAATTGGTATCACTACTCAATTTAGTTCTCACAGGTTTCTATTTCCATCATCTAAAGATTCATTGATTGTGTTAGGATTTAAGTGGGAGCATTAACAGCATAAGATAGAAAAACCATCTTTTATGATTCAATGCAAAAAAATAAAAAATGAACAATTGTAAAATTTAGCTCATCAAAAAAACAGAGATATATTTCTGAAGGGCAAAATAACAATCACTTCACTGTTCACTTTATTGCATGTTTTTCTAATATCTCTCTGATTTGGTGGTCCATACAAAGAGTTTCTTTCAAGTTAAGTTGTTCATGCACTAGTGAAGGCAATTAATAGCCCCTCACAACTTTAAGATCCTCAGTGACTAGATTAAAATTGACCATTGGTTGTTGTGTAGCTTTCCTTCTAACTATAAGAGTGCTCATAGAGATCCGCCGTATACACTCGTAAATCATACAGATAAATATAATAAAAAAATACAGAGATAATTAAACTATTTTTTAGATGTATTATGTCTTTAATATGAAATCAGCACCAAAAATTCTATATTGAGTGTGAATGACAATAATTCATATTAGTTTTTTAATTTATGAAAATTGGACAAACAAAATGGGAATATGGATTTTGAAATGTACTCAATGCATAATTTGTTGAATAGATCGATGTTAAGTTGATGGTATGGAAGGTATCCAATCAAAATATTTTTTTCAAAAGCTCTGTTACACTCGGCTCTTTTTATTGTCTAAAATACAGCTTTATATACCTTATTAATCTCATTCACTCACTGTATCAAGATATATACCTTATTGAAAATTTTCATATTTTCTATAAATGATGTCATTCAATTCATCAGAGTGCATTCTTCACATTCTATAAAAGTATATATCTCTCATTAAATGAGTTATATGATTTTACAAAAAAAAAAAAATTGTGCCGTCTACATTTTGGGTCATAAAATAGACTGTTTTCAAACATTAAAAAAAAAAGAGTTAAAGAACACTTTTGTAACTATACTTTCAACCACCATTTCAGAACTCAAGATCTGACTGAATAGCCTCTGCAACTGTTCAATAATTGAATGGATCCTTAATTATGATGTCTCCTTCAATGGTTCCAAAAGAGCTTCGGATGTAGAGAGAAGTTTCAAGTATTTAAGCTTTTGAAAAAACAAATATGGGATACCTGTAACGTGATATGGATTGCATGCTGGACGTTCAATCACTGTGGAACCTTAAAAGACAGGTTTTGTGAGATTTGTTGATGTTTGCTGTTTCACCTATTCCATGTTTTGGAAGAATAAGCTTCAATAGCTATATCTAAATAAGTTAGATATAGGCGGATAACTATGCTATGGGGCATTGGAATTACTTATCAAGGTTTATGCATTTTTGTATCATTTTTTTAAATTGATGTGGCATTCTCTCGCACATTCTCAAAATATGTTGCATCTATAATATCATACATATCTCACACTTATTTCAAACACAAACAATTATAAAGGAGTATAATTATTTTTTTAAAAGTCATAAACTATAATTCATCTCATATCAACAAATTATATATAATCACTTTATTTAAGGTGAATCAAACAACAAAAATATCATTTTTACATCAATTACCAATGAAAAAATGGAAACTAACAAAAAATTATTTATTTTACATGAATTATTATCTATCCTGATATGCATATATAGTTTTATGGTCCTAAAAAAATATAATCATTATTTTGTTAAATTCTATCTTCGATCTCATAACTCTTATATGCCCCGGTGACTATATAATTTGTGTGGGAAACTGCTAGGGATAAAAAAACATTTGGGCATGTCTACACCCACCAACTATTTGCCTATTAACACCAACCAAAACAAAAAAAAAAAAATATTTAAATTTAATTTGAACATCACTATTCTCACCAACCATTCGAATGGTCTGTCAATCTTCCTTTACAATTTTCGACAGTCTCTCTGTCAACCTTCCTTTACAAATTTTGACAACAGCTCTGTCAACCTTCCTTCACGACCTTCGACAGAATCTTTATCAATCTTTCTTTACAACCTTTGACCTTAGCAATGTCGAATCAAATATTTAAAAAAAAAACCTAAGACACATTTGATCATATTCAACATCAAATGTGCATTAAAATTATCAATTGCTTATGACTTTTGAGGATTTGGTTAATGAGTGTGATTATTTTGTTGTAAGATTTAAAAAAAATTAGAGAGTGATGATTTTGAGATAGATATAGATTAAAAATGCCTATTTAATGTGATATTTTGGTTTTAGATTAGAGCATGTAGATTGGATTAATTGGTTTTGATTTTCTTCAATAGTTTTGTATGCAAATGCAAGAAGGTTGAAAGAATTAACTATTGCTTCTGATTCAAGTGTTTTTATTAGAATGTGGTGATTGTAACGTGAGTATTGAATGTAACGTGAATATGTTGACATTTTGATGTACGTTAAATGTTAAATATGGTCGAATGTGTTTTAAGTCTTCTTTTAAAAAAATATTCGATTCGACACTACTACAGTCAAGCACACCCTCTCCCAGGTCGACAGACCAACTGTCGAAGGTTGTAAATGAAGGTTGACAGAGCTATTCTCGACGTTTGTAAAGAAAATTGATAGAGAGACTGTCGAATATTGTAAAAAAAGGTTGACAAAGTGAGTGTCGAAGGTTATAAAGAAAGGTTGACAGACCAACTGTCGATTATTTTAAAGGAAGGTTGATAAATTGACCATCAAATGGTTGGTGAGAATAGTAATGTTCAAATTAAATTTAAACTTTTTTTTATAGTTTTTGTTGGTGTTAATAGGTGAATGGTGTGTGGGGTAGACGTGCCCAAAACATTTTCCTGCAGTTCCTTTGCCAGAACCCAAGACTTTTTTAAAATATATTTATTTTTTATTTTTTTGTGATTGTTAATCAAAAAAATATATGATTTTCTGATGAAGAAATTACCTCTACAAAAAAATGAAGTACATAAAATTTAATGCATATGTTATTGTAAAAATATTATATATTAGATATATAGGCAAGTATGTATTAGATAAAAGAAAATTGAGAACCACATAAATGACCACAAGAAGGAAAATATAACCAGCCTCAAATACAATATGCATCTTTTTTTAATAATATATATCATCTAATAAAATATTCTGTAAAATATATATATTAATAAGTTGTATAGGCTCATTTTAAGAATGGTTGAAATATTTCTTACAAGACATATAACTCGTTACTACAATGAATACATAAAGCGAAAAAGATGTATGAGACAATAATATAGGCCGAGCATGTGTTTGGACATGATTTAAGAATTAGTTTTTTCTCAAAAGCTAACTTTAAAATTAAGTTTGCAAAAAATTGTATTTTCACATATTATGAAAAATTTAACTTTTAAAAACTTTTTATAAAAATGTATATGTAGTTTTTAATTAAATTGCAGCTTATATTCTATTTGGAATTTCAAAAAATCAAATTCCTCGAAACCTATAACAATGCCCCCACAAGAATAACAGTGTATCAGTCCACTTGCATATGCTTCTCCAGCCTGTGAAGTGACAGTGACAGTCACGTACTTCCCTGTTCAAACCGACAATTGGAATTCCAATATACATATTAACAACATCAGTGATCAAGTCATTTCAAGATAAATAATATTACTGTTATTCAGATCCACCCATCAAAATCATCCACAGAGATTAAACAAACAAAGCACACACACTTCAGATCCACCCATATCTACTACTTGCAGTTGTGACTTCCATTATTTCTTGAATGGCACAGTGTGGTTGCACAATTAAAAAGCTGCAATCGATTTAAATTTGTGTGTCAAACTCAATTTTTTCTTTTAAAATGAAAAACACTCCATTTTTGCATTACAATTGTTATTGGTTTTGAAAAAATAGATTCTGAGACACAATCAATCAAAACTTGCAACCAAACGCTGCCTAGGCTGGGGACACCACAGAGGGTACCCATTGCACGGAAAGTCTAAATATCCCATGGTAGGAGAAACAATTCTATCAAAGTCAATCTGATGAAATATATCTGTTACAACTTCTTTTGAGCTGGATCACTTAATGAAATACATACAATGCAGGACCACAAAATAATATGGACTGCATCGATGAAAACAGGCATAACTCATTGTTGGAGAAATGATTGAAGGGGGAGGTGGGGTGGGTGGGGGGAATGAAGCCAAATGTGTCTTCCCAGCTGATATGTCCAGTTATGACTCATGTGGAACAAAGCATGATTGATTTGGAAGCTCCTAGGACATCACTCAATCTGTCTTAGAAGGCTTCAAGTGTACCATGAAGTCATTTAGGATGGAACATTTTATTAATAGAAATTTGATCCATCTGTTAAACAAGATTTAATTAATTGATTATTTGTTATAATTTGTTAAGAATTTGTTGGGAAGATTGTTCAAATTATCTCAATGGAAACCCCCCCATAAGCCATAAATAGATATTTTAATGTTGAACATGTGATATTTCAATATGTTAGGCTAAACCATGTAAGAGCAGAGTTTCTCTTGTGATGTGTGTTCTCTCTTCATATGATCTCGGGTTCATTATTGATGCAGCATGGTCATGGACCATTCGATTTAGGACCTGCAGGCTCCAACGATGTTATTGATTCTTCATTAAAAATGTCAGGACAATGAGCTTCAACGTAACTGTTAATTCCTAAAAATGCCAGAAACGATAGACTTCTATGAATATGTTATTCTACCAAAAACAACAAAGATTAGGAGAATTTTTAATGATGAGAATAATCTCAATTTTTAAAAATTTAATCTCCCTTAATTTTGTGTTACAGCGTTTATTTATAGAGCAGAGAATCCTAACAAACTAGGATCTCAACAATAAATCTCTCAAATCACCTGATCTTAACTGAATCCTAAATAAAAATACAAAACATATCTATATATATCTAAACATAAAAAATATTAACTAATCCTAATTATCCATAAAAGATATGATGAACCTAACAAATAATATTAAAATTACAAATCATCTACAATCGTCTATTTGGTGGTCCTAGATCGAATGGTCCATGATCGTGCTGTATCATTCTCTCTCTCTTTAAAAAAAACTCGTCCTCGAGTTTAGTTGAACAATTTGATGATGAAGCCCGAGCAATTGATGACGTGATCCACTGAATTTTGATGGTATAACTTCAAGGACACTCAACCGATCAAAGCTGATGACGTTTGTGTTTTTTCGATCTCTAGTAGCCATGGGAATTTTAAATATATGTGGGGTTGGGTGTTTTGAAAAGAAAACTTTGTGTGGGGTTAAATGAAATTTTTTTCTTTGTTTTTTTTATATGAAAAGGTGAGGTAATGGAGAACGGGTTGGCTGTGAATTTTGTTTGGTGGTTGGGATGGTGGGGTATGAAAGAGTTTTTATTTTTTTATTTATTTTTTTGGGTTGGGTTGTAATCCGAATGGAAGAGATAACTAAGATAATAAGATGTAAAATGGATATGGTTCAACAGTGGCGGTGGCTCGGCAACGGCAACGATGACGGCATGCGGTAACTCTCGACAGAAGCGGTGGCTGTGTTGGATAGCAGCAGTGACGACGACTGTTCGACGGCGGCGGGGCTCGAAGGCAATGGCTCTCGACGACGGCGGCTCTCAACAGTAGCGGCGGCTCGCGGTGGTAGTCGCAACCTAGGTCTGATACCAACTGATGCAACGTGAGGCTCACGCTCTTCTGCGGATCCGATTAAAGATGCAAGATTTGCAGGCTCCAACGATGTTGTTGATTCTTCACGAAGAATGCCATGACGATGGGCTTCAATGTATTTGTTGATTCCTAAGAATACCACAAATGATGGACTTCTATGAATCTACTATTCTACTAAGAACTAAAGACAATAGGAGAATTTTAATGAAGAGAATAATCTCATGTTTTTAAAAATCTAATCTTCCTTAATTTTGTGTAACAGATTTTATTTATAGAATAGATAATCCTAATAAACTAGGATCTCAACAATAAATCTCTCAAATCACCTAATCTTAACTGAATCCTAAATAAAAATACAAAACATATTTGAATATATCTAATTATAAAAAATATTAACTAATCCTAATTATGCATAAAAATATATGATAAATCTAACAAATAATATTAAAATTGTAAATCATCAACAATCATCCATTTGATGGTCCTAGATCAAAAGATCCATGATCGTGTTGCATCAATTATTGATGATTTCCACAAATATTTTCATTGAGTAGTATCATAACATTGGGGAACCAGCTTCATCTTTCACTGAAGTATATAGGCAAGAAAATAATATTATTTATTTTAGAATGAATTGAATACATATATTTTATAAATTTTTCTTATTAAAGTATATATACTCTCCTAGTAAAGTATGTGTACAGATATACATATTTCATGTATCGAGTAAGCTAGGACTAGAGAAATGGCTGGTCATATCAAAGCCCATAATCTTTATCTTATGAGCGTGGATACACTCAGTCTACATATTGTGCTACCATAGCATATGAGGTTTTGAATTTTAAAAATTCATTTTTTTTAAATGAAAAAAATATTATTTTATCTTAATGTATATTTCATTTTATATAATAATATGTATTTTAGTGAAAATGTATATAATTTTTATAAAAAAGAAAAACGGTGTCCGTAAATGAGGCTCGATGGTCACATCATGTTCCTTACTATTATGTCCTTTTTATTGTATTCAATGCTCCTTTAGCACAGGAAACTCACCTATTGAAATTTTTCTTTTGTCAATATCTGTCAGGTTTGGTGGTCCACATGCACCATGCAAAGATTTCTTTCCAAGATCAGCTGTTCATGCATTAGTGAAGGCAATTAATAGCATCTTCCAACTTCAAGATCCTCCGTGGCCATATTAAATTCACCATCTGTTGCCAAGTAGCCTTCCTTCCAACTACATGAGTACCCAGAGAGATCCATCATGATATGGTCTTGGATTCACTTGCACTGGCATTTGTTTTTTTTCTAGATAAACAGTGGGCATGCATGCGTCTTGTATTAGAAGAATTATGTTCAAATTACAAGAAACAAATAAAGCAAAAAGAAGATACAAAAGAGGAATTCACCATAGCAGAGAATTCTACATGACAGAACGCTTCGCCACCCCTCTACTCATCACCCCTGAATAACCAACTCGATCGCCTTGGCACCCCCGTAACATCTTCCCCAGTCATGAATATACCTAAAGGCCGACTCTCAAATGTTCTTACCATACAGAGTACTACTAACTTTGAATACTATATTATTGCACTGGCATTTGTCGTAGTTCGCAAGTACTTCTAACTTTTAAGAGAAAAATCAAAATATGATCCAAAAAAGTACAGTGATTCGATATCTCCAGTTTAATTAGTACATTCAGAATTCAGATATCCATTATCATGTATCACTTTTTTTCATAATTAAAAATATATGTATATTAATACTGATTGATATATTATCTCACCACATACACATCTAACATGATATCGCTCCAGTACTAAAGGTCTGAATGAATAGCCTCTGCAACTGATTAATAATTGAATGGGTCCTTAATTATGATGTCGCCTTCGTGGGTTCCAAAAGAGTTAATTGAGAGAAGTTTCAAGTACAAATGGTTTTGAAAAAAATGGGATATATATACCTGTAACATTATATTATCTGAATTGCGCGCATGTCCGATGTTCAGCTATAATATATGATCACTGTTTAATTTGTTGACTCTGCAACTGTAAGGGGTCCCTTTTGACATGGCTTAATGAAGATCAGAGATCGTGTTGTTAAGTTTATGTACAATATTACATGTTCGGAAATGTGATATAATTTGAATGTTGGAAGTTATTGATAATATATAAATCATTATACAATTTTTAAAAAAAAATAATTCATAAATATTGTTGAAAGCAAGGGTGCCTGTGAGCATGAGCCTTTGGCTCCTCTAATATAATAACAAGAATTTCTTTTTTCTTTATTCTAACATGGTATCAGAGCCATAAACCGTAGATCTCTAAAAGTTTTTTTTCTTCTTCTTCCCCGCTCCGATTGAGGAGTCTTCAATCAGAGCGGGGGAGGACTTTTGAACGTTCTCATCGTTGGGTTGTCATCATCAAGCCCATCACCGTCGTTGTCCTTGCGCCCGTCGCGCCCCTGGGCCCGTCGTCCCCGTCCGCGCCGTAGCCGTCCGCACCATAAGCGCCGTCCGAGTCGCCCGGCAGATCCCCGTCCGAGTCGCCTGGCACGCCCGGTGGGACAGATCCCGGCCATTGTTTGTTACAAACAAAAAAAAAAAAAAAAAAATCTGGTGCACGATAGCGCAAATCTGCGCTATCGTGCACCTGACCCAGATCCAGCAGCAGCGGCAAAACAAAAAAAAATCAGCCGGTGCACGATAGCGCAAATCTGCGCTATCGTGCACGCCTGTCTCGTGGACTCATACGTGGATCTATGCCCGCTGCTTCGGCCCACGCACCTGGGCCCACTGGTTCGGCCCACTTCTTCTTCGGCCGTATCCAGGAGATCCACGCAGGCCCAACCCACGTCGACCCAATCCATTTCAAAAAAAAAAAAAAGACCTCGTGCTGTTGCGTTTTTTTCCTGGACTGTTACGACCTCGTTCGGATTCCGAATCTAGTCATTCAGGTACTCATTTTGATCATTTTTTCGTTCTCTACGCATCTGTGTGTGTCTTTTCTTCATCAGAGATCTCTATTATTCTGTCCTCTTTGCTTGGATTTTTCTACAGTCATCCGTGTCGCTTTATTTTGTGCTTCATGCACATGACCTATTTCTTTACGCAACATTCCTGCCTTCGCACACGTCTTCTTTATGTGCGATCGTCGTTCTTTTTCTTGGATCTTCTTCTTCTTTGAAATCCTGTTCGTAGCGTTGTCGTCTTCGCACGCTATTGTCGTCATCGTCTCTGCGTGCCGTCTTCTTCGCACGCCATCGTCGTTCGCCAAGTGGCGTCGTTTTTATGCAGCATCGCTGCCTCTGTGCGCTATCGTATTCGCGCACCGTCGTATTCGTGCGCCCTTGTTTTTCGCGCACCATCATCTCCGTGCGCCGTTGTCGTATTTGTGCGCTCGTCATTCTTTTTTTCCTTAGATCTCTGTCTTCCTTGAGATCTGCGCTCGTCGCACCGTCGTCGTTGTCATTCGTTACGCTTCGCCATCAGCGTTTGCAGTATTGCATAAAGGCTTCAGTCGTTTCTTCTTCTTCTTCTATGTCTGCGCGTCTCTCGTTACGCGCCGTCCACGTCGCCGTTTGCGTCGTGTTTCTTCTTCTTTGCTTGTGGTACTGTCGTTCACGCGCCGTCTCCGCTGCCTATCCGCATTACACGCTCCATCCAAACGACTCCGCCTGACTCAAAGAGCGGGAGCGACTTCGACTGACTCAACGAGCGGGAGCGACTCCGACTGACTCAAGAAGAGCGGGAGCGACTCCGACTGACTCAACGAGCGGGAGCGACTCTGACTGACTCAAAGAGCGGGACCGAATGGATGCGTCTGTCCGCGTCAATCACTACCGGCCGCCCATCGTTGTCTCCAGTTTCCACCACCATCTCATTTTTGTGCAAACTCTAAGGGTTCTACCCTTCAGAGTTTGAGAGGGGGTGTTAAAGAATAATTATTAGGAGAATATTATGTCTTTATTATAATTATTATGTTATTATTAGTTTCCTAGTTTTCCTAGTTTCCTATTCTGATCTTTTAGGGTTTCCTTTGTATATCTATAAATAGAGCCTTTGGCTCCTCTAATATAATAACAAGAATTTCTTTTTTCTTTATTCTAACAGATTTTGTATAAAATGTATATACTCTAATTAATTAAAAAATTCATTTATAGAAAATGTAAGAGAGTTAACAAGATATATGAGACTGTATTTAGAGCTGTAAAAAAAATTAAGAGTAACAATGCTCATGGTAGTTTGGGTGATTCCATATTGTTTTGGCTTTGACCTTTGTGTTTCTCTACTCAAACCAACAATTGGAATTCTAATTTTACAGCTTGATAACATAAATGAATAAGTCATTTCAAGATGCTTATTCTGTTCTTCACATCCGCATGACCATCTAAGGGCCCCTTTGGAACCATTTTGTCAGATTTTATTTTAGCATTAATTAGATTATCGGAGTAGAACTTCAATTTTTTTGTTTCAATTTTTTATTTAATATTTTAAAAATTAACCAAAGAGAAAGCTGGTTACTACTTACTAGTAGTTTTTTGAGAATCAAAAAAATTAATTTCAAACGAGGACCAAAGTGATCTACAAACTTACCCAAAAAAAAAATTATCTACAAAGATTAAACATACAATGCATCCACCCTTATATACTCCTTCAAGGAGCTGGGACTCCCATCTCTATTTTAACAACTGTCACCTTGAATGCTAGAGGGGACCAAAATAGGGGTCTCCTTTATGAACTTAAAAACCTAATGAGGGAAGGACACCATAGGGGGTACCCAAGGTCCAAATCCAAATACTGTATGGTAGGAGAAACAGTCCATTAATTCAAAGTCAAACTTATGAAATTGTCACAGCTTCTCTTGAGCTGGAACACTTTGAATACATACAATTGTTGGGATCCCCAAGCGCTCTATGATATAACTTGCTGGGAATATATTCACAAAAACCATCAACAATAAATCTGATATCATATAGAAAATAATATTGTTATATATAGTCTTTTTTTTGTAGTCTTATATGTTTTGTAAGCGCTATATGCTCACATAAACAAGGCATATGTTTCGATATAAATTTTTTACATTTTACATAATTGTATTCATACAATTCATCAGAACATATGAGTCATTTTTTTATAAAAGCATGTACCTCATTAGATGAAATATGATATTTAAAAAAAAAATAAAACATGTGTGGACTAGAACTGGGTCTGGAAAAGGAATTGTACATAACATTATCTTATAGAAAAATAGAACACCA
The DNA here is from genome assembly GCA_030737845.1 of Acorus calamus. NCBI lineage: Eukaryota > Viridiplantae > Streptophyta > Magnoliopsida > Acorales > Acoraceae > Acorus > Acorus calamus. The sequence continues at coordinate 11,436,011 of CM060878.1, read as the reverse complement.
CAGTCATACGAGAAACATAATTTTCACTAGTTTCATCTAAGTCTACATCCACTTATAAAATCCAGTCTATAATCCACTAATACATGATTGAAAAAGATTCTAGAATTCTCTGATGGAATTATTTTTCTCTAAATTATTCTTTTCAACCTTCTGTGAATTGATCTCTACATTATTGTCTTACGATGTCTTGTTTCCGAATTATCTATTTATAAAACAAATCTCAATTTCTTTCCAAATAACAAACAATTCTTGTTAAATTTTGTTTATAAAATTTCAAAGATCAATTAATTTTGTCCGTTTTAATATGACTTCAGCAATACTATTAGATGTTATACACCAGATCCGATACATAATTGATCAATTATATATGCAGGACCACATGAGAGAGATATTATTGCATGGGCTGCATCGATGAAAACAGGTGTAACACGTACATCGTCAGTCAGAGAAATGATTGATTGGTACGGACGTGCATGCATGTCTTCTCCGCTGATTAGACTAGTCAACTTCAATTTATAAGATGTAGGCCAAGCTTGATCTAGAGTGAGTCCAAGAACACAGTTCCCTCCTATGTATTTTAGTACTTGGTTTTTACATGGCCAAAGATCTCAGGGTGATTGTCTTGGTGGAGACATTGATCAGTTGGGTTTGATGTCTTTCATCCTGAATATATACTCTGGTATGCATGTGTTTTTATGTTGGTTTTGCTTCTTCTTTTTTCAAGAAACGACAGACAAACAACGCTAACTTTATATTAATAAAGCTAAGGGAGTGTCTAAAGCATACCTTAAAAAAAAAAGCACATAGGAAATATACAGAAGTCACTCGAATCCTAATCCCTTAGTCACTGGTTTTCAATCAATAAGGGACCCCCAGAAAAGCTCACCCTAGTAGGCACCCACACAATAAAGTCTCCAAGATTCAATGAGGTCTATAATCATTTCACATGCATTTTCAAAATAAACCTTCGATTTGTCAAAGCGACGGTCTGGGTCAACATGAAGCCTTGTGATTTCTTCCATCTAAACAAAGTGCTTAGGTAAGATAACCAGCTCTCTCATTTACTCTTTGTGATGGTAACTAATGTGTTCAGTTGGATGCTCAAGATGGTCGAGGTAGCAAGGTGGATCCAGGGCCGGCCCTTGGCAGAGGCCACCAAGGCAACTGCCTAGGACCCCCACCCAGAGAGGGCCCCAGCCCTGTAAAACTTAAGTAAAAGCCCATTAAATTTTTTTTTTTTACTTATGAATTTATCAACTATCCAGGGCCCAGACCCAACTATTACAAAAAAAAAAAATGTCCAACCCACCCATATAAATGCCTTGAGTCCCCAAAAGTCCAAAACCAACACCCCTAAAAATCAGCCCCAAAACCAATTCCCCATGATTTTATTTCCCAAACCAAAATCCCTAAAACTATCCCCATTAAAACCCCTAAAAAATCTCCCATCAAAGCCCCAATCAAAGCCATGGCTCCATTTTATTGTTTCAATTCAATATGCCGTTTGACATTCTCTCCAACGTCTCTCTCTTCTCTCTCTTTCACACATATTTTTATCAATAATTCAAGGTTCCATCTCTATATATATATATATATGTATGTTTCAATCTTTGTTTCATTCCAATCAAAGGTTCCATCTCTAAGTATTTTTTTTGTGAATGTATATGGGCCCCGCTTTAAAAGTTCGCCTAGGGCCCCGTAAAAAAAAACAATTATCAGGGCCGGCCCTGGGTGGATAAGGGTGAGATGCCTCCATATGAATAACCCGATTTTCCATATACATTCAGTATGCGAGGACACAATCACCTTTTGCGAGGTGGATGAGGCTTCGGTTTTGCAATTTTTTGTGTTATGGGTTGAACCAATATAATAATATATTTGTGTCATATATATATATATATATATATATATATATTTTTTTGCACATAACATTGCATGCATAAGGTTGCATGTAAAAACCCCATGAGGCAAATGCTCCTACAAAAAGTTCTTGCAGGAATGTGAAACCCTTTACATGTCACACACTTGAAGGTTTATAGTCTCTTTTATAGGCCGAACATATTTTAATTTTTTTTAAAATTATATTCTTATATTGAAATACATGTTTTTCACAAAAAAAAAAATGCACATATTTGAATGAATTGAATATGTGTGTTATTTTTTTATTTTTCTTAATAAATTATATATTATTTTATTAAAAATTTCATATACAGTGTCGAATGATGTGGTGTCTAGAAATAACTCTGATGTGGTGTCTAGAAATAATTATGGAAGTGTTTGATGTTGATGTGGTGTCATAAATAATAAACCAAGGGGCCAAACAATAATGGGCCATCCCACACGTGAACGTTACATGTGGGATGGTCCATTGTTGTTATTTTTTTGGAAAAAATAATGGTTGAGATCATGGGGTTAAGATTTTTATAGTGGCTGAATTAAAAAATTAAATTACTGCATTTATATGTTAAGTGTATTGATTTGTTGGCCATAATTATGGCACTTATTAATATTCTCGCTACAGATATTTTACAATTTTTGGTGGCATTTAAACAACAAAACCCTGCATATGACATAAAATAAAATGCCATTGTATATTACTTTTGTTGTAGGGGAAAGGGAAGTTGAGATACAATCTCGTTTACAGTCTTGTCAATAATTTGGAAATGTTTCAATTTTTTTATAAGTAAAATACCTCATCTATATATACATTATAAGGTTTAATCTAATGAATTATATATATTTATTTATAAAAAATGATTTGTAAACAATGATTAGATATATAAAATTACAGAAGACCGGATCTGGTCAGTGCAGAACTCGGTCAGTTCGGTCAGTACCGAACTGCACCACGTTCAAATCAAACTGCATCACTTATAAATCGAACTGCACAACCAATTGTTGGGTATATTTTTCACTCTCTTATTGGATACTGATGATACTTAGGAATTCATATTTTCTCCAATAGTTGATTGAATCCAATAAGAGAGTAAAAAATATACTCAACAATTGGTTGTGCAGTTCAATTTATAAGTAGTACAGTTCGATTTGCACGTAATGCAGTTCGATACCGACCGAACTGACCGAGATCGAGCACTGACCGGATCCGTCCCAAATTACAGAAGTGATTACAAAATGAGGTTGTGTGTAACAAATTGCAATCACTGATTGTTGAGTTGGTTTGGGGTACAAATCTACATTTTACTTTGAGTCTAAAACTATCTAGTCATTTACTATTTTCAACTAAACGTCAGTATTGATCTGCATTGTTTTCAGGACCAATAAATAAAGTTTTTGGAATTACACCAAGGAAAATGATAGTTACATTTTCGACAGCAAGATGTTTTGATTTTTTTAAGTATTAAAATATTATATAATGATTACACACACACAATAAATTGAATGAACCACTTATACAAAAAAATGGAAAACATGATATATAACACGTTAGATAACTATAGTGTATATGAATTGTATGTAGGGCTATCTTCGCAGATTGTGTTTAAAAACTCTCTTGATCAACCAAACCTGTATTTGTACATTGTAATATGGGGCAAGAATTTTATGAACCAATTGGAGGGCACGTAGGGCTCTCTCAAGAATTTGTGACCAGTCTTTTCTTTTTCATCTTTTTTTTTTATGTTTGAGTAGAAACAAGCAATTTAGCTAATTTTTAGGCTCACAACCACATGGTTCATATTGCCCATGAACCAAGGTCCAACTGGGTTTTTTCCACTTTTTTCTCCTCACCTCTGAAAAGGGGTTTGGCATCCACTACCAGGCCTCGGAGTCTATTCAATCTTTTTTAGTTAAATAATATGTCCAGGCCCAATTACAGCCCGTCCACAGTACGTATCATTTAAAAAAAAATATACATTCTTCCATTGAAGTACATGTTGTTATTATATAAAATAAAATATATATTGAGATGTAATGAAAAAATGAAAAAAAAAATCGTCATACATTATAAAAGCAATATATACATTATCATAATGTATGAGGCTATAGAAAAACTGCAATACGACTGGCTGTATCAACGCTCATCTTTTTATGTCATGTCAAATATGATTTAACATTGATGATTAAAGTTAGCCTATAGTATAAGTGCATCATGCAGTCCATTCAAAATTTAAATTCTTTTGAGCACTGCTACACGAAGCTCTCATTTATATGCGCGCAATATAAAAATCACAATATGTGTGGGTTACACGCAACCATACTGGGCTTATGTTAAGCCCACAACTATATTGAGCTACTGCCCATGAACCAAGCCCAGCCAGGCTCTCTTCCACTTTTTTTTCTCTTTGCCTTTGAACATGCACCTCTAATAAGGGGAGGGATGTGCCCTACCAAGCAAGCAGGCCTTGCGGGACATATAACAAATTCTTATATGATATCATATAAGAATTTGTTATGAGAAACACATATTTTGCGCAAGAGAGATAGATGTCTTTTTTTGGTACAAGAGCAAATTCATTTTTTTTATGTACAAAGGCCCTAATAAACTATAAACTTCATAATATATAGTAAATAAACCTTAAATCTAGAACCAACATGAACCCAGATTGACTGTGGACCATTGGTTCACAAGAACCGTCACATTGGACTACACATCATTTTTTCAATCCTGCACTCAACAAGAATTGAATCATTGTACCAAAGGGGCGAGGTATCCCTCTACAACCAGGTTTGAATTAAGGAATCTATGATATAACAATACCTTCTAATGTCTTTTGCCAGTAATTGAAATGGTCAATATAATACCCAGATGTGTGTGCTTGAAAAAAAGGTTCTACAAATCAATCCTACAAAAGCATGCATGGATTGTCTCCAAATCAAATAGCAGAATTCAGTATAAGCATCAAATCCAACAAAAAAAATCTGCTCTCATATGTTATTCACTTCAAATTCACTTCACAATCACAGATTTTAATTGTTAAACCAAAGTCTCCACAAAGTAACATCAATCACAGGATCATCCACATCCTTCGAATCACATACGCCTCGATCAATCGAACACTTTTTCCGCAATCCCTCATCATCACAAACAACAAGTGGAGCCAAATTCACTGATGATCCAGCAGGCCTCTTCAACCCCTTCTTGTGTTTCCCCTCTTGTGCTCCAACAACAACAACATTTGAAGGTCCACTTGGGTCCTCTATGAAATCTTCCATCTCAAATGAAGGTTTCCATGTGATGGAACTCTTCACCAATTCTTTGTTGCATGTCTCCCTCTTCTTCCTTTCATTGATCATCTGGAACCTTTGAGCCTCTCTGTCGACTAGCTCGAAAAAGGCCTGGATCTCAGGCGATTTCAAGCTCGGCAATTCGATGTTCGATTTCTCTGTTTGTTCCATCTCTTGGAATGGTCTGCACAATTGATTTGTGAGACAACTAGATTTGTAATAAAAGGATGGTTTCTAATGCTAAAGAACTATGAATTTTGTTACGATGATTGAGACATAAGCAAACACCAAAATCACCTAAAGACCTGTATTGTTGGGCAAATATTTAAAAAAAAAAAAATTTTGGTGTTGTTACATTTTTGTAATCATTTTGGGAGATGACACATCACCTAACACTATATGTGAAATTCTCCACCGTAGTGTGCATTGTACTATGTCAATGCATATTTTGTTATAAAAACATAAAACTACATGTATTCAGTTCTTTTTAATATGTATTTCAATTTTTGTAAATTATATATATTTCAAAACAAAACTAAATTGTGTGCAATCTATAAAAGTTATTGCGGGAATGACTATATCATAATCACTAGCACACCTGCCACGAGGATTGACACTCGACACTACGGAAAACAAACTCATGGCTCTTGCAAAGTGCCAATCTCTTGCTATTAATTAGGATTGATGATATGTGACACTGTTATTTATTTATTTAGGATTCAAACAAAAATATATATATTTCAGAAGCACACAATTCAGCAATGTTATCTAAATCTTCATTTTTCTAAGACCATATGAATTGATATAGATACAGTTTTTGGGGACATCAAAACCACAGGTTCTGCAGATGGAAGTATAACTACATCAACATTAATCAATGAAGAAATCACAACAGGAAAGACAGATCAGACAGTCCATAGAAAAAAAAAAAAAAAACATGAACTACTGACAGAGTTTGTCATAGATTTCTCACCTTGTGTTCTTCAGCTACAAAAAGAAGCAAAATATGTTTTCTTGAAAAATTTGATCTCTGATACTCTGTTTTAGAGATGGTTTGTTTGTTTTTCTTTCTGAGAAGATCTTATATGTGCACGTAAAAGTTGACTAAAGATTTTGTGTTCGGCAGCCTCTTGCGCGTTCACACTGGACCGACGAATCCGACTTCTTCGGTGTGGATAAAAGACGACAATGCCCTTCCATTATGGTGTCTGTTTGTTCGTTTTCGTTGAAAATATGGGTAGATCGGACATTTCGTCTGTGCTATAGAAGGATCTTACGTCATTTTTGTTACGTCATCCAAACCCCACGTGCCGAAGAGTCCGCTTTTTTAAAAACTGCCTCTAATAAAACGCATACAAAAAACGTGACTAATCTTCAGCCTGATTTGGAAAAACTTTCATTGCCTGCTTTGGAAAAACATTCATTGCTTTTGTCTGAAGATAGGTGGCTTGTTCTTTTTAAGAAGTGTGGGATGAAATTTCATGCATCTAGATGGAGTTAGATCAGAGGAGTTGGGTCGTGTGAGAGTTCAATTCAAACTCAATCATGTCATCCCAAACCCCTTAGAAGTTCAATTGAAATCCAATTTGTCAGATTGATTTTGATTTGGGTTGGTTAAATTTGAATTTAAATTCAAATATATGTTATTTTAAACGATTAGAATTAACAGGTCTAATCCAGGGGCGGATCCAGATAATATTTTGGGATGGGCTACATATTCTATATTAAATATTTATATGAAAGTTTTTAGTTCTTATATTTGATAGTCGATATTAAATATTTATATGAAAGTTTTTTATTCTTATATTTGATGTGATTATTTATAAACCAAATAATGTGATATTCAAAAGACATATATATGTGTGAAGAAAAGAAAAAAATGAAATGTAATTAAAGTTGAGTATTTTGATTTTGTAAGAATAAAAATGAGATATAAACTCATCTTACATGATATATTAACATATTTTATAATTGAAATAACCAAATATGTTGTCATAAAAATAGGAAGAGTTGCTAGAAAAATAAGAGGAGTTGTTTTATAGATATAAATGTTTTTTTATTGCTCAATTGATATTAAATTAATGCTTAAGATAATATATCAATTTCAAAATTTAGAATTATTAAAAAATTTAGTAAGATTGAGGCTGCATTTGGTTGCACGATTGCAAAACTGATTTTAGACAAAAGGCAGGTTTAAATATGATTTTGGAAAAAAACTATCTATTCACAGCTTCTGAAAAACTCAGGTTTTGATCATTTTTTCACAAAAATGGCTGCAGTTTTTAGCTCTAGTTTTTTTGTTTGAAAACGGGTTTTGTTTGAGAAAAATAGGTTCCTGCAAATCTAAAAACTGCCCAAATATGTTTCCAAACGGGTCAAAGTTCGATTTGGTTTGTTAGGTTAGATTTAGTTTGTTAGAATACTATTTAATTTATTATTAATTTGTTATGTTGATATCTAGATTGTTAGGAATATATATATATATATATATATATATATATATATATATATATATATATAATACAATTTATATAATATAAATATTATAATATATATCATCGAGTAATAAAAAAATTACAAAATCTGAGCGGCCAGCCAACTCAAATGTCCACCACTGGTCTAATCAATGATTTTTTTATGAATCTTTATCACTCCATGCCACATCACCTAACACTGGGCCGGCTCCACATTAGTGGGTGTGGTCAATTGCCCCTATCATATCTAAAAATAAAACCTCATACTACTTCTGTTATCCTTGAAAATACATATATATATATATACACTTATTGCATTGAGTATATCCTTTAATTATTATTATTATTGTAAAAATACATATTTTATTAGATAATTATAAATTACAAAAGTGAATGTAAGAAAGAGAGTATATAACATTTTCCAACAGACAAAAAAAACACAAGGATTTACAGAAAGATTCTTATACTCACATTGACACTGACAATAAAGAAAGAAGAGTACACTTCTATCGCATATTTGAAGCTTCATTTATGGTACCTGTATAATCATATTATTTTTTAAAGGAGAGTAATAAACAGGAACATAAAACATCAAGTGATTATATATTTTCCATGAGTCCGGATCCGGTCAGTGTCAAGTTCAGTTAGTTCAGTCAGTACCGACCTGCACCACGTTCAAATCGAACTGCGCCACGTTCAAATCGAACTGCACAACAAATTGTTGGGTATATTTTTTACTCTCTTATTGGATACTGATGATACTTAGGAATTCATATTTTCTCCAATAGTTGATTGAATCCAATAAGAGAGTAAAAAAATATACCCAACAATTTGTTGTGCAGTTCGATTTGAACGTGGTGCAGTTCGGTACTAACCGTAGTCGAGCACTGACCGGATCCGAGCCCATTTTCCATGCAATAACACTTCTATAGACAAAATATTGGCTTAGATGTACATGCAATGGATAGTACAGTGCTTTTGAAATAAAAAAGCTACAACACATAATCCATGTGATACTCGGGAACACTGGAAAAAAAACACAATAGTGTTTTGATATATAAGCCCTAATTTTACTCTCATTTCCCATCTGAAAAGAGTAATAAAGTTATATGCATTCATCTGAAAGGTACATGTAGCTACACCAGTGAAAAAGTACACCCAGACAAATGCAGTTCGAAAAAGAGTTGTTGCGCACATTTCATCAAGTATTCCAATGTCAATTCCAAAACATACACAAAATCGAATCGCATTGGAAAAACATGCACATATGGAATGCATGAACCAAAAATTACTTACCCAGAATGCCGGTTCCACAATTACAAGCTTTCGATTGTCAATAACAACCCAAAATGATCACTTGGCAAAACCGGGAGCTCCAACTTATGCACCCCATTCCTTCCTTTCTTCTCCTTGTAGTAAGAGACATCAGGTATAGCATCCAAACCAATCATATCAATGTCGATTATCTTGAAATTCTCCAAACGACACACGAACCGGTCGAGTCGTTTCTGCAATGCCCGGTTGGCGGACAACATTTTGTTGGCTTTCGTGTCGTATGTCCATCCGTTCTCCTGCAGTTTCAGTTTGGTCCAGGCGTCGACCCACCCCTCAAGTAGAGGGAATGGACCGTCAAGTTTATCGTCCCAGTTCATGTCTCCTCCAAATATGGTGTTGGGGAAGTCGTTGAGGAGGTGAAGGGATTCCTTTGCCTGAGCCACTCGTTCCTTGCTGTACATCTGGTCCCACTTTGGAGGAGCCGGACAGGGGCTCTCAAGGTGGGTAGTTGCAATGATGAGCTTCTTGTTTGTCCCTATGACGATGTTGGTCGTGCAAAGCTCTCGGCCCATGATTGAGTTTATATAGGGTTGGCGATGGAAAGCTTCAATGGGCAATTTGCTCAACTGAATACCAGCAAAGTATACACTAATCTTACGGCATGCTATAATGTATAAGAGAATTGACCCCATTTTAGCTAAACAGGGTGTTCGATAATCAGATGGAAATAAGGAAAATGCAGGCAGGACATGGCATAAGCGTTTAGTAAGCTTTTATGATGCGTTGTTGCAGATGGTCACTTTTATTAATATTAGATAAATAAACCGTGATAATATAAGAGTTTCAAACGAGCATGAGTATGAGTGAAGGGTTTTTCTTATCATATATAATTAAGCACCTTGAAGTCATGCACACCTCTCAAGAAGCATGTTCTCAGCATGTAGTCTTATAAAAAAATTCTAGATGTTTACAAATCCATGCTTTGAGTGAAAAAAAAAATTGTAACATTAAGAAAGAAAAAAAAGAGGATGGCAGGAAAACACACGTACTTTGCCTATACAGCACAATTTGATATGATTCCATGGAGTTACATCTATTTTGGGATCTAAAGATATAGGAGATTTCTAAATAGTACTGCACCATTTCACTACCCGTTAATGACTGTATTAAACTAATAAACAAAGCTCAACTTATTTGATTCTCTATAAGATTTTTCAATGATATTCATCCAATACTCTTAAAGTTGCATCAAATAGTGCCGATGATGAATGGCTCTGCCCGTGAATGTAGTCCGCTGTAGGCTGTAATAGGAAAGTCCGATCAATCAAGTGCATAATGCAAAGTTTCTAATAGACCTATTTCCCATGGTGTTGGAGGTTGACTACTATTAAATCACCGCATCAGGCTCAACTTTTAATAGAGACACTGAATTTTTTTCAAAAATCACATTTATATTTTAATTGACATGGTATTGAAGAAACCACATGATGTTAACAATTTGTAAAGCATATGATCATTTGAGATAAGTGGACAGACCATCTAGAAGTCAATAGCATACCTGCATGCAAAAATAAGGTCTCTGTTTTGCCATCTCATCAGAAACTGAACATTGATATTCTTTCCACCAGTTAGACTTCCGAAATATTTGAAAGATGTTTAAGGTGACTTCCTGTGATGCATATTTTTGTAGTTAACATCTGTAGTTCATTGGAAATTAATCAACCAAAAGAAAATGGAAAGAACTAGACCTGAAAACATATGATGTCTGGGGAATGTTGTTGAATTAAGTCACCAAGAGCTCTCATCCTGTTATGCATTTCCAAGTCTTCACGGAACCAAACATTATAGCTCAAAACCTTTAAAATACTATGACCATTATTCATATCAACATTCCCTGCAATGTGACAGATTATGTTCTTAAGGAATCACTAGTAGTTCATTTCCTCGTACCTTCCAATAACTTTTGCTACTTAAGAAGATCCAAATTTCAGAAAAAAGTGATGCCTCAAAGCAAAATAATTAAAAATTTATAAATCCATACAAGACACCATACTTCAAGCAATAAAACAAACACTGTACTACATATTTGCTTCACTCACTGCTAACTTGGACGATCATACATAATGTACCCCTTGAGACAACTCAGATAAACTCAACTTTCATCCTCCTTGTATTTCCCCCCCTAAAACTTTCAAGGTATATATAAATTCAGCTCCCTCAGCAGCTGAAACTGCCTCATGCGTCTCCTTTCAATTTAAAAAGCACAAATGGAAACACCATCTATCGGAAGAGAGGCTTTTTCCAATAAATGAATGGATGCAACCATGCTATCTGAAGGTCCAAGTTCCCATTTTGACAAAATGGTCATATTTGCTTTTTGCAGAATAATCCAGGTATTCATCAGAACATAGAATACATAAAAAAAAAGTGCCAAATACAATAAACTGCCACTGGGCAAGATGAAAATTTTGGAAATCTCAGTGCTAACTTTACACTACATTTAAAAAAATAATGGAATAAGGTTGTAAGAGAATGACCATTTGAACAATTGATCCTCCCTCTTATTTTCCTTTTATATGGCTCAAGAACGTTTTCCAACGCAGTATAGAGGATCAAATCATATCCTATCCTAGGCTGTGGATAGCAACTGAGGATGTTCTCACTAAACATGCGAGATTGACTCAAGATGTCTACCATGGCAAATGAGTAGTTGCATTCACATTGACACCTCAATTAGAGTCAATACACTAAATGCTGATAGATGTAATCACTTTAGTATGACAAGACTGAATTAATTTGTGCTGTATCAGTATATCTTGCCCCTGATGTGAAGTCAGAAACCATCTTATCCATAAAAAAGGGAAAAAGAGACAATGCATTCAATATTTTGCCCACTGATAATGTTCGGGACAGTCCCACATGTAGTCCTCGCATGCTTCAATTTTTTAAGGTTATATACTTCATGTGATGAAGCATATATACATATAAATGTTGGACTAAGTCTAACAATATACCCCAATGAATTGTATGGATCTAACTTTTAAAAAAAAAATTATATGTTTCATTTAATGAAACATATACCTTTCTGGTCCTCTAGAGAGATTGCATGCGGGACTGTAAATGGGATTGCATATCAATTCATAAAACCACCCTTTTGCCCAGACAAACCCAAAGAGCATTCATTTATAGGGAAACCCACCATTGATCACTCCATCAAAAAAAAAATCCAAACAGACCCTCCCAAATATACAAAATGAAATGTGTTATGTTACAATTGGTCTTTTTTACAATCCAAAATACAGTTTTATATACCTCGTGACACCATTCAATCATTGTATCAAGATATATACCTTATTGAAAATTTTTCACATTTTCTAAAAAGTTCATAAGTCAATAGATAAAACATATGATTTTTTAAAAAATGAAAATTATAAAATGGACGGGGTATAACAATTTTCCAAATGAAAATAATAAAAAGCCTACCCGGCAACGCCTCCGCCTTCAATTTCTTGGCCGCCGACTCTTCCGCCGCCGTTCGCCCGTCCCCGGAAGCGGCGCGCTTATCGATACGGCAGCGGCGGAGGGGGAGGAAGACGGACCCGACGGACGGGTCGTCGAGATCGTCGGCAATGTCGATGACGTCATCGGGGGCGGAGCCGAAGCGGCGGAGGGAAGAGGAGGGGGTGGCGCAGATCTCGCAGGAGGGGCTATGGAAGGCGTTGGAGAAGGTGCAGGCCTTGCAGGACCACCTTCCGAGCATGGAATAGGAGGAGGAGGTGGTGGTGGTGGAGGAGGAGGAGGAGGAGGAGGAGGGGAGGAGGCAGAGCTCGCAGCGGTTGATGGTGTTGGGGAGGTTGGGGTTTTGGAGGGGTGGGTTCAAGAAGGTGCAGCCCTCGCAGCGCCACGACGACATGATTTTGGGTTTGGGTCTGTGGAGGATTTGGGGGTGATGAGGGGTGGAGAGGATGCGAATGGAACTGAAGAGCCCAAGCATTCTTGGGGTTCTTCTTTTCAAAAAAAAGTTATTAACTGTAATATTCCAGAATTACGGATTCTGTCAGGACTGGCTTCGTAAATTCCATCGGTCTGTCGGGCTAACAGATGAAATTATGATTTGTATAACATGATGAAAATAGATAAACACGTGCAGAAAAAAAAAATTTACACATGTAATGTAAAATTTACATATGTAAAAAATTCGTATAAATAATCACTACATTCAAACATGATCTTGGAATTCAAAATTCATGTAGATTAGGTGTTTGTTTGGCTGCAAAAGTTAAAATCAGCTTTTAGTTTTTGCAGTCACATCAAGTAAAATACATTATCATTTAAAAGCTAAAAGCTGTTACCAAACAGGTCAACTTAAATACATCATCATTATTAAATTTTATCTCTAAAATTGTGTCTCGAAATCTGTGTTTCATAAAGCATCCATCATCATTACATCATCAAATCATCAACATTACACCCTTAAAAGGTATGCATAAAGCTGCAAAAGCTAAAAGCTGATTTTCAAACTGTGTTTCCAAACAGGCACTAGAATTAAAGGAACAATAATGTTTTCTAAGCCCCAACTTCACAGGCCCCATCATAGGCCCCATGAGGTGGCAATGAGACATTACCTATTATACCATTTACTTGATAATAACATCAAGATTTATTCCGAGAATCATGGAGTATCATTAATTCTTTATGCATATCTCAACCGAATTATTATTATTTTCTTGAATGAGATCTAAACAAATAAATAAAAAACGGAAGATAATCAAAGTGATCTCCGAAGACCCATCTCTTCTTCTTGTTGTCTTCTCTACATTTCCTCCTCCTCAATAGTCCACTTGTGGCCATTGTTGCTGCTCACCTCGTAACTCTCTCGGATTTTTTAATCTTGTGAAGTTCGAAAACATTGTTTTGTTCTATATGGAGTTGGATCTTCCATCAACGCCTACCGGCTCAGGTTTTATTTATGTTTTGAATGTCATTTTTCATAGTTGGATTTGTTTTTTATAATGTTACATTTTATTTATATAACATTCTTCGTTTTTTTAAAATCTGTGTCGTTTTTGTTACATTCGTAAATGTAACAGTCAACTGCATATGTGTATTGATTTATATTTGTTACATTCATAAATGTAACAATGAACTATGGGTAAATTGAATGGAATGTAAAACATTTAGAAATACATATATATATAAATGTAACAGTTTTTATTAAAATGAAACCAATAATTCATGTAATATTTGTTAAGCGTAACTCACAGCAAAACAAGTGTTTGATATTTTCCATGAAATGTAAATATTCGTTTTAAAATTGTTTAAACATTGCATGAAATGTAAAACATTTATGTAATGTAAATGTAACAGTGTTAATGTAAATGTAACAAAGGATGTAAACATGTAGGGAATGTTTTTACTGCTGTTTGAAGGATTTTAACGAAAAATAATTTAGGTAGTTTTAGTGTAATTTAGGTAAGTTTTGGTATAACTGAAATAGAAAATTCATAAAAATTTCAAAATTTAAATTTTGAAATAGGGTGTAACTGAAATTAATATGAAAGATTTGTAACTGAATAGAGAAAAAAGGGGGATTTGGGTTAATGGGATATATTTTTAATGAAGGGCATATCCGTATTTTACCATTTTACACTTTTTCAAAAGTCAACAAACCATTCAAAATCAACCAATAAAATAATGACACATCATGGGGCTTGTGATTTGGGGCCCATGTATCACCACTCTTAAAGGAATAACAACTCTTGAGTGGTACTCTCAATCCCTCTAATGAAGGATTCTCAGTCTCACTCTCTCAATCTCAATCTTCCTTTTAAGATTTATATCCAAACAACTTAGGCCCCATTTGGTTACGCGGTTAGGGCGGATTTCGCTTTTTGAAAAGTTGAAAAGTTTAAATCGTGCAATCAAGTGGGGCAGATTAATTCAGAATTGGAAGCTGGATTACTTTTAATTTTTGTCTCGAAATTTGTGTTTTAAAAGCTCAGAAACATTGTTTTTTAGTCGAAATAGATTTTTTAAATTGAAAAGTAATTTTCTCTGTCAAACATCAACTTCTTTCAAATATTGATTATTGAATTAAAAGTCAATGTCAAAATCATCTTAAAAAGCAGCGTAATTTCAAAAGCTAATTTTCAATCTTTGTTTCCAAACGGAACATAAAAGTCACGTGGATTGAGATTCTTAATCTCAATCTAGACACTCAATACTCATATCCAAACATACCGTCAATATTAAAATGCACAACCCATTAATTGAATTACACATGGCCTATGAATTAAACTGCACAATCAATTATTGAATAAAAAATAAAAAAATATTTGAACTTTACTTTTTATAATTTAAGGGTGGCCAATTAGTAATTCTGGTATAGAAAGATAATTCTTTCTTTCCAACAATTCAGTCCTCATGGATTATGTGAAAATAAAAATTGCTTATGTCATCCAAGAATGAACATGAGAATTCCAAATAAAATTTTTCAGAGTTACAATAAAACATTAATAAGAAGAATAATGTTATATACAAACCGTTTTCTAGCCCTAATTTTTTTTCACTTATTTTAAATTTTTTAAAAATAGAATACATCATCTGATGAGAAACATGCTTTTATAAAAATAAAATATATACCCTAATGAATTACATAGGTGTATTTATAAAAAAAAATGTGATATTTATATTAAAGCATACACCTCATTAATATGAGTATATGCTCATGTTATTTACTATCAACTCATATAAGAATAAAATGGAAAAACTGCGTGTAACAACACTAATAATAATAATGAACGCTAAATTGATCCTAAATATTTAGGATTTGTAGGGTCACCCTCCTGTTGGTGTGACCTGTACTATGGGCCGAGTTAATTGGGCCTACCTCAACAGACCCGCGCGCACATCGAGACGGGTCGGGTTCTGTTGAACTCGGGCTGGGCCGCAAACAGGGTTAGTGCAGATGACATTTTCAGTCCGGGCTCTTGGCCATTGTAAGTCTTCTCATGTACCTAACATACTGAGTGTATCATTTTCCTTACAATAAGAGCGTTGATACATTCAATCTGTTTTACAGTCCTATATATTATAATAGCAGTAGTATGATATACTGCAATATCATAGTGTATGGGGTTTTATCATAGTGTATGTTATAATATTTTTTATTATTTTTTCAATGCAAAAAAATACACTAATATGTTATCTTAGTATATACTTAATTTCATATTAAAATATAAACTTAAATAAGAGTGTGATTTAAAAAATAAATAAAACTTACTGTAGACTGCAATTAGGATTGCACAAGGGGCTAGGCATTGTTAGAAAAATAATGAATGGGTTATGTTTATAAAACAATATACTAAATGAAATACAGTATAGAAAACAAAAGAAAGAAGAACAATTGTACTGGGATTGATGAATCAGTTCTTTTGTGATGAATGTCGAGGCTAGGGTTGGACTCTATGTCCTTAAGACAATTATCGCCCTGCACAAGTGCTCACGGATGCAGCGACTATCCCCCAGGATACAACGTCAGATATCCATACGGTAGCTGCGCTTCAAACCGTATGGATAGCAAACCAACTCTATTTACACACTCTTTATGTTTATTGACTGTATGTATGCACTCAAAATGAACTGGGCTGGAGACTCGAATGCACCATGTTAATGTCTATTGCAATGAATGAATGGACGATTAAACAATGCAAATTTTGGTGGAATTTATAGAGGGAAAAGTAAGTTGATAAGGTTGTTAGAGACATCCTTTGAACTGTTCAGTTTATAATGAAGGGGAGAGTGAAACACCCCTTCATGCAACTGACTGTTGTAACAGTTAACTGTCATAATTTTTGAATGGAGGCCAGTTATAGACAGATCCGAATGGCCCACATAATATTCAACCCGGATAGAAGCCCATCACAAAAAAATTATTTGGAACATTAAATTTCATGGATCAAAAAATTTATCAAATAAATTTCATGTGATCCGATCCAAACCGAACCGAGCGGGGTGCCCTCACGTGCGTGTGTGTGTGTGTGTTTTTGGCTCATCCCACCATGATGTGGGTCTCTCCCTTTCCAAAAAGTGAGGGGTCCCTTAGGGCCCAACTTAGTATTCCTACTTTCCATATATATATACACCAAAACTTTTTCAAATAATCAATGTGGAATTAAAACTTTTCCCGTCAACCACCAACCACTTTCAACATGTTTATGGGACAACTTTGGATCCAATTTTTTCATTCATTCAAAAACGATTTTGATAATGTATATATACTATGTTCATCTCTACAATGAGAGGAACACAATCTAATGAGTTTCCACTATCAATAACCCAACTTGAATTATTCCAAAATATGATTGGTCAAGACCCAATCAAGACCCAAGTTTTCAGCGAGCATATCATCCTTACATTAATGGACTCAACTATTTGGATAAGTTTTTTAATGTATTTTTATATTTTTCTTAAGTTTTAAAGTCAAACACAATTTAAATTTATTTAAAACATATATTTATTGTAGAAATGCAGTCTTTTAAAACAATCTAAAACTCCGTTTGGATCCACATCACACTCACGTTGATAGTGGCGGACGCCCACGGACGCGAATGCGGACACAAACAGCTTGTTGCGTCGCTGCGTCGAGAACCCACAAACCCCTCGTCGTATTTTATTTTCAGCCCATTTGTCTCACGTTCCCCGACACTGCGAAACATAGATTCTCCTACTACGGGTCTTCCCCCCACGTTCTGCCCACCACAGCGTCCCCGAACGTCTTGCCAAACGGAGCCTAAATACATATTTGGATAAACTTTTAAATGTGTGTTTATATTTCTCCTAATATAACATATAATGTCATAATATTTATATATTCTATTAAATATTTCATATATTACATTAGACATCTACAGAAGTGTTTGAAAAGTCATCTTAGATCTTAACACATGAGATTTCATTTTTTTGTTAATATATTTCATTAAGTGATCCTCTTAAGAAACAAAACACATAAAAAATACCTAATATACATGGTTCACAAAAATGATACATAGATTATATGTAGCTAATTTGATAATTTGGTTACAAACATGAAAGAGTTGGAGGATGATGGTGACGTACTATAAACAAGTATTTGAGATATAATATTTCTTTCAAACTGTCTTTACCCGTCCCCCATCTACGGTTTTGGTTTTTCCAGTGGCCTTAATGCACCTAAATGCAAAACGAGTTACATTATATTTATTTGCATTTCAAATAAATATAATCATTACATACACAATATTTTTTGCATTTCAAATATTATATTACATTTTCTGTCTAAATTAATAAAATTGAATATTCATATAATATTTATTATCTGTCAATGAAAATTTAACTCAAATAATTATTTAAATTTACATAAATATTTTAAAAAGGTTTATATAGAATTTAAAACATCACAGGTTTACATGGATTTCAAATGGTTTAAAGGGGTTATTTAAATATTTTCTTATTTGTATACGTGCTTTATTTTTATTTTGTAAAACAATATAGATCAAAACGTAGGGACTGAGTAAATTCGGACAGTTCAAAAACAGTCACCCGGAATTATTTGACACGCAAAATCCCTACTCACTTGGTGAAGTGAAACAAAGTCAAGTGTCGGCCACTTTTTTCTTTCTCTTGTTTTTTTTTTTTTTTGTGAAAACTTTTTTTTTCAATTAAATATGGAAAAAAATAGATCTAGCTCCCTAAAAATTTATAAAAATTAGAAAAAATTTCTATAAAATTGATAAATCCTTTCAGGTTACTATTTTATTAAATAATATTTATTTTAGTCCCTATAATTAACCAGATGTGTGATTAACCATAACCATGCATGATAAATTATTGTTATAACATTTTAAAATCTATTTTTTTTGTTGAAAAAAATCGATATAACTCCCTCAAAACTTATGAAGATAAAAAAAAGTCCCTGTGAAATTTAAAAATCGTCTTAACTCCCTAAAATCTTCTTAAAATCATAAAAAATCTATGTGATTATCTAAATATATATACTGATTTATTTAAATTCTATTAAACAAATTATAGTTTTATAATCAAGGTGTTATGTTTTTTTGTTGCTAGTAATTTTAAATTAAGAATGTATTATAAAATTTTGATTTGATTTTTAAATTATTTTTTCTATTGATTTTATAATGGAATTGATGAAACTATAATTTTTTTGTTCAGTCTCTGTAACGAGATTGAGGTGAAAATGTTAAAAAATGACTAAATTTAGTATATCAAATGAGGTTCGATGGATTTTTTTCTTACCAATGAGAATGACATATCAAGAGATGGGGACGCTGAAAAATAACAGGAGTATTTTTGTCTTACAAAAGAACTAAATTTGATTTTATAAAGTTTGTAGGGACTGAATCTAATTTTAGTAAGTTTATGAGGACTAATTTCAATATACTCTTGACCGGGGGACTAAATTCGTTAACCATATACACTTTATGTGGACCTATGATGATTTTATAATTTTAGATGGACTTTTTGTGATTTTAAGAAAATTTCAGGGAGTTAAGAAGATCTTTCACTTAAATATATATAAATCCACCCCGATTTCACAGGCCAATAATTAATAAGAAAAAATTCATACAACTACTGAAATTTGACTGAAATCCATATAACTCTTTAAAAACATCTAGTAAATTCAAATAACCCATTGAATAAATTTTTGTTAATAGATGATGAATATTTTATGCATATTTTGTTTAGTTAACCTTGACTGAAAACATGATATATTAAAAAACCATTATAATAGGTTTAAAATGCAAAAAATCATATGAACATAACGATTTTATCATATCTGGATATATTATAAAACTCTATCTAGAGGGGTAAAATTATCATTTACACAATAATCTTCACATTTGTAACACATTGGAGGTTTTTTTTAGTATACTGTGTTTTTTATTGGGGTTAATCAAACATAATATTCATAAAATATTCATCATCTATAAACATAATTTTTTTTCAGGGGTTATTTAGATTTACGAGTGTTTTTAGGGGGCTATATGAATTTTAAGAAAAATCAAGGGCTTATATGGATTTCAATAAGTTTATAGGGGGTTATATGGATTTTCCCTGGTAATAAGAATAAGGGATTTTTAGTTTTAAGTCCCCGTAAACTATAGAATTTAGCTATCGATCCCTGACTTCTTCATATTTAGGTTTTAGTCCCTACATTTAAATGATAATTTAGGAATATGTCCTTCTCAGGGATTAAAAAGTAAACTAAATAATTTAGGAATAGGTCCCTCCAGGGACTAAAAAGGAACATATCTTTTAAATATAGGGACAAAAACTTAAATATGAAGAAGTGAGGGATCGATAGCTAAATTCTATAGTTTACGATGACTTAAAACTAAAGAACCCTAAGAATAATATTCGCCAGTTGTAACGCGTTAAGAGGGGCCTTTAATGAAACGGATGGGTTGCACGAATCTCGATGACAGTTGCATCACATCTGATGATGTGATGGTGTTCTAAGCTGATGCGCTTGATAACACTTTTAAACTTTCTGTTTAATTAAAAGTGGAATAACTTTAATTAAATGATACCAAATTGGCTTTAAATCTACTTTTTAAAATCTGTTTGGTAATACATTTAAGCTTTCTGCTTAATTAAAAAGCAAAATCACCTCCCAATCGTGTTATTGTAATAACTAATAAGACAATGGTTTTTTTATGATCATAAAAATAAAAAAATGTGAGAAATGTTATTTTAATATTTAGATAAAAACCAAAAAAATATTTTTTTATCCATACATTTATCCATGCTTTATTTTCTATAACAAATGTAATAATAATTGTTTCCATTTATTTGATTGTCAAACTAACATTTAGATATTACTAAAAGCACAAAAAAAAAAGATAAAACTAAAAAAAAAAATTTATTAAAGACATTCACATCTCTATAAACATGTGTAATCTCATATAAGTCCTTATAAAAATTGGAACAGACGTACAAGTCATTGAAAACTAATTAATATTCATATACATCCCTATTATTTACAGAGGCTAACCATAACCCAACTCACCATAATTAACCTTAATCTATATTGTGAAATGACTAAATTATCCCCAACTTTTTTTACCCATCCAAACAATAACACTCCAAGAATGAAGAAATATAAGTCCTATAGGGATAATTTGTCTTTTATAAGGACTAATTTATCTTTATGATTGTTTATAATGACTATAATGTTTACATAATTACATGGTGATGGAATATTCTAAAAATATTTCGCTAATTTTTTATGTAAATTTAACTCATGAATGATAATTATGTTTTTGTGAGTTTTCAAGAATTTGTATGCGTGCCCCAACTTTGACAGAGACTTATATAAGAAAACCTATGTTTGCAGAGACATAGATGTCTTTAACTCTTTTTTTATCCCGACATTTAACCATGTTTTATTTTTTATAAACAATTTAATAATTGTTTCCATTTATTTGGTTGGCAAGCTATACCTTGTTTTGTATAACAAATTTTCAATTGAACGCAACTATCGCAATCATTCTATAAAAAACATAATTTTAGATTTTTTAATATTATTCTTAATAATGTTATTAGTTTTTTTTGAAATATTTATAACAAGGGAGTTATAGTTTTTAAAAGTTACATACAATCCCTTTTTTAGACTAATTGCATATATGATTAACTCATATAACACTAATTTGGCATAGGAACAGATTTTTTTGGTGTTTGGATGCAGTGAATACTTGGGTAACTTATATCAGAATAAACTAATATAAAGTGGTATATGGATTCCAGCCAACCCTTGAAATTAAAGTTATTCCATATTATTTCACACAAAGAATATGTGGGCCTAATGTCAAATCAATTGTCACAACCTCTTATAAATCACCAGTTAAATCAATTTTTATCATTTTTTCGCCTTTTATAAATCTTTATCTATATTTGATTCACATTTTTATCAAACAACAAAAATTTTATTATCACATATCTTAACGAGAATAATTCAAAACACAATCAAATACAAAATCACTTATTCCACTGTTATATCCACTTATGCCTGTATAATTGTATATCCAGGAATAAGTCTTTTTATGTATTCAAATATAGTCTTATAGTTTCACCGCTCAAATCTCCAACCCCACCACCCACTTTTTTTTTGGGATGGTGGAGACTATTTATAAGCAGAGGTGAGAAAAAGAGAGAGGGGCAGGTCGGGGGCACAAGGAAGTGAAAGAGAGAGAGAGGGGCAGGGGGGACGAGGGAGAGAGATAGAGAGAGAAAGAGGCGAATGTCAGGATGTCTTTCACAAGGACAACCCTCAACTCTCTCATAGTCTCATTTTCAAACTTTGGATAAAAAAATGATATTTTCGTGAAGTTGTAGTTGAAAGTCGATTTAGGTGGTGATCATAGCGTTATGATCCACTCAACCAGAAATGGAACTCCCGAAATTTAATAAGAAAACCTTGGATGTACAAAATCACTTCCTAAGTCCATCGCTCATGAAAATCTAAAGGGATTCAATTTGACTATCAATGGAAAACAAATTCATAACCTTAACTAAAGAGCCAACCCATGAGGATTATGGTAAACCACCACCATGGCAAATAAATATATTTTTTCTTAAAAGAAAGAATGTAGATGTATATGTGTTACCCAATTTCATTTCTGAATTCGCATTACAAACTCTGAAAGAGGGAGAATATAATGCTAAAAAAAACAAAATAAAAGGAATAATAAAGCTAAGGACTTTTATACAAATAAATGAAAACTAGGAGAACAAAACATCTCGGCATAATTAATTTCAAATATAATTGGCACAATTATAAGATTTTTAATGAAATGCTAGGTTATCCAAGTTAAACTATAATTATCAAAATGTAGTACCAACAGATTTTATAAGCTACAGGATCTAGCCATTATGGAGAGATTCTCTGTACCTCTCCCCTATGGTAAGCAAAATCATATTAAATGATGCTACTAACCAACCAAAAACACATACTTTATTGAATGGGTGGTTCACAGAAGCTTCAGTCATTATGGAGCATTGCATCGGGGACCCAATTTTTTTTTTAAAATGAGTTAGAGACTTCACACTGTGACTTGTGACTTATTTTACACATAAAACACATCTAACACTGAATTTTGAAAAGCATATTCGATCTGTAAACACAAGTGCAACCACTAGTATCCTTTAACTTATATTATATTTTATTATATTATAAGGTTCATTAAAAACCGACACAACCAAGCTTGCTTTATTTATTTGTAACCCTAAAACACATGACATGCGACGCCTGTATTTTACAGGCAAACCATACAGATGTGGGGTTTGTGATATCTCTCTCCATGTGGATTTCTTTTTTATAGTGTTTGTTTGCTTGGGAACCCCTTTTTGTGTCTCACCTACACACGTCCTTAATGGATTGAACCTGTAGATTTCATTAACTAGTTCATTGATCTTGTTTAATAAATACACTTGAAATGACTGTTGTGTTTGAACTTTGTATCCTTTTGTGTGATTTGACCACACCATAAAAATAACTTCTGTGACACTGATGGATAGCAAATGTATGTGGCTATTAAGCTATTTGTATGGAAAATATCACTAGGTCTTTCTTTTAATCACTACACTAAGGGCCCATTTGGTTAAGCGGAAAGCTGATTTTAAAGTCTTGATTTATAAGTGCAGATTGTATAGGTTTTGATAAGTTTTAATCAATTCAGAAGAAAAAGTGTTTGGTTCAGCGAAAATTATAAGCACTTATGAAGATAAGTGTGTTTGGTTCACACTGAACAGTAGAGCTTATTAGAAGGGTATTTTAGTCCATTTAATAAGTGCTGAATGTTATTTGATGTTTGGTTAAAAACTGAATCTTTTCTTATTTTTTCTTTTTAATTTAAAGAGACACAATCATGTATGGGTATCTATAAAAAAAATTAATCTTTAACCCCCCGTATGGGGTGTGACATTGAGTTATTCGCTCCTGATAGCTATACTAGGATAGATAACAATTCAGACTGAATAAGCAATTTTTTGTTTGGTTGCATTTTTTGTTATTCTCATTGGAAAACGTAAAAATGCTTTTTTTGTTGTTTGGTTAATCTTGGATAAAGTGATGATAAATGGTTGATAAGGGATGAATAAGAATTTATAACTTTTTAAATGACAACTATACCCCTGGGAATAGTGTGAGAAATATATGATTGATTTGATAGATGTGACAGTTTTTGAAATCTGTGTGAGACTGTTAAGTGAGATAAATTTTTTAAAATGACAGAGAAGGGTATTTTTATCCATTTGCATAGATAAGGTCTGATAAGCAATTCCAATATTTCCTTAGAATAGTTATCAGGCCTTATCCTAACTTATCCAGACATAATTATCGGGGTTTATTTTGTCAAAACAAACAACTTTTTTTTACTATTCTCCTGTATTCTTCCTTATTCTGGCCTAATTTTTCATGCCATACGGGGGTAAAGGACTTTTTGCAGCTCTGTACGCTACGATGACAGCGTACATATTGCATTATCATGTGTATACTCAAGAATGTTATAAGAGAATATATTTGCACTTCATGATCTTTCTATTGAACAAATTAGTCATAAAAGCAGTGATTTCACTAAACACCCACTTCCATTAGAGGTCAATCCATTCTCTTCCACGTGTCAAAGTTCAGCCCATTCAACCTCACAAACTGACATCATAAAATCCAAAATCCAAGAATCACAGCTTGTCGAAACTGTTTCTGGCAGAGGAACAGCAAGAGGAGGTCCTCATGGAGGGCGCGGAGGAGCTCCGTCCGCGACGCGGCCCTCACCACCAGCATCGACTGGTACCCCACCAGATTCCGCATCCGCTGCCCCTCCAACGCCACCGCATCGGCCGCGTCCGACGTGGGGAGGTGGATCCGATCGTCCAGGAGCTTGATCTACGTGTTGAGGGCGTTGATTTTCGCCTCCTCAACACGGATGGAGCAGCTGATGTTGTGGTGGTCGGAGAGGACCTTCTTGATCGCATACTCTATAGGGTTTTCGTCCACCTCGTTCGACTGAAAGAGGCATTTTCGGCGAATAAAATGGAGGAGAGAGAGGGTCACTAATGCAAAGTCATGTTTAAATACCCCGGTAATTATCGAAAAAGTCCAGGGGTATTCGCATCTTTTCACCATTCGGTCCGACCGTCTGAATGCGTTTCGCGAATAAATAAGTGGGGTGTATTTGGCTGAAAATTTTGGGCTAAAAAGGGCTGAAAGAGGATAGTAATCAGTGTTTATGGGATGTCCAACCAAACAGACTTAACACTGAAATTCAACTTTAAGCTGAATAAGCCTTGAAAATAAGTGCAACCAAACACCCCCTAATTTAGTATACACTTTCTACATATAAAAAAAATACATATTTGAATAAATTGATATCTATTTATATTTTTCAAATATATCATCTAGACATCTACTCATACAATTAAATATATATAAATACTAGAGATTTTAAAATTACAAAAATGATTTGAGTGTATTACCATCCAATTTCTATAAAAATAGTCATATTTTGAATTTGTAAATTCTTACATTTTTCAGAAGGCCCCTGTTCACATTCAAAATCCATCATGATTCATGTCCCCCACACTTCCAACAAGCCCCTATATTTTTCGGCGTGTCTATCCCCACCAAGATAATTTCTTATCCCATCAATAAAAAAAACCCCGGTGTTTTGTTATTCCCACCAATCCAATTCGACCAAAATCGGTCATCATTTCAGGTTTTGGGCGACCGTAATTGGTCGAACAGGGTTCAGAACTATATCTACTTATTCTTTGTAAACAAATAAAATTTTGGGTTTATCCATCATATTCTACATTTATTCTTTTATCCAAACAGCAGCTAAGGGACTGAAAGTATGTATACTTTCGATTAATTCAAATTTTTATAAAAAAATATCTTATTAGACAAATATATATCATTTTTAAGCTTCGTTTGAATTCATAGTTAAGATGATTCTTTGTTTGAAAATAAAAAAATCTATAAGTTGATCCAAACACATTTTATATTTGGCTTTTGAAATTTGTATGTAACTTATGTAAAAAAAATGTTCTTATATTCTACATTTAAGAATAATGATTTATTCTTCCTATAATACAACTCAGATTTGGAGTAATATGAATAATTCAAGGAGGATACACGTCGTGAGATTATGTTTTCAAGAAAAAAATTATAAACTTTATTACAAATCATGTTCGATCAGGTTCGGTCGCCCAAAACCTGAAATGATGACCAAATCCAGTTGTCTAAAACCTGAAATGACGACCAAGTCCGGTCGCCTAAAACCTGAAATGACAACCAAATCCGGTCGAACTGGCCGGATCGGTGGAGATAGCAAAACACCGGTTTTTTTTTAATCGATTGGTAGGGTAAGAAAAACGGTGGGTGGGATTAGACGAGCCCATATTTTTCCAATACAGACCAAACAATACCTCAAGGGACCTATTCTCTTCCCCAGATAACTGTACCAGGATTAGTGATAATTTATCTAGAATAAATAAAGTTTTGTTTGATTGTTCTTTAGGTACATCTTGGATAAAATGATAATAAATAATAGATAAAAGATGATTATTATATTCTTGTATAAATTGTTTGTATTTTTAATAAGTGTGAAAGATGTGTGTAATATGATAGATGTGACATGCTTTATGAATGCGTGTGAAAATGTTAGGTGAGAGAATTTTTTTAACACATCAGAATATTTTTATCCATTGACATAAATAAACTTTGATAAACAATTATAGCGTCCCTTAGAATAGTCGTTGGACATATTTCTAACCCCTCCTATGGGTGTGACATAGAATTATTCTCCCGTGCTAATTATACCGGAATAGATAGTAATCCATTAAGAATAAATAACTTTTTGTTTATTTGCTTTTTTTTGTTATTCTTATTGAAAAAAGTAAAAATAACATTTTTATTGTGTGGATCACCTTGATAAAATGATGATAACTGGTAGATAATAGATAAAGTTTATAATTTTTTAAATGACAATTATTTGCGTTTGAAAATAATTACATAAATTATTTGTGTTTAAGAATAAGTATATGAGATGCGTGTGTGATATGATAAATATGACATGTTTTTAAAATGTGCGTGACACGGTTAGATATTCACTGACATAGATAAACCATAATGAAACATTGAAGCACCCCTTTTATATGATTTTATTTATTCCCCAATTATGTCTATTCAACACAGCAAAAACATAGGGCGGAAAAAAATGTAATCTCTTTGACATTAGTCACAAAAGAAAAGGCAACAGAGAATCCATGTTACATGGGTCTGACAGTCCAAGCATTGACAGCTCACATGACTCTCTGTCTCTCTCTCCATTCAAATCTCAAAATCAAATCCAACCATTAAAAACCACTGCGAGTTTTATTAAATCCCCAAATCGTCCTCTCCGGCTTTTAGAGCGGGAAAAAAAACCACACAGAAGGGAAAAAAAAAAACAAAAACAGAGACCCAGATCTTAGAAACCACTCAAAACATTTTGAGAAGAGGAGGAAGACAATGGAGTCTCCTCTCTTGTTTCTCCTCTTGTTGGTCTCCACTTCTTCTTCTCTTCTATGCATCAATGGAGAGGACCCTTACAGGTTCTTCACTTGGAATGTCACTTATGGCTTCATATACCCTCTCGGAGTCCAACAACAGGTACCCATGTTTAAAAATCCCATCTTTTCAACAATGTAGTCTTTTTTAGGTTGTTTTTTTTATCAATGGGAGACTGAAAAAGTTGCAAATCTGATGTTTTTGTGTGGTTCTTGAAACTGGGTCTCTGAAAAGTTTGGGTTTGATGTCATTTACAGGGGATCTTGATCAATGGGCAGTTTCCAGGGCCACAAATACAGTCTGTGACGAATGATAATCTGATCATCAATGTCTTCAACAGCCTTGATGAGCCTTTCCTCCTCTCCTGGTTTGTCTTCTTGAAAAGAAAAAAACATGACTTGCAAGATTTTTTTAAATTTTTTAATGGTTTGGGCTTATTTTATTTTATTTTATTTTGGCATGATTTGTGTTAGATCTGAGGATAAAAATGGTTTCGTTTTTAAGAAAGGAAGTGAATAATTTGAGTTAGAAAAAAATGGCTTTTTTTGGGAAGGTGTGACATTAATCTGTGTGCTTTCGAAATTGGGAATTACAACCTTTTTATTAAGATTGTGGGCATGATCGTCATTTTCGTAAAAGTGGGTCAGGAATCTATGCTTATTTTATTTTATATTTAAATTTTTAAGTATGTTTGGATAGTGACGTATAGATAACCATTTTAGTGTAAATAATGAATAAGTTAATTTGTGTTTGATTGTGTTTTTAATCATTCTTACTGAAAAAAAATATAATAATAAAATTTTTGTTATTCGATTGACCATGAATAAATTATGGATAAAATATAAATAATAAATTATAAGAGGATAATAGTGACATGTCGTGCCCACTGATGGTAGATGATTTAGGTGGAATGACATAGCTTTAAGAGTATTTGGAATATCAATGTCAGTTATTCTCATATATTTTGATATAATTATATTAGCGTATTCTTTATAAACAAATAAATTTTTGAGTTTGTTTATTCATATTCTATCATATTCTCCACTTATTTCCGTTACCCAAACTTGGGTTTAGTTTTAAAATGCTATTACATGCAGTCACATAATTTTTATATAATTAATTAAAAAATATATAATTTATTATATAAAGTATGCATTTTTAAAAACTATACTTGAAATGTAATGGGGACTATAACATTATCTTTTTAATTTTAAACTATGCGCCATTGATTGTGCTTGAGCCAGACAGGTGTTTTCAAAAGCAAACAAAAAACTGCTCTCTGGCACATGTTGGATTCTCTGTTCGATTGGCCGGATGCAATGAAGTCTTTATGGTTATTATTTTATATTATTTTTATTGCTTTTATAGGGTTACCCTACTTTTCATTAATATGATCCTTTTGACCTGTCATAATGGTTTCTTCTCTCATCAACTAAAATTTTTAAAAAATTTAAAAAATTTTGAAACAAAAAACAAAACGAAAAATTTTAAATTTTTTTAATCTAGATTTTTTTGATATAAACATTCGTGCCGTGTTGGCACGGTTTTGTATTGGGACCCTGAAAGGGCTAGGGTTCGTGCCAGATGTGATCATGTGATGATATCCTTGGAAAACATTTTTTATGAGCCCTGTTACACAGTATGTGAGACAGAAGTCTGGATCCAGTCAGCCCTATTAGTATCGAACTATACAATTCTATGAATCGAAGTATAAAATCGAACTACACAGCAAGTTGTTGGGTATGTATGTCTCTCTCCTATTGGATATTGATAGTACTAACCAAACTCATGCCTGACTGGATCCAACAGGAGAGTGAGACATGTACCTAACAATTGATTGTGTAATTTGATTTATAGGCTGTGTAATTCAATACTGATAGGATTGAAGTCCTGACTGGATCCAAACTCTCGTATATATATGGTTAGCTATCCAATTAAAAAAATTATATTTTTATAAATGGATTCATTTAATTCATTATAAAGGTTTATGCATTTTCCATAAGAGTTATGGTGATTTATTATTTTTTAAAACAATAAAGACGTGTGGGACTGCACACAGGATTTGTAAACAATGATGGACCTGACACATTTTTTTTGGTATTAGTATTCTTAAGATTGATGTTATGGTTTGTCAAGATGATTGAGGAAAGTCAATGGACTCCTTTTCATGTTGATATTTCAAGGCAGTGTTGGAACAAGTAGTGATGAAATCTCCTGGTTTCATGTTAGTGACTGAATATTAACTGCTGTTGAGCTGATATTTAAGTTCCAAATGTGATTTAAGCGTAACAGTATTCTGGAAAAAGGGATTAAGTGGAAATCTAGGCAGAATCAGGCTCACCTCGCCCAGGGGATTAAGGGGGGTTTAAGTGGCTGGACAGTGGTTAGGCAATGATGAAACTAATTTTAACATGATTAATTTGATTTTGTTTATTTTTCTTTCTGATTTTATTGTATTTATTTGATTTGATTCGATTTGATTTTTTTTGTATTTTATACTATTATATATTATTTATATATAATTTTTTCAACTGTCGATTATTCGTGCCTAATCATTAGGAATACTAGCGCCGAACACTTTTTACAACATTGAAGTAGAAAAGTAGAATTGCATGGTCATGTTGTGAAACTCATATAGCTATTTTTCCATGAAAATCTCAATTGATTATGGAGTTTATATAATGCCTTGCCCAAACTGGCCATCCTTGGCAAATATAGGAGTGGAATTGTTTTGATGGTGATGTAGTTTAATTTTCCAAATTTGCAGGCACCTGATATAACATCATGCAACAATTTGATCTGTGAATTTCTACATTAAGGTCCATCTGCATCAGTTTTCAAAATCAGTTCCAAACAGTTCAAGATTTTGGCATCAGTTTTCGTGCAAAAAAATGTTTTTTAAAATCAATTCTAAATGAAGCCTAATTAAATACTGTTCTAATGACGAAATCTATTCTTGATGCAGGAATGGCATACAACAGAGGAGAAATTCATGGCAAGATGGAGTTTGGGGCACGAATTGCCCGATTCCGCCTGGAAGGAACTTCACTTATGTTCTGCAAGTGAAGGATCAAATAGGCAGCTACTTCTATTTCCCATCACTTGGCTTCCACAAGGCTGCAGGTGGTTTTGGAGGGATCACCATTGCAAGCCGCCCGATGATTCCAGTTCCCTTCCCTCCTCCGGCCGGTGACTTCACCATACTCGCCGGTGACTGGTTCAAGGCAAATCACACTGTAAGATTACAAGACTTTGGATTTCATATTATACGCGACAATCATGGAAAATCTCAAATTATTGCTATGAAACTTAAATAGACCATGGGATACTTAGAATCCTGATGGATTGTCTTTTTAATGGCTATTATGAACCTCAGATCATGACATAACTAAAAAATCACATAAGAAACAATCCCTTCTTGAGGAATCCATTGATGAACCAAACAATATAGTGGAATATGAATTTTGTAAGAAAATGATTATGGGTAAAGAGAATCCATCCAAAATGATTACATTAGCCTATTTGCTTTCAAATATGTCTACATTTTTATTTGATTTTTTTTGCATGCTTCCTCCTCAGGACCTGAAAGCAATTTTAGATGGTGGACAAAACCTTCCTTTCCCAGATGGACTTCTCATCAATGGAAGGGGATGGAATGGAAACACATTCACAGTCAATCAAGGTTACAATCATTAGTCATATCTACAAACAACCCATAATGAATTCTGTTTCTAAATGAAAAAAATTCAAACTTGTTCAGGTCAAACATACAGATTCCGGATCTCCAACGTTGGTCTGACGACATCCATCAACTTCAGAATCGAAGGACACACGATGAAGCTCGTGGAGGTCGAAGGATCTCACACGCTGCAGAACAGTTATGATTCCCTTGACATCCATCTGGGTCAGTCGTACTCGGTGTTGGTCACTGCTGATCAGCCCGGAAAGGACTACTACATTGCTGTTTCGACCCGCTTCACCACCCCAATCTTGAGCACCACAGCCATACTGCATTACAGCAACTCTGCTGGGGCTGTTTCAGGTCCAACTCCTGGTGGTCCAACCATTCAGATTGATTGGTCTCTCAACCAGGCCAGGTCTATCAGGTACTCTCTGACGTGTGTTTTAGCTTATTTAGAATTTTATGTTTAGTCAATTAAACAGGAAATATAAACTAGCTTGTATGTTTATCTAACCAACACAACAAAGTCTTAAACTTGCTTGATTTAAAAAGTGTTTCACAATTTATTCTGAATTATTCTAAGCCCCCGTTTGGATACAGAATAGGATTTATTCTTGGGTATTTATTTATCCGAGTATAAATGAGTATAAATAAGGATAAAGTGATTTTATGTTTGGTTGTGTTTTGAATTATTTTCGTTGGGAATCGTAAGAATAAATGTTTTATTGTTTGGGTAAAATGTGAATAAAGTATGGATAAGAATTTATAAAAGGAAAAAAGTAATGATAGTTGATTTGACAGGTGATTTATAAGAGGTGGTGGCAGTTGATTTGACAGTGAGCCTACTTATTCTTTGGATGAAATAACCTAGGATAAATTTTATTCTAGGGGCTGATTGAAATCCATATACCACTTTATATCAGTTTATTCTAGCACACTTTATCCAGGGTTATCCAGGCTTTCCAAACGGGGCTCAAATTTTATCTGGGCTATCCGGAGTTATCCGGGGTTTATCCGGCATCCAAACGGGGGCTAAGAGTTTGCGGATAGTTCATGAATATCAGTGAGTTCAATGGTTTGGCGAATTAAGTCCCCCCCCCCCCCCCCCCACCATTTCACAAATTTCATATTTTTGTATTAATTTAATTATTGCATTATTCATGAATGCATTATGAACCTTGTTACCTAAACTTACACACTTTTTGTTAAGATATGAATTCCTGTTTAAATCGTGTCACATTAACAATGCATGTTTTCTATAAGTTTTATATTAAACAAATTAAATGTATATTAAATGCATAACCTATATATTTTACTTATGCAACATGTTTAAAACCAATAAGGAAAAAATTGCTTGATTGAGCTCAGTGTCTAAATTCGTATATTATAACTTGAATTGAGGATTCTTTGTAATGTTTTGATGCCACAACATCAATGAGAGATTATAAATTTTATTTATGTTGTTGATTTTGTGTGGTATAAGTAATTTTGTATTTTTGCAATTTTGTTATTTTCCCTGTCTTAAACTTGAATTATGTCGAATTGCATATTATAGTCATTGCTGGATCATTTCCGAATTCAGAACTGGTGACAAGGATCATGAATTTAAATTTGATGAATTATGTTACTATGGGTGAAGATTGAAAGATCCAACACCATCATCAACAACAACATCAGTGTCTTGTGCTTACAATGTCAAATACCATAAAAAGTTCTGAAAAAGATAAACCTTGAGTCTTGTATTCTCGACCATCATAAGAAGTATTTCTCAACCACTGACAGATACTTCACTTTTGTTGTTTTGAAATGTAGAGTTTCTAGTCACATAGAATTAAAATTGTTACTAATGTTACTTGAAAAATCAGATGGAACCTCACTGCAAGTGGACCACGCCCGAATCCACAGGGATCATATCACTATGGATTGGTGAACACCACGCGAACAATCAGGCTTGCGAACTCTGCTCCTGTCATCAATGGCAAGCAGAGATATGCAGTCAACAGCGTATCTTTCATTCCTGCCGACACTCCATTGAAAGTAGCAGACTTCTACCAGATCCAGGGCGTCTTTTCCCCTGGAAGCATCCCTGATTACCCCACTGGTTCAGGCGCTTATCTCCAAACATCAGTTATGGCTGCCAATTTTAGAGACTACATTGAGATCGTCTTCGAGAACAACGAAGACACGGTGGAGTCATGGCACATTGATGGATACTCCTTCTTTGTTGTTGGGTAAGATCACAACTTTTGAATTATGTCAAGCAACAACTGATCGAGTCATTGCATCCATTTTGACACCTCGCTTAACGTTGATCC
Source organism: Acorus calamus (assembly GCA_030737845.1). Classification (NCBI taxonomy): domain Eukaryota; kingdom Viridiplantae; phylum Streptophyta; class Magnoliopsida; order Acorales; family Acoraceae; genus Acorus; species Acorus calamus. Next base: position 11,402,477 of record CM060878.1, on the reverse strand, counting down.
ATCAAATGTTGGCATATGTCAACACTGTCAAAGTAGTTTGGTGTTTTATTGTATCTATATATGATGATATTTGCCCCCAACTAGAAACTTCACATCTTTTTTGGAGGGTGATAATCTAAAAATGGTGAGGTATTTTATATGGGCAGGATGGATGGAGGTCAATGGACTCAAGCAAGCAGACAGAGCTATAATCTCAGAGACACAGTCGCTCGGTGCACTGTTCAGGTATTTATCTTCGGGCACTGGTACACTCAATCCTTTTTGCAATCAATTTTGCAGATGCCATGTCATTAACGTAGTATATGATATCGTTTGTCAATATATACTCTTATGGAAAAATAAAAACTATATGCATTCAATTTATATGGGTATGTAATTCATTAGTGAAGTAAACATTAAAAAAAAAATTGTGTATGCGAATGAGCGTAACATTTTTTTTTCTGCAATATCGAATTTCTTGTGATATTGATGAAATACCAATTTCCTGATATTGTGAAGTATAGATGCAAATTCTGCTGTTGCTACATTGGCTGATCAGACAAACTATATATACTTTTCATCATGATTTGTTACCATATTATATCCGCATATAACACATTTTCATGTCATTGATGCATAAGTTTAACAGCAAATAAATTTGGCCTTCTTCAGGTGTACCCAAAGTCATGGACCGCGCTATACATGCCTCTTGACAATGTGGGCATGTGGAATGTAAGATCAGAAAACTGGGCCAAGCAGTATTTAGGACAGCAGTTTTACCTCCGTGTCTACTCTCCGGCGAATTCGTGGAGGGATGAATATCCAATCCCAAGGAACGCGCTTCTCTGTGGCCGTGCCTCTGGTCGTCGCACCAGGCCTCTCTGAAATTCAGTGAGCATGGTTTCTGTCACGAAAGGGTGACAGATTCGCGCGCGCGGTGGATCCATGAATGGTAAATTGATCAGAATTTATTAGTAGAGCTCAACTTGAGCTAATGCCATTAAAAGCTGGTTTCTTGCAGATTTCATATTCTTTGTTTGTCAAGGTGTTCTATGAATGATTAGTTTCTTCTCAACTGTGTTTCAGAGTTCAGGTTGTATTCAAGTAGAGAGTTTGTACTGGTTTTCAATAGGTGTTATAATTGAATGCCACACTTGACTGGCATGCTTATAAGTTATGATTAAGCAATCAAGTCTGCTTATGAGATTAGTGATTCATATATTTTTTAGTTCTTATGTTTATTTATAATACTATTTTTTTCCCTATAAACTAGAACAGTCTTTCATGTTGTATTTAAAGTTACAAGATTGATAAAATTGTAACAACCATTGTAACAATCACTACCATGAGGTATTAGTTTTAAGTCACCATGTAACAAAAAAAAAAGAAAAAAAGAGAAATTAATGAGAGTTCCTTGGGGACATCTCTGTAATAACAATAGGTTTTTTTGACTTTTTCTTGTTTTTTTAGGTCTTTAAGTTAGTGGTGGTATTTTGTTTAGGTTCTTCCATTCAACTTTCATATATTCTATTTTTTCTTCCTCTTTTACTTTTAAGTAAATATCATTTGCCTTTCTATATCTTCCAACCTTTCTCTTTCTCCCCTAAACAATTTAATAAGTTATGAGACCACCTCCACCTGCTCTTCATTGGGTCGATCTTGACTCCAACGCCGATCGCGCCCCCCGACCTCTCCTGACCATCTCCCGTATCTCATTCGTGAGCCCAACCCCCTACTCGTGACCCTATTTGCAAGCCCAATCTCCTCTTATGACCCCCGTTTGTGAACCTAACTTCATCTCGCGACCCGTATGTGAGCCTTACTCCTTCTCGTAACCTCGTCCACGAGCCCAACCCGTCTTGCGACCCTGTCCATGGTTAAAAATCGCGACCGATATATCGATATATCGATCAATATATCGGTTTCACCGACCATTTCGCGAAATATCGATGAAAAATCGATAATATATCGATTATCGATCGATATATCGTCGATATATCGGAATCCACCGATATATCGATCGGATCGAACGGTCGAAAAATCGACCGTTCGGGATTTTTTTTTTGTTTTTTTTTTTAAATCAGGCCGTTGGGCCCAACGGCAGAAGAGCCGTTTGGGGGGGGGGGGGTAATTTGTAAAACCCCCCCTTCAATTTTTTTTTATTATAATTTGACCTCTTTTATTCCCAATCCTATAAATACTCCCCTAAAACTCTCCATTCTCACCACAACAACCCAACAATCATCTTCTTCACCATTCCATCACTCTCACACAATCTCTAGTTCTCTACTCTCTTATATAGCAAACAATTTCTTTCCAAAATCCCTCAATCCCAAAAGAAGCCAAAATTCCACAAAAAAATTCCAAAAAATCCATTAAAAATCCTAAAATTGCCTTTCTTGGAGGAGATATTGGTGGACTAGTTGGAGGACTTTGGTGGAGTTCTTGAAGGCTTTGGGTGGAGACTTTGGAGGCTTTTGGAGGAAGTTTCAATTTTTCTCTTATTTTTAGAGGTATTTATTCTTAGCATTTAGTAAAGTATTTTTAGAAAGTAATTATAGTATCATCATCCACTTTTAAAAAGAATCAATATTTAATTTTTTGAAAACTAAAAAATCATTTTTGAAAAAAATGTCTTCTTCTGGAGCTAGTTCATCTAATCTAAGACCGGCTAATACAAAAGACCCTGCATGGAAATACAGAGAATATAAAAGTGCTATCGAAAAACATATTGTCAAATGTTTACTTTGCTCACATCTATGTAGTGGTGGCATAACCAGACTCAAAGAACACATATTGCATTCATCAGGAGCTAATGCTAAACCTTGTCCTAAAACAACACCAGAAATTAAAAAAGAAATAGAACAATTTATGAATAAAAATCTGAAAATAAATGTAGAAGAGAAACATTTTATTCTGAAGATTTTGCTAGAGACATAGGAGATGAACAACCACATATAGGTGATGATGATGTAATAGAAATTGGTGGTCCTAGTTCAAGGCCTCCTCTATCTTTAAAAAGAAAGAAAAACACTAGGGGACCTATGGATTTATTTTGTAGAGGTAATATTGAAGATGTAATTGATCAAAGATTAAGAGGAGGCCCTAGACAAACAACTTTAGAAGGAAAATTAAAAAGAGAAGAAAGGAAAAATGCAATTCAGAAGATAGCTAAATGGGCAATCACTGCAGGTGTATCTTTTTATGCATGAACTTCACGTTCTTTTCATGTTGCATTAGAAGTAGTAGGTAGATTTGAGTCTGGTTTAGCCCCACCATCGATGCATGAGTTAGGTGAAACATGTTTGCAAGAAGAGGTAAGAGAAACTCATAAGATTTTAGAGACACATAAAGGACATTGGAAAACTTATGGTTGTACATTAATGTGTGATGGATGGACAGACAGGAGACAGAGATCATTAATTAACTTTTTAGCTAATTCTCCAAAAAGAACCATGTTTTTGAAATCCATTGATGCATCTGCATATTCACACACTGCAATATATTTGTTTAACGAAATAAGTGATGTTATAGAAAATATTATTGGAAAAGAAAATGTTGTTCAAATTGTAACTGATAATGCTGCTAATTATAAAGCTGCATGTGAATTAGTGATAGAGAAAGCACCCCACAATATTTTGGACACCATGTGCTGCACATTGTATTGATTTAATTTTGGAAGACATTAGTAAGATGCATATTAGAACTATTAGTTTAGCTAGAAGAATCACTGTTTTTATTTATGCACACACACAATTATTGCATGTAATGAGAATGTTTTGCAATGGAGATATTGTTAGGCCAGGACCCACTAGATTTGCCACATCATTCTTAACTTTGCAATTACTTTTGGAACATAAGAATGCACTTAGGACACTCATGGTAGCAGATGAATGGACGAAGAGCAAGTGGTGTAACCTTAGAACTGGAAAACAAACAGAAAGAACTATTCTTTCTGTTCAATTCTGGAAAGGTGTACAATGAGCCCTTTACGCCGGAATTCCTCTTGTCCATGTCTTAAGATTAGTTGATGGAGATGAGAAACCCTCTATGGGCTACTTATACAATGCAATGGATAGGGCCAAAGAAAAAATTAAGGAAAACTATCAGTATAGACCGCTACAATATAGCCCTGTTCTTGAGGTAATAGAAGGAAGATGGAGTCGTCAGATGTCGTCTGACCTTTACCATGCAGGATTTGTCCTTAACCCTGGAGTATGGTTTAAGACCGCGGATCGGGACGCGGCAGTCCAAACACATATGCTTCGTTGTGTGCAGGCAATGGCGAAGATGGAGCCAGATCCGTAGGTGCAAGACAGACTACAAAGACAACTGGATTATTATTTGCAGGAAAGTGGACCGTTCAGTTGGGGAACCATCGTGAGAGCAAGGGACAACACAATCCCAGTCAATTGGTGGGATAAATACGGGGGTGAGGTACCGGAGTTGAGAAAGGTCGCCATCAAAATTCTTGGACTCACTTGTTCATCTTCCGGTTGTGAAAGAAACTGGAGCGCATTTGAAAATGTGAGTGTTTTCTTTAATTTTCTTGTTTTAAAAGTTAAAACTGATAAACTTTACAAAATTTAACTTTAATTTTCTTGTTTTTAATAGTTACACACCAAGAAGAGGAATCGGTTGAAGCAAAAGAAGTTGAATGATTTAGTGTTTGTGCAATACAATAAAAAATTGTATGAGCGTTTCCTAAATCTTCAACGTAATCCAGCTCATGAAGATCCAATCAATTTGGATTCATTGGAAGACGACAACGAATGGATTATGGACGTCGACGACCCAGTTTTTGAAGGTGAAGCCTTGACATGGACTTAAGTGGAGCATGAAGCATACGGCGACACCATAGAACATCAACGCCCGAGAAGATCGACGCAGCAAACTCATCAATCTCAAGGTGCAAGACGACGTGGGAAACGGCCGATCATTGAAGAGCCTGAAGATGAGGACGACGACGATGATGAAGAAGATGAAATCATCCCTGCAACACAATTTCAGGGTCAAGAAGGAGTTGGATCATCTGATGAAACAAGAGATGCAGATAATGAAATTCAGGAAGAAAACACAGATTCAGATGATAACAACGGTGGACACGGCGGCAATGATGGTGGTGACACCTCTTATGGTTATGGTACACCATTAGGTGGAACCCATGGAGGGGATTTTGTAAATAATGCAATGGATTATTTATTTAAATAAAATTTCTTCAATTTTATTTATGTTGTAGACTACATAAACCATTGTAAATTTTTTTTCAAACCAAAACCATTGTAAAATTATTATTATCTTCATATCAAATTATTCTTATTCATTTTTATTATTTTCACAATTTTTAATGTTTTTTAACTGTTTTTTCCAATTTTTTCTGAATTTATTTAAAAAAAAAAAGCGCCGGCCGATCGATATATCGATCGGCAACCCAGTTCGATATATCAAAATTTTCGATATTTCGAACATTGACCCTGTCCATGAGTCAAATTTGTTACAGGTATAACAATGTACAAAATGAGTGTAACAATGTATGCAATATAACACATAAAACCTGTAATAGGTATAAAAGTGTATACATTGAGAATAACAGTGTACATAGTGTAACACAAAACCTGATATCTGTAAGAGGTATAACAATGTACACAATGTGCGTAACAGTGTACGCAGTGTAACACACAACCTGTAATATGTATAACATTGTACATATTAGAAATAACAATGTACACAGTATAATACAGAACCGAGAAACGGCTCTCGGACGGGACACGGGACACGGTCATGAGAGATCGGGGGGTGCGATCGGTGTTGGGGTCGAGATCGTCACAATGGAGGGCTGATGGAGGTAGTTTCACATCTTGTTGAATTGTTTGAGGGAGAAAGAGAGAGGTTAGGGAGATAAAGAGGCAAATCATTTTCACTCGGGAGTAAAAGAGGGTGAAAAAAATAGAATGGATGAAAGTTGAATTGAAGGACCTATTAAGGACCTAAAAAAATAAAAAAATAATAAAAAGACCTATTGTTATTACAGGGGTGTGTTCTAGGGATCTTTAATTAATTTTTCAAAAATTATAACCAACCATGCAGTAGAAAGTGATGGAGAAATTCTGCTTAAAATCCGAAAACGTATTTATTTATACATATTTTGTGGAACATCAGAAATATAACTTTTCATATCCTGGTGTATATATGGATCCTGTTTTATTTATATAAAAAGTGCATCTTTGGCATGTGTTTGACACTGAATTTTGATCATGACATTTGCAGAAGAAATTCATTGTTAATTGTCGAGCATCTCTTTCTGTACCTTGGGTTTAGTTGAATTTTTTTTTTATTAGAAAAAAAAAATGAATCAAATTTTTTTTAAGCACCGTTACACTCAATTTTTTTCAGCTTAAATGCAGTTTATATAACTATTTACAAATCTAATAAAATATATACCTCGTTAGACGATGTATATATCTTATTAAATTTATTACGCTTATTAAAAATAAGTTTATTCAATTCGAAATGTAGCGATATATATTTTTTATTAAAGCATATAGCTTATTAAATAACGTTTACCATTTAAAAAAATAAAAACATGTGTGATCTAAATTTTGATTGATAAAAGTGATTAAGTCTAACATTTTCCTTCTTTTAAATCAAATAAACAAGAGAAATCAAATCAAATTCTAGTCAAGCTCCAAATAACACTTCTCTAACACAGAGAATACCACTATCAATACGTGAAGATTTGATTTACTAAAAAAGGAATTTAAGGTGTACAATACGAAAACTTTTGAGGAGGTCACTTGTATCATTCTCACCCAACATGTTTAATTTGGAGTTTTGATTTTTTTTATAAAAAAAATAGATAGATATTACTACTATGATTTTATTAAAATTTTGAAATACAACATTAAAAAAGTGAGAGGGATTAGCACCAGTACAATCCCACTCACATTATAAAATAATATTTTCTTTGTGGCGTTTCACCGTTCCACCGTTCCACATTCATTTAGGGGGGGGGGGGTCGAAAACATCGTCTTTTAGTGATTCTATTTTTACAATAAGCCAAAAGTTACCAAAAGATTTCCAAACACCCAAAACATTGATGAGTTCAACATTTTAGGTATAAATGATCTATTAAAGTAGCTTTTCATAGAGAAAATAAAAAATATGTTTTCTGGGAATTAAGTTTCAAAATACAAAAAATATATATTTTCCCTCACATAAGCTATTAAGAGATTAATAACCATTCTAATATAGGTAAAAAAGTTATTTTTTGTTTGATTGTGTTTTCAGTTATTCTCATTTAGAAATGTAATAATAAAGTTTTTGTTGTTTGATCGATAATGAATAAATTGTGAATAAAATGTGAATAATATGTGAATAATGATTTATAAAAAATAAAAAATTGATTTGACACGTAAGTCCCTTGATTTAATAGAGGTGATGCACATAATTTGATATGTGAGCCTTTTTATACTAGTGGAATAGATTGAGTAAAACAATACAATTTCATTGGGATTTGAAATACCAATAACAGCTTGTTCTCACCTATTTTGATATAGCTATACCGCTCTATTATTTACAAACAAACAACTTTTTGATGTAGGACAGATTATGGAGATGGGACCACCGAAAGAGGTCCATTAGATAAATTACAAATCAATGGTCACGATATCAAAATCATATGAAATTTTTATAGGTGAAATATGTTGAGGCGATCTTCTGTATTAGTTGTTATACAACTAACAATTTATATTTTTCAAAAATTCATTTATTTAGGTTTTTAAATTAGAGATTTTACTATTTTTATTAAGTTTTAGATTTGTGATATCTCAATCATAACAGATCGGAATTGATTTCTATAAATTACTATGATCATTTAATAATTTTTTTATTTTATGTTATTAGTATAAATAACAGACTTGTAATCTAGGGTTTTCAGTTTTTATCAATAATATTTTGAATTTCCTTTGTTTTGCGGGTTTCTTCCTTGTGAATTCAATGGTTCCTTGTGGATTCAAAGTGTTTATAAAATCTCAACGTTGATTGGATCTTTTTATCTAGTTTTACGCTGCATTATTTTTAATCTTATTCCCATCTATTCCTCCTTTATTCTAAGATGCACCAAAATGCTCGTACATAACAGATTTATTTTCTGGCATTCAAACAGAATAAAGAGAGATTTCCAAACAGGGCCAAGAGAGATTTCCATGGAGAACAGGTCTAGGATGGCAGGTGGCTTTCATTTTTCAAAACAATGAAGGGGCTTTTAACAATTTATAATTATAATAATTATGTTCATTCCCTAAAGTCAAATTAACCTACCATTGAAACAATCTTGCTATTTTAAAATCCATATAACATTTTATGATCAAGTCAAGGTTTGACAAATCTTTATTTACAAGCCCCCCAAAATGTTTTGACATTCCGTCCAATTAACGATTTTGCACTTTCCATGGACCTCTATGAATAAAACTCTCCTTTGAGGACCTATTTGAACAAAAACTTCAGCAGGTTCACTTAAAACGTCTTCAAATCTCTATCGGAACGACCACATTTTTCAGTCCGGATTCCATGGAGACGCCGCCGCCGCCTCCGACGTCCTCTTCGTCGTCGTCCATAGTGTCCAAGGCGAGGACGGCCTTCCACTCCGCCGCGGCCAAGGCGGAGAAGGTCTTCACCGACATCAAAGCCGATCTCAAGAACAACGATCGAGGTCTCTCCCTCTCCATCTCTCTCATATAAATCAAATTGAGTTGATTTTTGATCCGGTCGGTTTGAAATTTAAAACTTTTATGTGTTTTTTCTTTTTCAATTCTATAAGGAAGCGACAGTCAGCAATCACTGAAGGCCCCGCCGAAGGCCTCGGGCTCACCCGGCGATGGCTCCGTCACGAATCGAGAAGGGGTAATCATTTTTTTTTTGTGGAGATTTGTGTGTTATTGCATGAAGGATTTGAAAAGGTGGCATTTTAAATTGATTTTTGTGTTATTTTTTGAAATTGGTAGTTATTGTGAATTTGTATTTGTTATGACGTTTCTGGGTTTATTTATTTATTTATTTTTTAAAAATTTGTGCGAAGATTACTTTGATGTGGAATTGGTGTTTAAATGGTAAGAAAAGAGGGTTTTGGATCTGAATTGAGCATTGTAAGGATTATTTGTGGTTTAGTTTGGTAGAGATCAATGTGGATGTGATTGTTAGTTTAGTTGCATGGTTTTCTTAGTATGGATAAATGGGTTATAAATTCTAATCATTGTAGCATAGCAATGTCTCATGAAATGAATGAGTATGACGTTTGACCGAATTATGTTGTTGGTATCGTTTAGCACGATCGTGGCTTACTATAAATATTCATTTGTTATCCTCCAATTATTTCTATAGAATGTCAAGAAATTCATTGTTTTGTGAAGAAAATCAAATGCTTGGTTTACGAATGGAGAGCAGTATATGAAAATTTGTATATGGTTTTGCAAGCCTTTAAAGTTTTGTGTGGTTTTAAACTTTTAATCGCATGTTACGTGGAAATGCATGACTGTTTACTGTTCTAAAATATATTCATTGAATCATGCAATTATTTTGATGGGGAGTTCTGACGTCTAATTTGTTGCACATCTTCTGAATGGTTATCGATTCAAGCATTCAAGGTGGAATCCCACATACCTAATCAGGAAACATGATGAAAAGAATCACATCAAAAAGGTTGAGAAAGAAAAAGGAGGCTTGGAAGAGGAAAAAACTGAAGATACAAATGCTTGTTCTCCTGATGAGTATTTACATCAGTCAGATCATGAAAGTATTGATGAAATGAAGGTAATGGAACATGTTTCATAGGAATAGCATATGTCTAATTCTTCTCTCTTAGACTCTTACTTTTCTCAATATGCGTGCTTCCCATCCGCGTATTGAATACTTTTCTCAATATGTGTGCTTCCCATCTGCGTCATTGAATTTCTTGATTGCTTGGTGACATAAGGTTTCATTCTTCAAAGGTGGAATGCTTTTTTACACTTTTCTTTTCCTGTCTCGAGAGAAGGGTGGGATGTCCACCAAGTATATTTATATGGAAAATACCCTAAAAAAGGGAAAATGTGGCATTTTCGTGTGTGTGTGTTAAAGGAAACAAAAAGAGCCAAAGGGAGACTACCCCAGATCAAAATTTTCACCCTACAACCAAGGAATACTTCTATAGTGTTATAGGTTGAAAATTTCGGGATTTGTTTTCATCTTTCTGTTCAACATCAGATTACACTACAGAACCCCACTGAGTTTTCTGAATATATCCTTTAAATAGTAACATATAGACAGTCAATTAGGTTGAACTAAGGATTTATATAGTGGATATGCTTTTCTGTTATCATCAATCTTAGTGTTAGGAACTGTGAAGGAGATGTTTGATTTATGTTGATATATCTTATTATATGCCCATTAGCATAATTTACTGATTTTTCGTGGTGTAGCATTTTACTTTTCAGGATTCTGAAGGGGAAATATCCAGTGTTGACACGGAGGATGGTCTGAATGCTTCCTGTATGGTTGTTATTCCTCCAACAATCATTGTTAAGCAATTGGCAATGGCTGTTGAGTATGTATTTCTTACCAAAATAAATAGGAAATCAGAACACCTGTACAGTATGAATAAGCTGTTCTTAACATAAACATATGCGGATATTGGATCTTGTTTTAAATACCTTAATATAACTACAACCACTTATGAAAAGAATAAGATTAATACAAGACTTGCTTTATGAATAATTATGAAGAGATATTGGCATGACTTCAACTGTTCTTTTATCTTGCTTCTTGTGTTTTTGAATTACTTTCACGGTTGCTCTTTTTATGTTGGTTCATGTTATTATTCATTAAGCTGTCATGAGGCCATTAACAGATCATGTTATTAGTCAAATGAATGTTGGGTGTTGATGATGTTCTGCCTGAGCCTAGACTTGTATTATCGAACATAAATGTTGAAGCATCTCTGTTATAATTTTTTTTGTCTATTTACCTACACACTTGATTATTTCTTGTGACTTTCGTCATGGAGATGCACTTATTAGTGTTGTACAGGTTTATATCAAGGTCCTTCATATAAATTTAAGAGAGAAGGTTGATGTCTTGCTGACAGCTGGTACTTATGAATGTCTTATAGTTATCCAGCTTAATCTTGTACCTCAATCTTATATGAGTAGCTCAATAGCTTATTACTTTCATTGTGAAAGGCTTTATGTGTATGTTTTATGTGTATCAAGTTTCTTTATATATTGCTTATTGCTTAGTTTTGGCAGGTATGGAAATCATTGTTTTAATGATATTTACAAAATCAGTACAAGTTATTAATTCATTGATTAACTTTGTGATGTTGGTCATCCACTATATTTTTTTTGAGGAAGGTCATCCACTATATTCTGCCAAAATGATTTAGTTTTTCTTGAATTGTTCCTTTCATTTTGTTATTCACATTCAAATGCAGCCACACTTTGGTATCTTCATGCTGTTGATGATTTATTATAAAAAATTTCCTTCTTTTTAGGAATGCAAAGAATTTTAAATCTGTAAAGGATCTGTTGACATCAGCCAGAGATTCTTCACCTATCAAAGATAGGGCGGGCTTGAGCTTGTCTGCAGTGAAATCTCTTGTCCTACGTGACAAGGAGGAGAAATCTACTTCTGGCTCTGGTGGAGATGAGGATCACTTGATCAGTTCTTTGTTCAGTGAAGGTACCGATGATAAATTGTGTTATAAAGCTGTGGTTTGGCATGGAATGTGTTCCTCCCCAGTTATATAGTACTTCTTGGTGATTTTCTTTACTTCCATTGTAATATCTGCAAGATATTCGCAGTGGATCAATTTGATGAAAGGAAGAATGACCCTACCTTGGAAGGATTATCAATGTCATATTTGCCAAGGGATATTCATGGTGCCCCTCCAAAGAGCTTTGTTGTTCGACTTTCTGAAATTGTTGGAAGCTTCAAAACTCAGCGCAAAATGGCATCTTTTTGGCATCATGTTATTTCTGAAGTACGTGTTTTTTAAAAAAGAAAGAAAGATTCTTTATCTTCTCCTGTGTTGTTAATCTTAAAATCAATTGCTTAACTGAGATACAAAGAGGAACTTATATTCCAGATAATAATATTTTTTTTGCAAATGCAAACATGACCTGGTTTCAATTACCTACCATGTTAGCCATCTGATGACAACAAAAACTTAAACTACTATACTAAAGTTGAATCATTGTCATCTCCAACAGTTGCCTACAAGGCAAATCTGTTTACTCTATCATTAATGTTTTCAGTTCATTTAGTCATGAGTGAATTCTTTATTTGCAGCTAAGGAGAATGTGGCTTGCAGGGCAACCTATACCTCGTGTGCCACTCGATGGGAGCCCAGATTTAGATTCTTGTCTTTTGTATCAGAGATTACAGGTCATCAATTGTTGTATTGCCAGGAAGAGACGTCGTAATATTGCCATTCAGTCTTTGGATTCTGTAATAAGAGAGGTTGCTTCAAAGGAGGAAGATTCAGTTGCTGCTGCGAAGTTATCTCTCAACCCTGCAATTTATGCTAAAATTGACACTGGACAGCATGCTATCCGGCTTGGTGCTGATCATCCTTCAGATAGTTTAACAATGTTAGAAACGGGTGAACCTATATACTCCCCAGTTACTCAGGTTGGAAAGATTATCTAAACAAGGTGGTGTGGATTTTGTTAACTCTTTCTTATATTCTTATTGGTGTGCATTTATTAATGTAGGAGGGACCAATTCTTACAGAGGAGCTTATTCGGGAAACAGAGGAATTTGTGTTGCGAACAGGAAGGTAGTCTATTTGATAGAATAATGACAATTTTGCGTAAGGTCTGCAGTTTCTTGTCATAATGTTGTTGGAAATAAATTTCTTCCTCATTCTTTTGTTTTGGAATTCAGGCATACAACATCTTCATTGTAAGTAACTGACGCAGTATTTTAATACATTTATTCAGTATTGCACCTACCTTTGAAAAATCAATGCATCATTACTGTTCCCAAGGACTTGTGGTGTTCTAATTTCATGGTGTTGGTGCACCTAATTTTTTTTATAGAATTAGATTCTCTTCTAATTTTCTGTTCCCTTTATCTATTTATGTTGGAAGCATCTACCAAAGTGCATGTTCACCTTTGCCATAGCTTTCAGTCTGTGATTATGTTCAATTGCAATCCCGATAAATTTACTCATTTATATAGTTGCTCTGTTTTTAATGTAGAGTTGACTCTTCTTAGTGAGGACTGAGGAATTGATGAACATCTATGTGCATGTGATTGATGCTTATAGTTGGCTAAGGATGCTTGCGGTTTTATGATTTAAACATATGCTAGCAGTAAATTTTTTGAAATCCTGGAATTTATTTCACCTGAAGGTGTTCCTAATAAATGTGCTGATATGTGGATTATTTTCCCTTTACCTTCATTAAAATTCAGTTGAGGGTGGTTATAACGGCCATTGCTTGGAGCAATGGTAAAATTCTCAGGCTAACAAGACTTGGATTTGAGTTTGTGAAATAAGGCCAAACATTAGGACTGCCCTATGTCTCTCCCCTCCTAGCACTCTGCAATATGCGGGACTAATCTAAGTGATGGCCTATTTGATGGGGTGTTATATAATATACTCATTGGTTCCTATACTATCTGCAAGCATCATCTAGATATTTTATATTACTGAATGTAAGGTTCAATAGTTTTTTATTTGCTGTGAGATTTGAATGGGACTTTGAGATATATGAACACTTGTGTTTTATCTTCCTTTTTGGAGGCCAATGAAAAAACTAAACATTTTTTATGGGTCACCTTTTTTCTACTCCTCAGTGTTGGTGCTGGTTGTTCTCAACTTCTTTCGGATATGCAAGCATTTAAGGTATAAGTGTTCCTTTCCTTGTTCTTATTTAAATATTCTGTAGTTTCCGTTCTTGTGCTCCTCAATAGAAATCATATAAGTTGTCTGGGCTGTATTTGTCTTTCATCAAAACTCATCAACAGGCCGCAAATCCTGGGTGTATTTTGGAAGATTTCATAAGATGGCACTCTCCACCAGATTGGAGAGAAATGGAGTCAGATATTGATACAAGTGCCACTTTTGATGGCAATTCATCTTCCAGAAGAGGTCAACTAAGTGAGCGAATGCAGAAAGAAGGTTATGACTCCATTTTTGTTTCATTTGATGGCATGCATTTTATCTGTCCATTATATTATAGAATTTTATCTTCAATTTGAGGGCAGGGCCTCATTACTAGAAAGTACAGGCCGCTGACTCGCTACACCATTGTCTTACTTGTACCCATTCTAAAACTATTGTGGTCAGATCAAGCATTCACTGACCAATAGTTGGTTGGCATGTGGCAGTTAGAATGAATGAGCGGATGCTGAGTTGTGTCCATATATTAATATTTGATGATCAGAGGAGAACATACTCATTACAATTTACAAATACCACTTTAGTTCCTGATTCAAAATGTCTTTGGGTGTTTGAAAATTGATGAATATTTCTAAGTTTAATAATTATTACCGTTCTAGTCTCTCCATGAATGAGAAGACTACCTTGGGATCCAGCTACGTTCGATTTCTTGCACCCACCATACATGCACCTCTTTCTAGTGTGCAGGTGAGGAGAAAATTACATGAGTATAAATTGCAACATCTTGACTTAGAGAATTCACCATGTTAGTGCGTAATTACTACAAGGACAATAACAACAAAAACAAACCCTTTATATAAAAAATTTAGGGTCGATTACATGAATGCGTCATGTTTTGAAACATTGTGCAATCAACATGTTTTTTCTTTATTTCGTCACCTAAGTTTGTTTTGGCCTACCCATTTCCGTAAACCCTATTTAATGACATCCACATTGTTCATCATAATCGGTGCCCCACATTTCGATTGCACATATTCATACAAGAAGGTTAGAATAGGAAATGAGCATATTCGTGAAAAAATAGATGTTGCTCCAATCTGAACGTTCTCATTTCAGTTTCACTCCTTTCCTGAACATATTGTTTCTTACTTGTCCTTCACTTCGATCAATAAAGTAGTTGGCTTTGTAGCCATCTTATCGAATTTTCCTTTCGGATTTATGGGTATTTGATAGTCACATAGTACTCCAGCCGCATTTCTCTATCTCACCATTCTGCTTTAATGTTATTAACGTTCTCTTTAATTTCACCTTTCTCATGGGTGATGGATCCCAGATAACAAAAGCACTCACTCTTAGATATCTCTCATCCATGGGCGGAGCCACTCAGGGACGAGGGGCTCAAGCCCCTGCATGGATTTTTGGGCTAAAAGTCGGGGTTTAATTGAGCTATATGAGGTGTAGTTCTATACCTAGTTAATATATAAAAAATTCTTTTATTTTTCATCTTAGATAGTTCTTGCATTCTTTATGCATTTTCTAGTTTTGATAGTTCCTTAGTTCACCTCCAAGGCCAAACTAAAAAATTTGTGTTATTAAAAAATTGATTGCAGAAACAATTATATTGAAATAAATAAAGTAAAGGAATGGTAAAAAATAAGGAAGTATGATGTCGATTATATTCAATCCTCTGCTTTAATGAAATCCTAGTTATGCCAATGCTCATCCATCAATGCTGATTTCTCCATTATTTTTCTCATCTTCTTGGTAATAGTTACATTCTATATATTCAGTCTTCACTACTGCATATTTTAAAGCCTCTAGATTCTAAGATCTCTCTCCATCCTTGTATGTTAATATTAAGTACGTAATTAGTCTTACTTAGCCTTGGTTTTATCATTTTTTGGAGTTTATTACATATTCTGAGAATCAATCTTAAAATCATTTTTAGATTTTTTACAGAATTCATTTTCTGGAAATTACTTACATCATTATAATCAGTATAAAATTTTATATGAAATTATTATGGGGATCTGAAAATTAACATACTTTGAGTGGCCTGTGGACCACCTTTCGTAATTGTTGTATACTTATTTGTGTACAGGTAATTTGTGGCGTGAGCTGTGGGAAACTGCCAAACCTCTGCCTGCTGTTAAACAGACGCCACTATATGATGAGGATTTAGCAGTGTGAGCTGGATGACATAAAGTTTGTCATTGAAATCATGTATACCTTCTACTCCACCTTACCCGCTTCTATATGATCTCCTTTTGTAGGGAAGGCATCCTGAACGCCCTAGAGGACATCATGCCTTCTGAGCTATTTGAACAACTATTTATTTCCATAGTAAGTAGTTTTAGTTGAATCTTATAGAACTTTGTTTGTTCATATCTTGTGGAGAACATTATTACTTCCCAACCTTGCACACGTGTCTTGGAATGCATCATTTTGTGAATTAAATGACTACCTATCATATGCTACCCCATTTTTTTCCCCCAATGACTTGTTATCGGAGAAAGATCTCATTCTCACTTTTCTGTAAGTAGTCAGATGTCATGAACTATGTTCTCTTTCTGCACATTTCTATGTGGAGGGTACAGGATTCATACATTCAATAGTTAGTCAACATTTAGTTTCTAACATTCTTCATCAATAACACTGATACTATGAAACACACTATCACAAAGATGTGAGCCAACAATTTGTCTATGCATCTTAAAAAATTGTTAAAGGGAGATAAGAAGACTTGCTGAAGGATATACCATAAATTAATCTCCACATCATCTAAAAGATACACCATAAGTTGTAAACTCCCACATCGGACTATGATGTAGAGTGATTGATATGGTTTATGAAAAGTTTTGTTTGAATATACATCACATACTTATTCTTCAAAAACAGGGTAAAGAATTCTAAAATTTAGGAAATTTAAATCAAATTTTAAAATGATCCATGTGGATTCATTACAATTTTCAAATTTGAAAATTTCAGCTGGGCTCTGGCTTCACAACTGCAGAGGCTGAACTTCATCAGAACAGTGACTTTTCAAAATTGTTCTATGAGTGTAAAGACTATGTGATTGCAACATGTCAGGGTGACCTATCAAGCGATAAGATCGAAGATCTTTGCAAGGTATGTTTGTCTACTATGTTTAGATTAACTATATTTCCATAGAAAAAGGACATGTTGAGCACCATCAGATATATGATACAAATACTTTAAATTGCACACATTTAGGTGTATGAAACCGTAGAGACGATGGTAGTCAATCCAGAGAAAGCCCTCGCAATGGTGAAGCAGCAGGAATCATCAACGATGGCGGATTTGAGGAGTCGGTTTAAGAAGATCAGCCTAAATTTTGTTGGCAAAGACAAACCTCCCTCAGGCAAGTCAGCCTCAAAGGATCCGAAGAAATCCAATGAGAAACAAACACATGTATTCTCCCAAATATTTGATGGGAAGACATCTCTATTCACCAAGAAGCCACCGAAGCCAAATGTGGTGCAGAATTCTGCAACCCCATGTCTGGATGACAGTGAATGGACCATTGTTTAAACCTTCTGTAAATACATTGCTTTTGAGACTGCATTTTGTATAAATGACATGTAATTGTTTGAACAAGTTCAAATAATTTATCAAGAAATGGAAGTGATTTCAGTTGCACATGAAATATAGTGCACCTTAATCAGTGAATTTAGGTTAGTAGCCCTTATGATCTGTCATGCAAAATCTATGCAGGTGGGTTAAAAAATTGAATAATCCATTATTGTTGTTTCATTCTCTGCATCACTATGAACAGGTTGCATGGTCAGTGACTGAAATTATAATCTCTTCATTATTATATTTTTATCTCAGTTTTACATAATTTTAGTCCCTGCTTGGTACCAACAAAATCTTATCTAGCATGAATTGATGTTATGGGATAAATTGCTTTCCGGATATATAATTTCTTCTATTTGATTACATATTTTTTAGTTTTGAATTAGAATGTATAAAGCATAAGTTCCCTTCAATTACCATTGGAGCTTAATAATATTTTATTCAAACATTACTAAACATTTTTTTTGCTATCAAATTTTATCAATGGTCCAAACAGGTCCTTTCTCCCATCCATTACTCACACACTTTAAAAAAAAAAATATTTGACTACTGACTTACATTATTCCATGAAAGCAATAAAATACATGTTTATATGAATTGAATGTATGTATTTTAATATTTTTCATAATATGAAATATACTATTAAAGTGGAATATATATATTGTGCATGTGATTTTACATATTGTATTATTGATATCGCGATTGCAAATTAATTAAACTGTAAAATGGATGTATCCAAATGAAAAAAAAACATTTCTAATTCTCTCTGTTTGAGTTTTTTTTAATTATTTTTGATAAAATTAATTAGCGTCCCTGTAAAATTTTAAGTTATTTTTGGGTCTCTAAGGCGTTAAAAATTATCTTTAAGTTTCTCCACCCGGATGTTGTTCAAAAATACTGAAAATACCCTCACTCAATTACGCGAAAGTTAACAATGTAATAGAGAGTATTAACAGTGTACTGCATATATTTAACAATGTACTGAGAGTGTTTATAGTGTACTGAAATAATTGGACATGAGATATTTTATGCGAATGTTAATAATGTATTGATGAGTGTTAATAGTGGACGTGTAATACTTAACAATGTAATGGGGAGTGTTAGCAAAGTACTAAAATAGTTGTGCGAGGGGTATTTTTGATAATTTTGAAAAACATTAAACTGAAAAGATCTAAAGATAATTTCAACGTTTCATGGACCTAAAAAAACTTAAAAAATTATAGGATCTAAAAATAATAAAAGGTGTCCACACGTACCATAATTAATTTCCCCAGTATTTTTTTTTGTTTAAATTTCTGTTTGATGGAAACTGCCAGCAACGTCGAACAAAAGTCCACGTCATCGGACGGTTCTAAGGACCACTCACCAAATATTCCGTCCTTTCGGACGGTGTGGATTGACGGTTCAATTGTCCCTTCTAAATGCTCGGAACGTCTATGGTGTGAGGACGGTTGTTGTAGCGAGTATTTAGTCCCACATCGGCAAAGCGAGAAAGAATGGGAGAGGCAAGTGATTATAAAAGGAGAGGGACCTGTGACGTTTTACCATACTTACCTGGACGGGGTCTATGGGTGATCAAGAAGGCCCACGGCCTAGATTGGGGACCTTCATTGCAATCTGAAGGGGCCCTGCTTTAACATCTGTCGAAGTGGCAGAGTGTACGTCATAATTTGTTGTAGCGGGGGCCTGCGTTCGCGCGGCCCCTACCCAGTTTAATAATCCTAACTTTCGTTTTGGCCCACTTACCGTTGTTTGCTATTTGGAATAGGAAAATGTCACTCGCATTATTCAGCCAATGCTTAAAAAGATAATTTTTTTATAGGATGATGTTACATCCGGTAGGTATATTTAATTTCAATTCTCATCAAAAGAAGCATATACTAAATTTTTTACATGAGCACATGCGGGTGAATAAGAAGTATATAAGACTGTATTTTAAACTGTAAAAAAATATACTCTTTGGATAATGATACGTGTAGCCCTAATTGCAGTTCACACCGTTTTTTTTTAAATCACTCTCTAATTGAAGTGCATGTTATTATATGGAATGAAGTGTATATTGAGATGCATTAATGTATTTTTTTTTAAATTACACCATACATTATGATAGAACCCCATACACTGTAATAACGCAATATGTATTATATTATCATTGTGTATTAGACTGTAAAACGGACCGAGTATAACGCTCATGCCATTTATGGTTTTGACCCATCAGTCAAATAAAAGGTATTATTGCCACTTAAATATGACATTTGATATGAGGAGAAAAATGATGTCTTATTTTTTCTTTACACTTATTTTTAGTTACCTTTCTATTGAAATACATGTTTTGAAATTATGTATATACCAAGATATACTAGTATATGTATTATTTTTTTGTTGTAAAAAATGAAATTCTTTTTATTCTATACTATGATAGAACCCTATACACTATGATAGTGTAATATATAAGACTGCAAAATGAGTTGTAAAAATGATTATATCAACACTTTTAATACAAGGTGTTAAAATCATGACTATTGTTGTAAAAAGTGTTAACACTAATCAGCGGTTGAAAAATGATTAATCGAGGATTAATCAATCATTTTTAAAATAATAAATTTAATACATACACATTATATATATATATAATAATTTTAGACTACCAAATAATAACAAAGTAACATAAAAAAAATTAATAACATAAATATAATAGGGATAACATAAAAAATTAATTAATAGATATATAATATAATTTAATAGCTTATTAGTTAACTTAGGATTAATAAAAGAAAACAATTATGCGCTGTGTTATGGGATGGGCCCGCCTAGATCTGAGTGGGGGGATTAATTGGGGACTAGGTGGGATTTTAGAACATTGATCGTAATAGATTAGGTCACAATTTTTTTTTTTTTGTTTTTTTGATATCGGAGGGACCCCCGTAACTGACAGAAATTTTTTTTAGGTCACAAGTTTTTTTTTGTTGAGCTGGGAATGTTACCTTAGCTTGTTTGCTCCAGTCTCACAGAAAATTCTTTTACCTATCGGTAATATCGTTAAACCCTAAATCGTTGTGCTATGATCACCGATGACGTAAAATAAACACTAAATTTGTAAAAAAAGGAATTATTTGAAGATGGGATTATTAAATGAACAAACAGATTGGGTCACAAGTTAGTTGTGATTGTTAAATCTTCTCAAATTTAACAATCTTGTAATAGAAGGCGAGTTGTTGAATAGGGGGATTTATAATGAAGTCGATTAGGAAAACTTAATTACCTTATTATTGGTACAATTTAATATTTGACAATGGGTTAGGCTTGAAATGTATTCCTTGTAATTTTGCTCGCCTGTTTGAACTTTGAACAGTTTAGGATGAGAACTTCTATATGAAAGACAGAATTTTTGTGAGGTTTAATTAATGATGATGCGTCACATAGCTTTTTTTTTTTTTTTTTTTGACTAAGTGGTAGGCATGCGCTCTCCTTTTATTTCAAAGTCAAAACGAACATGTCCAAAACAGAAAAAGATAGAGAAGGAGTCTACAAAAAAAAGCAAACAAAATCAACAATTACACTAAGGACTACTCTTCAATCATGATTTTTCCTCTGTCATACAAAACTTTGTTTATACACACAGTCCCCCAATTTTTGATATAAATCAGCACCGACTTCCATAAATTCTCTATGTATATGTTTGTGTCTCGAAAAATTCGGTGATTACGAGCAAGCCAAATGGTCCACACCACCGCAGGGATGTATGACTGAGTGATCTTCCTAGAAGCACTTTTGTCCCCCTTCTGCCTCATCTGTTTACCCGCCATCCATAAATCGTCCAAGGATCCTTAATTGTCTGGCAGCCCCGTCGCCAACTTCAGTCTTCGCCAAAGCTGGCATGCAAATGAGCACTGGAGGAACAAGTGACTGACTGTTTCCTCTCCACCCCTGTAGAGAGAGCAAGTTGGATCGTCATTGGGTGCCCAACGAGCTCTATAAACCTTGGTGATGACTTTCTCTTGAAACATTTGTCACATGAAACAACATACTTTAAGTGAGATCTTTGGCTTCCAGATTTCTTGGGCCTTTATAGTGGTTGAGTCGAAGCTGGGTAATGCTCACCGCCACCGGTCATAGCAACTTCGCATAGAGAAAGGACGTCACATAGTTGACACAAAACTATCTAAAGTTGCGTTTAAATTTGAGATTAGAAAATGGAGATTCTCATGATCTAGCTTTCAAACTCGGTTTTTTTAAAAGATACGCTTTCATATGAGGGGAATGGAGAGAAATAGATGGAGATAAGATTAAAAAGCCACCTCTGTTTGAATTGGAGAATATGGGAGGAATGGAGAGAAATAGATGGAAATAAGATTAAAATATTGTTTGTTTGCAAGGAATATGTGTGTATAACTATGTCAGAATAAGTGAGAATAAACTGATATTGATATTTTAAGTTCCTCTTGAAATTGTATTATTCCATTAAAATAAAAGAGGCTCATATATCAAATCATTTGCCATCACTTCTATTAAATCAATAGATTCACATGTCAAATTAATTTTTTAACTTACATTTTTTTTAATCAACAACTTATTCATTATCAACCAAACAATATAAACTTTATTATTACATTTTCTAATGAGAATAACTAAAAACATAATCAAATAAAAAATAACTTTTTTTTATCTATACTGAAATAATTATTTAACCTAAAATAATTTACATCACAACCAAACAGGCTACACAAAATGTTGTGGACGGCGAGAGGCTCTAAATTTTTTATTATTCAGAATTGTTGTTTCATTGTTGGCATCATTAGATGAGGTTGTGTAATTGGAAGCTTTTATCACTTAAATCGTCTGAAAGGACGGCCTAGATTAACGGTGGTGCTTCATCTATGGTTGTTGTAGCGAGTATTTAGTCTCACATCGGCAAATCAAAAAAGAAATGGAGAGTCAGGTCATTATAAAAAGAGAGGGACCTCTGACATGAAATCATACTTACCTGGACGGGGTGTATGGGTGATCAAGAAGTCCCATGGCCTAGAGTAGGGACCTTCATTGCACTTTGAAGGGGCTCCGCTTTAACATCTGCCCAAGTGGTTGAGTGTGCGTCATAATTTGTGGTAGCGGGGGCCTGCGTTCGCGCAGCCCCTACCCAATTATCAATTCAAATTTGGGACTTATTTAAGGTCAGTGGATCCAGTATACAATTTTATTCTTTGATAAAATTAAATGTGTGTTACGTTGCATTATACATCATAATAGAACCACACATTATGATATGGTTGCAAACTGAGTGTATCAGTGCGTGCTCTTGTTTAAATGAAGAGTTTTGTTACATTTTGCAATTCTATTTATAACTCACTAATTCTAACAACATATATTTTTAAAATATTATATTATTCAATTTACTAAAATATATATTTCACATTATATAAAAGTACATATCTATCGGCTTTGCACGTAGACAATTTGGATTACAAGGAACGCTACGGTATTCCAGAGCACTAGTTTTTATCTCAAAAAACTTTGGGAGATGGTTTCGTTGACTATCTCTGAGTGGGGGACTGGATTGGCGGGAGCAGGGCGAGTTTTGGTGGATGAGAACACATTGCGGGTAATGGATTAGTTGTGACCAGCTAGAGAGGCCTTCTCTACCAGGTGCTCGTGCGTGTGTTGTGTTCTGTGTTTTTATTTTTTTGCTTCTATTCCTTTTATTCTTCATTCGGACATGAACTGTTTTGTTAATATTTTGAAATAAATATGCCCACATTCCGTTTCAAAAAAAAAAAACATATCGAACCTCCTAGTGAGGAGACTTGAGTTTGAGTGTCTATTGCCTATTAATAAGGGAAGATTTGATAAAAAAAATTCAATAAAAAAATGCATACCTCATTAGATGATATGATTTTAAACTGTTGGAGCATTTTAATATTAATTAATTTTTAATTAATCTTTTCATTCATGCACATTCATGTATTTAAGAAAATCATTTAATGTAATTATGTGTCTCTTTTAAGAATGTGTAAATTATTAATTTCAAATGCATGAATGAATGTTGTAATGAATGTATATACATTGGATGAATGCATGTATACACATGAAGGAACCTTGTAATGCATGCAAAATATTCATTGGATTAATATTTCATAAATTGTGTACATAGGAATTCTAATTGGCATGCATGAGCATGCACCAAATGGAGTTTATTACGTGCATGTATCCAAGGGGGTCTAATGAGCCTATAAATACCTTCCCCTTATCCGATCGCATAACATCAATCCATAAAAATAAAAAAAAGGAGAATGAGAATTTCTTGATCAAGGAAGGTGTTTTTTTTTAGAGCTTTGAGCTAATCTACTTGTGCAGATTGGTGTGCGTTATACAATGTTTCAGTTGGGCTGTTGTATCCTAAAGGGGACGAGACAAGAGAAAGTCTGCTACACTGGTTCATGCATGGACTATCTAACCGCAAAGGGCATGAATCTCTTTAAAGAAAGGGAGATACTCGCACCTCACCTCATTTGCTACACAAAATTATATATAATATTTTTCTATATATTACAATTTTCACTAACATAAACAAATACAAAACATGGACATACGATATTAGAGACTGCAAATGTGATTGAGTGTAACATTTTTCTGAGGGACTGGGAATAATGGTTTCAGATTGCAAGTGAAAATGAAATGAACAGTAAACATAATCAGTCTCTTTTTCATTTTTGAAGAGGCACTCTAAATCAAGGATCATCGGAACAGGCGGGCTCCGACAAATCGATGTCGGATGCCCCCACCATGCCGGCACCGGATCCTTCTGGCACTCTAAATCCCCCAAACACTTCTCCACCAGACCCTTTAGTCAGTGTTGCTTTGGGATCCGATGCAGCCATGGATGCTACCCCATCGGAAGCCCAGGGCACAGCCCAGTCAACCTAGACTACCCCGAGAAGGGACGATTGACCGCGTCCTTCTATCCCTAGGTGCAGGTGGCAAACCGACGGAAAAAGGGAAAGCGGTAGTTGCACAGTCCTCCATTGCAGTTCCAGGTAGATTTGCAGAGACCTCCAAAGCAGCTGCAGAACGGGGTCTTCTTACAGACCGACACCCTCCCAAAGGACGAGCTAGTTCCCAAGGGAAGATAGGAAACGATGCAAAGCCTTCCTTAGCCACAACAAGCAGATCTTGGGCTCAGCTTCTCCCATCACCCTCCACCTCTGGTAAGTCTACAGCATTAGAATATATTGAACCTGACATGGAGAATGGGGAGATGATCATTCCATGCCCCCCTGAGGACATCTATGAAATGGAGGATCACTGGAAGCACTCTCTAATTGGTTATGTGATAGGGAAACGCCCCTATTACAAACCTTTCGTGGAGTTTCTCCATCGCAAATGGCAGCCTAAAGGATCCCTCGAAATTCTTATGAGGGAAAAAGGGCTTCTTCATTGCAAGATTCTCAAACGTAGAGGATTTGCAAATGGTGATAGAGGGAGGACCATGGCTGATGGGAGGACGTCCAATAGTGCTGCGGCAATGGAGCAAAGGCTCCAAAATGGAGATTCAAAGATTGGAAACTATCCCCATATGGATTAGATTCCCCTCCTTGCCCCTTCACCTGTGGGGAAATAAAATGCTTAGCCGATTGGCAAGTGCGGTTGGAAAGCCTTTGTACTCGGACAGAGCCACAGCTTCCAAATCTCGTGTTCTATTTGCTAGAGTGTGTGTGGAAGTCTCTGCATCAGCCTCCCTTCCGGATATTATTCGGATCAAAGAAGATGATGACATCCGAGAGCTAGCGGTGGAGTATGAATGGAAACCGTTTCCATGCAAAACGTGCTGCACTTTTGGGCATTCGGAGGAGCAATGTGGTGTCAAATCAGCGAACAACAAGATGATGCAAGCTAGAAACACAGAGAATCCGGCAGGAAGAGCAGAGAAAACCAAAAGCAATACAGGAAATTGTGGCCCAAGCCGCCAAGGGGCAGGTGTTCGAAAATATGTGCCAATAAACAAGGGCACACCGAAGTTGGCAGGTTCAGGTTTCACTGAAGCACCGCACCTTTCCAATTCCTTTGTTGCTCTAGAAACCATTTCAGAATCTCAAGATGGGAATCTTAAAACTGTTCCAAGAGTGCCTACTAGCGAAGTTGTCTCTGCAGGAGTACCTAAACTCAATGAGAATGTCATTGTACAAGTTGAAAGTGAAAGTCAGGATAAAACTCTTGAAATGAATGTTTCTACGGAAGAAGCACATGACACACCTAAAGGAGAAATTGCATGTACTCAAGATACCAATGGGCCTATTTGTTTGCAAGAGGATTCTATGGAGGAGACATTAATAGAACAAGTGAAGACTTTGGACCAAAATGCTTCTCTCGAGCATGAGGATGGTACTTCCATTATCTCACCCACACCCATTGTCACCAATCAAGAACACCTCTCAACCCCAGCAAAGAAACAAAGTGCTGAACAAAGAAAACTGGGTAAGTCAGCCCAAGAAGCGGATTTGTGTGGCTTAGCCTCTAGTCAAGCAGTAAATGTCTCTCTGAACGAGTACAAAAAATCTGTTTCCTCGGAGGCTGAGCCAAAGCGTGGAGCTGATCCCTCCACACTGCTCGCACAAGCTAAGCGTTTGACAAAAAAGCAGGCAAGCAGAGTAGGGACTCATGGGTCCCAAGCACATTGACCTGGTTGTGGGTCACCTTTCACCTATCTTTTTGTAATGAACAGCCTATTTTGGAATGTAAGGGGCTTGAATCAACGGAAAAAGCAATTGGACATGCAAATTTTCTTAAAAAGAATAAATTTCCCGATACTTGCTCTGGTCGAAACTAAGGTAAAAGTGACGAAGGCAGAAAAAATAAAGCAAAGAATGCTGGGCCATTCACACTCAGATTTTGATCACTTTCTAGGCTATGAAGGAAGGATTTGGATTCTATGGAGACATGATCTTCTTGACCTGGAAATCTTAGAGGAGTCTGGCCAATTTGTTCATGGCAGAGTACGTGAGAAGCACTCCCAGGTGGAGGCTCTAATTACTGTCATTTATGCATCAAACCTATCAGAGGAAAGAATCCTTTTGTGGAACAACCTCAAACGACTCTCACGATCGATTCAATCTCCTTGGCTGGTGGGAGGAGACTTCAATGAGGTTCGCTACTCCTATGAGAAGATTGGGGGCAGACCACCAAATATCCGCCGGTTACAACGTTTCAATGATTGTATTGACCACTGCAAATTGCTAGATATACATAGTACTGGAAACACCCTATCATGGACAAATAGGCAGAGCAATTGCATAATGGGACGACTAGACAGAATCCTTATCAACAAGGAATGGCTTTTGAGGTTCCCAGAGGCATATGCTACTTACCACTCTAAAGTTTTGTCAGACCATTCAGCTATGCAGGTTACTTCGATCCCTCCTTTTCCTTCCGGCCCAAAGCCATTTAAATTTTTTATTGCGTGGACTAAATATGATTCATTTATGCCCATTGTGCAAAATGCTTGGGAGTTGGAGGTCAAGGGCACTGCTATGTTCCGGTTAGTTAGCAAATTGAAGCAGGTGAAAGCCGCCCTTAAGCAATGGCATAGGGAGGAGCCCAATGCAACACAATCTTGAGAGGCACAGGTTCTTTCTTGAAGAGGTGCAGAAAAAGCTTCAAGGGGACCCTCTCAACCAACAGCTCCTTCATATTGAATCTGAAGCAAGAAGAGAATACAAGAACACCCTCACAAGTGAAGAATCAATGATAAGGCAAAAATCTCGACAAAACTGGCTTAAACTTGGAGACTCCAACTCTGCTTTCTTCTATGCCTCTTTTGCAAGCCGAAAAGCACATAACACACTCCGAAAAGTTACATTGCAGAATGGTTCACAATCTGAAAATTCGGATACTGTAAAGTCATTCACGGTGGACTTCTTCAAGAGGCTACTCAACCAAAGAACACATAAGAAGCCTAGTAGGATGGACTTCCTCACAAAGCTTTCAGACCACGAAGCTGCCCTGCTTATTGAAGAGGTTTCTGAGAAGGAAATATATGCCACTCTCAAGTAAATGAAAGCCTCAAGTAGCCCCGGCCCAGATGGTTTCAATGCATTTTTCTTTCAAGCATGCTGGCCAGTGGTGGGAGCTGATGTTGTGCTCGCTGTAAAAGAATTCTTCCATTCTAGTAGGCTACTTAAACAACTCAATCACTCCTTCATATGCCTTGTCCCAAAGGAAGCGAATGCAGATTCTTTGGATAAGTTCAGACCCATTTCTCTATGTGGCACTATTTACAAACTCATCACAAAGATTATGGCATCAAGACTCCAAGTTGTGCTCCCCAAGCTGATCAGCCTTAATCAGACTGCCTTCATGAAAGGGAGGAAAATCTCTCAAGGTATTCTCCTAGCGCATGAACTGGTTCGATACTTGAGCCATGGAGGGTTGGCCCAACGAGCTGCTATCAAAGTGGACTTACGAAAAGCTTTTGACAGCATCCAATGGCCATTTGTGTACGAGGTTCTTCATGGGATGCATTTCCCAAAAAGATGGGTAGAGTGGATAAAAGAATGTATTGAAACTCCTTGTTTTTCAGTACTCATAAATGGATCTTCGGAAGGTTTTTTCAAATCATCTTGTGGACTCAGACAAGGAGACCCATTGTCCCCTTTGCTATTTGTCCTTGTAATGGAAGCATTCTCCCAATCTCTGGAGGCAGCGATCAGCAACAATCAGATAGGGTCGTATTTGAAAATCCAGACTCATGTCTCCCATCTACTTTTTGCTGATGACTTATTAGTTTCTAGCAATGGCTCCCTTCAATCAACACAGGCAATAAAAAATCTTTTTGATGATTTTGCTTCTAGATCGGGGCTCATCATTAATCCTTCCAAGTCACAAGTTTTTCTCAGCCGATCATTTGTCAACGCAGGGGATTTCTTAAACATCATTGGCATTCCTGATGGGACTCTCCCAGTGCGCTATTTGGGGCTTCCGCTTATTGACAAGCCTCTCACTCACTCACTTTGCTCTCCTTTGATAGACAAAGTAAGGAAACGGATTGAAAGCTGGCAAAGTCATTTATTATCTTTTGCGGGTCGAATAGAGCTTGTCAAAACCGTGTTGAACTCGCTCCAAATTTTCTGGACAACATCTTTTATAGTTCCCAAGAAAACAGTAAGGACACTTGAAAATCTTTTCCGCAACTTCCTTTGGGGTGGCCCTTTGATGAAGCGCTCTATGCATCATGTCCAGTGGAAGACCATCTGACTTCCACAGAAAGAAGGGGGTCTTGGCCTGAAATCAATTAATCATTGGGCCACTGCATCGCTTGGTGCAAATTTCTGGGAAATTGCTACCAAACAAAACTCTCTTTGGGTGAAATGGGTTTACAGCAGATACATCAGATCCAATTCGATTTGGAGAGTCAAAACTGTGGCAAGCGCATCGTCAACTGGAAGGCTATACTTTCCTCTCGAGAATGGATCAAACCCAAGGTAAAATTTTTGATTTTTGCTGGATTGGACACCAACATTTGGTTCGATCCATGGCTAGGTGGAAAAGGCCTTGTTGACATTCTTGGGGAGACTTCCTACATATTCGGGCCGCCGCGAAAGGCGACTGTATCCCTACTCATCAGCAATGCGGAGTGGAAGAAACCCCCAAGATGGTCTGTTTCTCTCACTCAAACCTGGACTGACATATTGGGAGAAGAAGTGGGAGGTCAGGGGGCAGACCTACTTATATGGCCATAGAGTTACTCTGGAAAATTAACCTCCTTGGCAGCTTGGGAGTCTATCCGAGAAAAAACTCAGATGGAAAAATGGTCAGAATGGCTTTGGCATAGCTATCAAACCCCAAAATACTCCTGTTGTACATGGCTTGCTTGCCTCAATAAATCTCCAACACTCGATGTACTGCAACGAAGAGGACTTGTCCAAGACACCACTTGTCGAATGTGTAATCGAGAGATGGAAACAGGTCCTCACCTCTTCCTCCAATGCTCCTACTCCGCCTTCGTCTGGTTGTTTATCATAAGAAAAATGGGGAAGAAAAAGGTAAATCACTCTTGCGTGACTGATTTTGTTTTGTGGCTCAAAGACCAGTTCCCGATTGGAGCTCCAAAAGTGATTATGCAAACTGCTTTTACAACGACGGTGTGGATGCTTTGGAAAGAGCGAAATGATCGTATTCGCCTAAACAAACATCGGCATAAACTCGGCCTATGCAGGCAGATTATAGAGAATGTCAGTCTCACTCTCAAAGACAAGATCTTAGTGGAGGATCTTACTCTGTCCATGGAGAAGCTTTCGCAGGCTTGGAAAGTAGTGATCTCCCAAAAGCAGACCACACGGCAATTGATACGTTGGACCCCTCCCAATTTGGGGTGGTTGAAGTCCAATTCAGATGGGTCGTTATCTCCAGACAGGGCTGGTTATGGAGCCATCCTTCGCAACCATCAAGGAGTATTTCTTTGCGGTATGGCTGCTCAAACATCTTCATCTTCCATCAACATTCTTGAGCTCAAAGGCATTCAAGCTGGGCTCAATCTCGCTTTAAATCTTAAAGCTACGAAGCTTTGGATTGAGGGAGACTTGCTTACTGCTATATCTTGGGTGATGGGAAAAGGAAATATTCCATGGAGGGCGATTAGAATCCTCAAAGATATCCATCACAAGCTAGATCTTCTGATTGATTGGAAAGCTACCCACATATGGCGTGAAGCCAATAGGCCAGCTGATTTGGTTGCAGCTTGGCTTACAAGTGATGGTGAGAAATGTTTTCATTCTGCAGAACTTTGGACTAAACTCAAAGAGGCCATGGACAGTGATGCTATAGGCGAAGAATATGAAAGATGTAGATGACAAAAATCTTGGATTTTTATTTTCCAAATGTGTATCTCCCTTCAAGAGGAGCCTGGATTGTAGTGGGGATGCAACACAGCTTGGTCTGTGCTTCCCTCCCAAGACTTTCTAGTTTCCTTCTTGGTGGGAATGTCTTTTGTACATGAAACTTTTTGTACAAGCATTTTGTTAATAGTAATATAATTTATTTACCCTTCAAAAAAAAAAAAAAAAGATCTCACCAATATTATTTTGTCTGATAAGTAGGAAGACAAACAGAATACGTGAGAGGAATACATGAAGCAAGTGGTAGCCCTTGATTCACACAAGCCTTTGAAGGGGCCTTCCTTGCACTTTGAAGGGGCCTTGCTTTAACATCTGCCCAAGTGGTAGAGTGTACGTCATAATTTGTGGTAGCGGGGGCCTGCGTACGCGCGGTCCCTACCCAACTCATAATCCGGGGGCCTGCGTACGCGCGGCCCCTACCCAACGCATAATCCAAATTTTTGTTTCGGCCCTGATTAATCCATCCAATCTCTCAAGTAATATATGAAATTATTTGGGCTGTCTTTCCTTTTTACAAAGGGTTTAGGATGATTTTGGTATTTTAATGAAATTCAAATATGTGATTTATAAAACAGCTCTCATCATTATCTCAAGTATTGAAGAGATCTTTAAAAGTTGTCTCTATACCACAATGCGCGCTTATTTTTTTGTTTTTTCTATTTTTAGACCCTCCAAATGACAATTTTGATATTTTAATAAATTTTGAATATCTTTTATCATAACAGCTCAGATTTGATTTTTATGAATTTCGAGGATCTCTTGGCCCCCGTTTGGAACGGGGATATGATTTATGACATGATATATATTTATCCAAGCATAAGTGAATATAAATAATGATAAAATGATTTTGTGTTTGGTTGTGTTTTGAATTATTTTCGTTGGTAAACGTAAGAATAAATGTTTTGTTATTTGGATAAAATGTGAATAAAGTATGGATAAAAATTTATAAAAGGTAAAAAAATAATACTAGTTGATTTGACATGTAATTTATAAGAGGTGATGACAATTGATTTGACAGTGGACCCACCACATATTCTTTGTGTGGAATAACCTAGGATAACTTTAATTCCAGGGTTGATTGGAATCCATATACCACTTTATACCATATTATTTGTGGCATACTTTATCAGGGGTTATCCGGGGTTTACAAACACACAAAAACCCTTATCCGAGGTTATTCGAGGGCTTATTCCCAAAACAAACAGGGGACTAAGATCCCTTAAATTTAGTTCCGTTTTTGTTATTTTTAGTAATTTTTATTAGTATAAAAGAGAAACTTGTAATATAGGGTTTTCATCTTTTGATTAGTGTATTTTTTTCAACTCTTGTTGGATCTTTGTTTAGTTTTTTACTGTATTACCGTGTATAAAACAATTAAAAACTAAAAATAGATTTTCAAACTGTGTTTTCAAATGTATCTTAAGGTAAGTATTAGATTGCTCATGTTCATATGATTCCTGCCAAATACGTGGGTCGTTTAAATTCCCACTATGATCCTTGTCATTGTGATGATCATAGCTAAAGATATGATTAAAACAGAATATGGTGTAATAAACATATTTCGCTTGTAAATGATATAGTTCATATCATGTATGGCAGAGATATTTGAGTGTTCCATTTGATTATGTATGAGTATATTAGTAAATGATACCAGTAAAAATATTGAGATAATTAAATTATTTTTCCAGACATATTATGCCATGAGTACAATAAACATATATTTTGCTTGTGAATGATAAATTTCATGTATTGCATATATTTTTTAAGTGTTCCATTTAGTATTGTATGTATATATATTCATAAATAATACATGAGAAGTACATAAAATACAGACTAAATAATGGTAATAATTAAGATTAATTTTTTAATTATGAAGAATGTAATATATAAATCATCCAAACTAAATGGATATCTGAATCTTACATGTAGAAGTATATTCAGGCATGGGCATATTTTAAAGTGTGGTTGCATATGCTCATGTGCCCTCCTAGTGAGGTCCAAGTGCGGTCCATGTGCGGCTATGTGAGGCTAGACATTTGTATTCAGTTTGAGCGAGAATCAAACAATCCTTAAACGTTTGAACTGGGTTCAAATGGGAAATCAAACGGCCCTTCAGGCGTTTGAACTCAGTTCAAACGAGATTCAAACGGTCCTTCGACGTTCGAATTCTCTTCGAACGGGGTTTAAATGCCCATATACTAAATTTTTTTTATAAAAAAAATCAAATATACAATGTGCTATACCGCATGTACTATATGGGGACCCCACCGCACATGGGGTCCACATATGTTTTTAAACTATGGTCATGGGCGGGCACCTCATGTATTGACCTCATTACAATACATGCATGTACCAAATTTTTTTTTTTTTTTTAAATCTAAACTATTACTGTCAGCATGACAATCTAGCTCACCAGTGACCATCACTCCATCAGCCCTACCCCGAAAACGTTTTTCTCAAGAATTTAATCAACAAAATATGTTTTTTCTTCAGCTCGTATTCAGATGTCAAAAACTAACTTTACATGAAAAGCTTTGGTTAAGTATCCATTTAGATGTGGGCTAGCATCCGCTGCGTTTGTAGGACGCGCTGATTGAGATGGGGTCAGGGATGTGGGCGCAATATGGATTCTCCCTAACCAGTGGCGGAGCCATGATTTTTACAAAGGGGGTCTAATGCGACTTATATAAATATTTTTTAAAATGATATCATTATGTTTTTTTTATTTCAATAGCATAGATTAAAAATATGTATAAAATGAAATAAAGACATTCATAAAAAAATATATCACTGAATAATTATAAAAAATAATTATTATATTTTAAAACGATATGTCATATTTCATATTGATAATTCATATAAAAAAATGTCAAAACATAAATCTAATAAGCAATACATATCTTTAAATTTGACTTCGATGATGTTTCATATTATGAAAATGTTGAATAATTCGATTATTTTAGATATTTATACAAATATTTTAAACTTTAAATAAATTAGTAACAATTGTGAGATATTTAATGGAACAAAAAATAAAAATTATTTAGAGAGGAAGATTGATATTAGGAACAGTTGAGATATAAAAAGAAAAAGAAAAAAAAGAGATTCAAAAATTTATTTTTTTTCAAGATGAGCACCTAGGTAAGGACGCTGAGAAGTGGAATCCATGCCTCTATAGCTGTTTGTGGGATATGGATAAAATGAGGCTTGGGGGTAAATGAAAAATGAGAGTTAAAAATGACTTTTATATTATGTGGAGGGGGAGGGTTAATTAAAAAAAGGGGTGAGTGCACACCATATACATGGATGGTCCAGATGGATAATAGATGATTATTTTAATTTAATTTAATTTTATTTAGTTATGAGTGGTTGTTGTTTAGAGAATTTCATATGTAGGTGGAACTTATAATCTATGAACTCTAATTAAAATTAACTCATCACAAAAAATTACAAGAAACGTAGAAACAAATTAAAAGGATATGAAAATTAAATAAATTAAAAAAATCCAGGGGGGGCACATGCCCCCTTGGTCCTATGGTGGCTCCGCCACTTTCCCCAACACATCACACCCCTTGTTTGGCAACATTTCTCGCGTTGCGAACGCAGGGTGTCCACATTACCGTAACAACTCTCATTAACATATACGCTCCACCAATTATGCCAGGGTAAAGCCATACACACTCATAAATTAAGGCTCCCCAACGAATGATCTGGCATTACTCGAATCGTTATTTTGAGGCTGTGCTAAACGCTGGATTCATGGCTGTGTTGCCGATGCCGATTGATATTTGGAAGCGGGTTTCTGCGTTTGTACGCATCCAAGCCGCAATCACGAGTATAACGTCCTTCCAAACGGTGTTTTAGTTGAGTTTACAAACGCCATCTAAAAAAAACATTTCCAAACTGATGTATAATAAATGATCAGCTACATTAAATCCATTGATCATAACAAAGTTCCACTTACAGCATCAGTCACATTTTCACAAACATGCCTGTCTAGTGATCACTGCAAATATCAGTACTGGCAGAAGACCAACGTCTCATTAGGGTTGCCAGTCAGACCCTCTGTAAAGACCAAAAAGCTAAGTCAAAATAATAAATAAAACTGTGGATGAGAGAGGTGTCCGGAGATGTGATCTTAATATTTCCAAGGCAAACCTCCGCCGCCCAATCACAAGAAAACCCTCTCTCTCACTCATTCTCATGTGCTTCCCCCACAACAAGACTTCCATTTCAAACCCAACTGTTGGGCTTCATTAAATCCCCCACAGTTTCTAGAAGCCAGTTAGACAAGAGGGTAAGTATTAAAATAGTAGAATAACAGGAGCTTGAATAATTTATCTTGTACTATAAAATATAATCAAAATACAATTCATAAAGTTGTCATGATTTTTAAATGAAAATAATTTTTTTTTATTTCATCTAAAAGTTAGAATAACATTTATCTTCATATTTCTTTCGATTTTAACAATTGTAATGGATTTTTTATCTTGTAAAACTAAGACCATCCATCTTTTATGATACTTGTCATTTTCCATTGTTAAACTAAACGTGAAAAGATGAAAAGAAAAGGCAGGACAACCCATGCAATGAGACCCACCACCACCACCATTAATGCACCTCTCCCAACCTCCAACTTCCCAACTCTCCCACAGAACCCACTCTCACTTCCTATATAAATCACACCACCACCATTTACAAATCCTCATTATCACACAAACCTCAACCTTTGTTCCCACCATGTCTAGGCTTCTCTTCTTTGTGGTCCTTGGTGTCATTGTTTGCAATGCCAGTGCTCGCAAGCTCCTTGAAAATGCTAACTTGGAGGACCAGAAGTGGTTCCTCCATGGCGGCGGGTTAGGCAGCGGCGGCGGTGGGGGTTTTGGTGGTGGGGGTGGATATGGAGGCGGTGGTGGGCTCGGTGGAGGTGGGGGTGGTGGGTTCGGTGGAGGCGGTGGCGGCGGACTAGGCGGTGGCTTCGGAGGTGGTTCGGGGGGTGGTGGAGGCTTTGGAGGTGGGTCTGGGATTGGTGGGGGCGGAGGTGGTGGGTTCGGAGGTGGTGGTGGGTTTGGTGGAGGTGCTGGCGGTGGAGTTGGGGGTGGGTTCCCTTGAGAAGGCCTAAAATGTGTGTTTCATAAGGTGTAATAACTTGAATTTGTGATGTTTCTTCACGTCTTCTGGTTGTCGATTACATTGTTGTAAGGAATAATTTGATGTAGATTAATGATGTCTCTATTGAATGAGCATATATTTGAATATTGGCTCTCTTCCTATATATTGGAATTCATTTGTTTGTGTGGTGAGATGTCTAGCAAATATTCACGCATTATCTGTTCATGAAGGTCTAGGATATGACAATCGTCTAGGTTTGACATGGATTTTTGTAAAGGCATTTTCATTTTTTCTTATTTATTTAATCTATAATGATGTGTGAGACAGCCATGTGTAGAGTTTTCTTTTGAGAAAAAAAAAAGGTGGAGCTGAGGAGAGAGACTAAGAGATATTATCGTAATCAAATTATTTTATATTAGTAAATCATTTCTAATTTTCCTATGTGGATGTAGACAAATTTTATAAAACCACAATAATTCCTATTGTTTAGTTTTATTCTCTTTATTATTTAGTATATGTTGAGATTAATTTAATCTTAACGATCGTTGCTGAGATAATTTGAATTGGTGATAATAGATGATATGAGTTTGTGTTCTTTCATGATGTAAATATTGATCACAATATTTTACATACTAA
This sequence comes from Acorus calamus, assembly GCA_030737845.1. Lineage (NCBI taxonomy): Eukaryota > Viridiplantae > Streptophyta > Magnoliopsida > Acorales > Acoraceae > Acorus > Acorus calamus. The sequence continues at coordinate 11,366,390 of CM060878.1, read as the reverse complement.
ATATGTGAATGCTAAATATGTGAGATGTCACATATTAATTAATAATACATTAGAAATTGAGAAAGACTACGGATTCAGCATTAATTGGATGTTTTATGCAATAATACTCCTGTTAGGACGTCAAAAGATGAGCAGTTTCACAGGTACCTTCCTCATTAATTGTGATGCATGTGATAAATCTAACGTGATGGACTTTGTAACGAGGGGTGGTCATGGGCCGGACTTTAAGTCCAACATCAGGCCCGTGCCCGCCCATAGGCCCGACCATGAACGGGCCAAGTCTGGGCCGGGCCGAGCTTTGTGTCCCGGACCTTTTTTTTCATATTTTTTAAATTTTGTTTTGTTTAGTTAAAATTAAAACATACAACAAAATAAATAAAAAGTTGAATAGCTTAAATGGAAAAACTTTGAACAATAAAACTATTTGAACTGAATATTGATGTAATTTCATAATAATTGCATATTACAAGTATACAACAGTAAATGTTTGAACATTAATTAAATAGCCATTATAAATTCGCAGAACAATATTTGAATGAAACATTACAATTGTTGAATATTAGCTAATGGGTGATGACTGCATCAGCTCTGAAAACATTTTCTACAAAATTGTCAGCCATTGTAATTTAAAAAAAATATTGAAATAAATAATCTAAGAAAAGAGAAGAAAGTTTTAGAGAGATTGATCAAATGATTCAGCAAAGAACACAAAAACTTCAACTTCAATTTCATAGAGCAATTTTAGAGAGTTTGAGAGTATGAGAGATGAGTGATTTGAAACTTAAAAGGGTGTGGGCCGGGTTTATTTATAGTATTTTTGTGAATTTCGAAAGTCAAATTGCAATTGAATTTTTATCATAATATTCTTCAACAACTATAATGGGATTCTCAATGTGGTGGAATTTTCAATATTTTTAATTTTGATTGGAATTTATTGAGAACCCCACACATTGAAAACTACGTACACCACATTAGGAATCCCATTATAGTTGTTAGAGAAAATATAATAAAAATTTCAATTGCAAATTGAATTTTAAAATTCATAAATTCGAATCGACCGTCAAAAAAATAATGTTCTGGAAACGAATTCCGTTCGAACAGCATTCGAACATTCGAATGCTGTTCGAACGGAAATAACTGCCGTTCGAATGCCATTCGACGAATGTCGTTCGAATGGAATTCATTCCTAGAGCATTAATTTTTTGGACATTTGAATTATCATTCCAACCCCATTTGAACGGCATTCGAACGACATTTATACCATTCGAACGGAAATCAGACCATTCGAACGGCCACTATACAAACCGCATATGTCAGATCATATGCACCATTTAAATATATGATTATAAATAAAATGAATTTACAATTTGTTATTGGGAACACCCTACATTGGAAATCTATCCACGGTGAGAATCTTATTATAGTTGTAAAAAAAAAAATCTATAATTTGAATTTGATATATGATTGAAATTTATTGAGAATCTCACATATTGAAAACTTAACCACATTGAGAATATCCTAATATAGCCATTAGTGAAATCCATCAAATTTAAATAAATAGCCGTTGGAGAGGGTTTAAAAAAAAATCTGTTGAGAAGGGTTAAAAAAAAACCCTTATGCCCCGTTTGGGAAGCGGAATAAACGAGTATAAGGGTGGTATAAGAATGGATAAGGAAAGTGGTTGTTTGTTTGCAGGGTATAACTTGGTATTACTAAGCCAGTCTAAACGAGTATAAGAGAGTAACACAATTCTAAGTAATCCCTAGGAGCTATACTCACTTTATCTATTCTCATGGGCCCACATGTCAAATCAACTTTTTACATCTTATCACATCAAATCACCTATCAACACCTCTTATACATCAATGGGCTCACATGTCAAATCAACTTTTTTACACTTTATTTATATTTTATTATTTATCAACCAAACAACTCAACCTTTATTCTTACGTTTTACAATGAGAATAAAAAAAAGCACAACCAAACAAAAAATATTTTATTATGTAGATTTATTATCTATACTGACATAGTTATCTATCTAGAATAACTCAATTCCACTAGCCAAATGAGAATTTAGGGTCCATAGGCGGGCCGGGCTCGGGCCTACAGGCGGGCTTGATTGGGCCGAGCTTTATGGTTTTTCCTAGGGCCTAGGCCCGGCCCTATGGGAGATCCAGGCCCGGGCTGGGTCTGGGCTCACGGGCCAGTTGGCCACCCCTATTCGTAACTATTAACATTGATCCAATTAATAGATACGAAGAATTGCACAACCCATCGAAAATACATATCCAATAGATATAGGGCTGCAACTTGGGTCGGGTTGAACCCGATTTGTACATGGGTTGGGTTGACTAAATCGGGTTCGGGTTCGGGTTGGCCAATTCGGGTTGACTCACAAATCGGGTTGGGTTCGGGTTGACCTCACTCACAACCCGACCCAACCCGAACCCGAACCCGTGAATTAATTGTTAAAAAAAAATCATGGCCGTCCATTCTGTAGCTTATAATATGGGTAGTCTAAATTTTAAGTAAACTTAGCTAATCTTACGGGTTGGGTCGGGTTGATTTATGTAATTTACACATCATGTTAGAAATTCGGGTTGGGTCGAGTTGGTCTAATTCAGGTTGAAAATCGGGTTGGGTCGGGTTAGTCCAATTCGGGTTAGGTCGGGTTGGGTTATTTAATTTCGGGTTGGGTTCAGGTTGGTCCAATTCGGGTTAAAATCGGGTTGGGTCGGTTAGGGTTGAGTAGTTTAGAATTCGGGTTGGGGTTAACCCGAACCCAACCCGCCCGAGTTGTAGCCCTAAATAGATATATGTTAAGGAAACTAGTCAAAGTTGGTGAACCAAAGGAAATTAAAAAAAAATCAGAAAATGTGTGTCAAGTTTTGGGTTATGTCAATCACAAGAAAAGAATTGCAGCAGCATAGTTTTTGGATGATTGAATATAGTTTGCTTCTACGAGTGAAAACACAGGTTGAGCTATATGGTTAGCTCGTTTGGGGGAGAAGGGGGGCAACAAATTCCTGAAAAAAATTCTGTATAGTGAATACGATATTATAATTATGTATTACGTGTGAATGAATTATGATCATGTATTGGACTATATGTATTTATTTTGTGAATTAAGTTTTCTTGTATAATTGAGTTTTGAGAGGATTCTCTAGAATTTGAGAGGGATAATCGGTTTAGTCTCATCACATAAGGTTTATATTTCAAAAATTAATAAAAATCATATCTTCGCTCTTAATGAATGTAGACAATTTTTTTTTTTTTGAGTAAAGACGGGTTCGAACCCGCGACGTTCCTTTTGGGAGAGTGCATCTCGACCACCCCGCTAGGAGGATTGACAACAAAGGACAATATTTGTTGTACACGCCTTTTCTTTTTTCATATTTGACACTATTTTTCAACTTGAGTCACTGTATCACTTTGCTCTTTATGATTTTTTCAATTCTTAGATCAATCATCTACAATGTCTTTATAAAGGCCACAAGCAATTTATTTATGGTATTTATGTTACGCACGATTTTATATATAATATCATGTGTAGTCCCATTTTATTCAACAAGAGACATGTTTTGTCAGACAAAAATTTATGTGATTTTTTTATTGTTTGTGCTGTATAAAAAATATAAAAAATATATATTTTATTATTTTTATATAAAGATATGTCTTTATTATATTTAAAAAAAATTATGGCATTCTAGGAAAAAAAAAGTGGTGTCCAAGTGGCTGGGCTCGTATCTATGCAGGCCGTGGACTTGCATGCCTTGATTTGTTTATGAAAAGAAAAATGATATTTCTAGGCATGTGGAGGTTACATTATTTTTTTTCTTTTTAAAAAATATTTTCTTATTGAAATACATATTGATATATGAAATGAAGTATATATTACAATAGTATATTATTTTTTCTATCATACATTATGATGGAGTCCATCCACTACGATAGCACATAATACACTTGCTATCATAGTGTATGAGATTGTGTTAGAATAATATTTATCCTATCTTTTTATCTTGATTTTAACAAATATGAAATGATAAAATTGATTGATTTTTTATTATCTTTGACACTGCAAAAGCAACTCAAATCTACTTTGGCACCAGTCATGGCATGTGGAAATGGATTAGATATGTTTTGAACCAATTGTTGTTTTTTTGAGAGAAGGTAAGCGATCACTCTCATTTTATTAGAATGGGGAGAGCCTAAGAAAAACAAACGTAATAACAAAGTCTCATACAACCGCTAGCAAGCTACAAATTTAAACTAGGCCAAAACGGTCCCTGAAACTCGGGCCGAGCGAGGGATGGGAGGGACCAGTCACTTATTATTATAGTAACAAAGTACTTTGTATTTTCTGAATATTCATTAAAGTACTCCGATTAGACATCAAACGTACAAAACGTGCCGTACTGAACATAATGCATATTAAATTCATTAATACATATTAATGCTTAAATTATCTAGAAAATAGTCTAATTATTCCCGTACTTTTTCGTATTTATCTCGTATGATTTATGAATGTACACGTACTATATCGAACATGACACCAATCGAATATTTGCCGTACAAGAACTTTGTTAGTATGCTTATTACCCCCATATAATCTCCAACTTCCCCCCTATGAGCCTGACAGAACTAGCACCACCGTATGCCTTCCCCCACTCTTGAATGCTTCTTAAATCCGAGTCCCAAATATTGTTGTTGAATAAACATTCATTGGAGAATGTATCTATGCTATAATAGACGATCCACATGATTAAATGAACGCAAGCAATCACTGAAAATAAAACATGATTATGAGAAGGCATTTTTTTTATTTTTTTTCAAAAATATACCGACACTTTTTAATCAGGTTCCATTTAGATCCTTGTTTGGATATACACCGTGGTGAGAAAATTGGAAAAATACAAACGCAGATCCAAACAGGTTTTTACATTTTCTCATCCCCATCACATATCCACGTTGTTTTAGGCAAATTCTTATGATATTTTTAGAAAGCTCCCAAAACAATGATTCTCGAACGCGGGATTTCAACCTCTAGATTTTTGAAACGCGAGGAATTCATACCTCATGTTCAAGCAAAGCCTTAATCAAACCCTTTTTGCATAAACGTGTTTCCAAATGCCCCTAGAGTCTAGTCGGCAGTGTCTTCGACCCCGACGTGACGATCATAGCAATAAAGGATTAGGTCATTGTCTTCATGGTTACAACTGTCCCATAGGACCTCAACTCATCTTTTCTATGCTCAACTCAGCCGCTCAGTTTTGATATATATGATATACATACAATGCCATTTTGACTTTAGAAGATTTTGGATCACGTACGCATCAATGTCACCATTAAATCAAGTCACGCGGAGCTTAAGAGTGGTCACATATATCAACAAGACCAAACACTTAAAAACAGATTTTGGAATTGCTAGTGGACCATGATTGATGAAAAAGTCTTCCCTTAATGGTAATGGGACCCCTTAATCAAATGAAATTGCATGTCAAATGCTAACAGTTGGGGCTTCATTAACTCATCCCAATACAGATGACAGATGAGAAGATGCATTGAATGAACTTTTCTCATATCATTATTCTCTACGCCTCTCCATGCAAACTCCCTATAAATCCATGCAACCCCCCCCCCCCCCCTTCATACACACCCATCACAAGAAACCCTATCTTTGTAGCAAACATGTCTAAGCTTCTCATCCTTGCAATCCTCTGCGCTTTCTCTTGCTCGGCAAGCGCGAGGAAGCTGTTAGGCGGCGGTGGCGTGGAGGAGTCTAAGTGGTACCCGTATGGCGGTGGAGGTGGCCTTGGCGGTGGTGGAGGCTACGGTGGGGGAGGCGGATTTGGCGGTGGAGGGGGGTATGGTGGAGGTGGCGGGCTAGGCGGCGGATACGGAGGAGGACTTGGTGGGGGTGGTGGATATGGAGGTGGGCTTGGTGGAGGCTATGGTGGTGGTTCTGGAGGAGGTTTCGGAGGTGGGTCGGGATTCGGTGGCGGAGGTGGTGAAGGATTTGGTGGTGGGAGTGGCGGCGGGCTTGGTGGTGGCTACGGTGGTGGCTATGGTGGTGGTTCTGGTGGTGGCTATGGTGGTGGGTGGCCATGAGAACCAACCTGCTTTTGTGTGTGCGAGTGCGCGTGGTGTGGTGTGTGTGTGTGTGTGTGTGTGTTAATGGCATGGAATCCACTTAGGGTTGGATGTATCATGTTTTGTCAGTATCTAAACAAGAATCTCACATATATGAGATGACACATGTTAGTTCTTCATTAGAAATTGACAAAATCTATTATATCCAACCCTAGATTACATCCCTGTAATAATGGTGTGGCTTGTGTGAATCAAGGGCTACCACTTGCTTCATGTGTTCCTCCCACGTATTCTGTTTGTCTTCCTACTTATCAGACAAAATAATATTGGTGAGATCTTGAAAGAGACTGATTATGTTTACTGTTCATTTCATTTTCACTTGCAATCTGAAACCATTATTCCCAGTCCCTCGGAAAAATGTTACACTCAATCACATTTGCAGTCTCAAATATCGTATGTCCATGTTTTGTATTTGTTTATGTTAGTGAGAATTGTAATATATAGAAAAATATTATATATAATTTTGTGTAGCAAATGAGGTGAGGTGCGTGCCCTTTGCGGTTAGATAGTCCATGCATGAACCAGTGTAGCAGACTTTCTCTTGACTCGTCCCTTTAGGATACAACAGCCCAACTGAAACATTGTATAACGCACACCAATCTGCACAAGTAGATTAGCTCAAAGCTCTAAAAAAAAAAACACCTTCCTTGACCACGAAATTCTCATTCTCCTTTTTTTTTTATTTTATGGATTGATGTTATGTGATCGGATAAGGGGAATGTATTTATAGGCTCATTAGACCCCCTTGGATACATGCACGTAATAAACTCCATTTGGTGCATGTTCATGCATGCCAATTAGAATTCCTATGTACACAATTTATGAAAGATTAATCCAATGAATATTTTGCATGCATTACAAGGTTCCTTGATGTGTATACATGCATTCATCCAATGTATATACATTCATTACAACATTCATTCATGCATTTGAAATTAATAATTTACACATTCTTAAAAGAGACACATAATTACATTAAATGATTTTCTTAAATACATGAATATGCATTAATGAAAAGATTAATTAAAAGTTAATTAATATTAAAATGCTCCAACAGTTTAAAATCATATACCTCATCTAATGAGGTATGCATTTTTTTTATTGAATTTTTTTTTTATCAAATCTTCCTTTATTAACAGGCAATAGACACTCAAACTCAAGTCTCCTCACTAGGAGGTTCGATATGTTTTTTTTTTTTTGAAACAGAATGTGGGCATATCTATTTCAAAATATTAACAAAACAATTCATGTCCGAATGAAGAATAAAAGGAATAGAAGCGAAAAAATAAAAACATAGAACACAACACACGCACGAGCACCTCGTAGAGAAGGCCTCTCTACCTGGTCACAACTAATCCATTACCCGCAATGTGTTCTCATCCACCAAAACTCGCCCTGCTCCCGCCAATCCAATCCCCCACTCAGAGATAGTCAACAAAACCATCTCCCAAAGTTTTTTGAGATAAAAACTAGTGCTTTGGAATACCGTAGCGTTCCTTGTAATCCAAATTGTCTACGTGCAAAGCCGATAGATATGTACTTTTATATAATGTGAAATATATATTTTAATAAATTAAATAATATAATATTTTAAAAATATATGTTGTTAGAATTAATGAGTTATAAATAGAATTGCAAAATGTAACAAAACTCTTCATTTAAACAAGAGCACGCAGTGATACACTCAGTTTGCAACCATATCATAATGTGTGGTTCTATTATGATGTATAATGCAACGTAACACACATTTAATTTTATCAAAGAATAAAATTGTATACTGGATCCACTGACCTTAAATAAGTCCCAAATTTGAATTGATAATTGGGTAGGGGCTGCGCGAACGCAGGCCCCGCTACCATAAATTATGACGTACACTCAACCACTTGGGCAGATGTTAAAGCAGAGCCCCTTCAAAGTGCAATGAAGGTCCCTACTCTAGGCCATGGGCCTTCTTGATCACCCATACACCCCGTCCAGGTAAGTATGCCTCAGAGTTATAGGTCCCTCTCCTTTTATAATGACCTGCCTCTCCATTTCTTTTTTGATTTGCCGATGTGAGACTAAATACTCGCTACAACAACCATAGATGAAGCACCACTGTTAATCTAGGCCGTCCTTTCAGACGATTTAAGTGATAAAAACTTCCAATTACACAAACCTCATCTAGTGATGCCAATAATGAAACAACAATTCTGAATAATAAAAAATTTAGAGCCTCTCGTCGTCTACAACATTTTGTGTAGACATCATTAGCCCCTGTTTTGTTGTGATGTAAATTATTTAGGATAAATAATTATTTCAGTATAGATAAAAAATAAGTCATTTTTATTTTAACTTTTAGATGAAATAAAAAAATTTATTTCATTTAAAAATCATAACAACTGTATGAATTGTATTTTGATTATATTTTATAGTACAATAAATTATTCAATCTCCTGTTATTATATTATCTTAATATTTATCCCTTGTCAAACTGGTTTTTAGAAACTGTGGGGGAGTTAATGAAGCCCAACAGTTGGGTTTGAAATGGAAGTCTTGTTGTGGGGGAAGCACATGAGAATGAGTGAGAGAGAGTTTTCTTTGATTGGGCGGCGGAGGTTTGCCCTGGAAATATTAAGATCACATCTCCGGACACCTCTCTCATCCACAGTTTTATTTATTATTTTGACTTAGCTTTTTGGTCTTTACAGAGGGTCTGACTGGCAACCCTAATGAGACGTTGGTCTTCGGCCAGTACTGATATTTGCAGTGATCACTAGACAGGCATGTTTGTGAAAATGTGACTGTGATGCTGTAAGTGGAACTTTGTTATGATCAATGGATTTAATGTAGCTGATCAATGTTTTTTTTATATGGCGTTTGTAAACTCAACTAAAACACCGTTTGGAAGGACGTTATACTCGTGATTGCGGCTTGGATGCGTACAAACGCAGAAACCTGCTTCCAAATATCAATCGGCATCGGCAACACAGCCATGAATCCAGCGTTTATAGTGTAAACAAACTGCGTTGTTCATCGCCTCAAAATAACGATTCGAGTAATGCCAGATCATTCGTTGGGGAGCCTTAATTTATGAGTGTTTATGGCTTTACCCTTGCATAATTGGTGGAGTATAAGTTAATGAGGGTTGTTGCGGTAATGTGGACACCTTGCGTTCACAACACGAAAAATGTTGCCAAACAAGGGGTGTGATGTGTTGGGAACAGTGGCGGAGCCACTATAGGACCAGGGGGGCATGTACCCCCCTGAATTTTTTTAATTTATTTTCATATCCTTTTAATTTGTTTCTACGTTCTTGTAATTTTTTATGGTAAGTTAATTTTAATTAGAGTCCATAGATCATAGGCCTCACCTATATATGAAATTCTCTAAACAACAACCACTCACAACTAAATAAAATAAAATAAAATTAAAACAATCATTTATTATCCATCCATGTGTATGATGTGCACTCACCCCTTCTTTTAATTAACCATCCTCCCTCAACATAACACAAAAGTCATTTTTAACTCTCATTTTTCATTTACCCCCAAGCCTCCTTTTATCCATATCCCACTGGATTTTTTTAATTTATTTTCATATCCTTTTAATTTATTTCTACGTTTCTTGTAATTTTTTGTAGTAAGTTAATTTTAATTAGATTCCATAGATCATAGACATCACCTACATATGAAATTCTCTAAACAACAATCACTCACAACTAAATAAAATAAAATAAATAAACAATAATCTGTTATTCATCTGGACCATCCATGTGTGTGGTGTGCACTCACCCCTTATTTTAATTAACCATCCCTCCTCAACATAACACAAAAGTCATTTTTAACTCTTCTCTTTCATTTACCCCCAAGCCTCCTTTTATCCATATCCCACAAATAGCTATAGAGGCATGGATTCCACTTCTCAGTGTCCTTACCTAAGTGTTCATCTTGAAAAAAATAAATTTTTGAATCTCATTTTTTCTTTTTCTTTTTATATCTCAACTATTCCTAATATCAATTTTTATTTCTAAATAATTTATTTTTTATTCCATTAAATGTCTCACAATTGTTAGTAATTTATTTAAAGTTTAAAATATTTGTATAAATATCTAAAATAATCAAATTATTCAACATTTTCAGAATATGAAACCTAATCGAAGTCAAATTTAAAGATATGTATTGCTTATTAGATTTATGTTTTGACATTTTTATATGAATTATCAATATGAAATATGACATATCATTTTAAAATATGATAATTATTTTTTATAATTATTCAGTGATATATTTTTTATGAATGTCTTTATTTCATTTTATACATATTTTTAATCTATGCTATTGAAATAAAAAAAAACATAATGATATCATTTTAAAAAATATTTATATAAGTCACATTAGGCCCCCCTTTGTAAAAATCCTGGCTCCACCACTGGTTGGGGAGAATCCATATTGCGCCCACATCCCTGACCCCCTCTCAATCGGCGCGTCCTACAAACGCAGTGTATGCTAGCCCACATCTAAATGGATACTTAACTTTTCATGTAAAGTTAGTTTTTGACATCTGAATACGAGCTAAAGAAAAAACATATTTTGTTGATTAAATTCTTGAGAAAATCGTTTTCAGGGTAGGGCTGATGGAGTGATGGTCACTGGTGAGCTAGATTGTCATGCTGACACTAATAGTTTAGATTTAAAAATAATAATAATTGGTACATGCATGTATTGTAATGAGGTCAAAAAATGAGGTGCCGCCCATGACCATAGTTTAAAAACATGTGTGGACCCCATGTGCGGTCGGGTCCCCATATAGTACATGCGGTATAGCACATTGTATATTTGATTTTTAAAAAAATTAGTATATGGGTATTTAAACCCCGTTCGAACAGAATTCGAACGTCGAAGGACCGTTTAAATATCGTTCGAACTGAGTTCAAACGCCTGAAGGGCCGTTTGAACCCAGTTCAAGCGTCTAAGGATTGTTTGATTCCCGCTCGAACTGGATACAAATGTCTAGCCTTACATAGCCGCACATGGACCGCACTTGGACCTGATCACTAGGGTGTTGATGCGTGCCAAGAGGGCACATGAGCATATGCAACCGCACTTTAAAATATGCCCATGCCTGAATATACTTCTACATGTAAGATTCAGATATCCATTTAGTTAGGATGATTTATTTATTACACTCTTCATAATTAAAAAATTAATCTTAATTATTACCATTATTTAGTCTGTATTTTATGTACTTCTCATGTATTATTTATGAATATATACATGCAATACTAAATGGAACACTTAAAAAGTATAAGAGATGCATGAAATTTATCATTCACAAGCAAAATATATGTTTATTGTACTCATGGCATAATATGTCTGGAAAAATAATTTAATTATCTCAATATTTTTACTTGTATCATTTACTAATATACTCATACATAATCAAATGGAACACTCAAATATCTCTGCCATACATGATATGAACTATATCATTTACAAGCGAAATATGTTTATTACACGGTATTCTGTTTTAATCATATCTTTAGCTATGATCATCACAATGACAAGGATCATAGTGGGAATTTAAACGACCCACATATTTGGCAGGAATCATATGAACATGAGCAATCTAAACCTTAAGATACGTTTGAAAACACAATTTGAAAATCTATTTTTAGCTTTTAATTGTTTTATACACGGTAATGCAGTAAAAAACTAAACAAAGATCCAACAAGAGTTGAAAAAAATACATTAATCAAAAGCTGAAAACCCTATATTACAAGTTTCTCTTTTATACTAATAAAAATTACTAAAAATAACAAAAACAGAATTAAATTTAAGGGATCTTAATCCCTGTTTGTTTTGGGAATAAGTCCTCGAATAACCTCGGATAAGGGTTTCGATGTGTTTGTAAACCCCGGATAACCCCTGATAAAGTATGCCAGAATAAACTGGTATATAGATTCCAATCAACCCTGTAATTAAAGTTATCCTAGGTTATTCCATACAAAGAATATGTGGTGGGCCCACTGTCAATTCAATTGTCATCACCTCTTATAAATCACATGTCAAATCAACTATTATTATTTTTTTACCTTTTATAAATTTTTATCCATACTTTATTCACATTTTATCCAAACACAAAACATTTATTCTTACGTTTACCAACGAAAATAATTCAAAACACAATCAAACACAAAATCATCTTATTCTTATTTATATTCACTTATGCTTGGATAAATATATACCATGCCATAAATCATATCTCCGTTCCAAACAAGAGCTAAGAGATTCTCGAAATTGATAAAAATCAAATCTAGAGTTGTTATGATAAAAGATATTCAAAATTTACTAAAATATCAAAATTGTCATTTTAATGATCTAAAAATAGAAAAAACAAAAATATAAGCACGCATTGTGATATAGCGACAACTTCTTTTAAAGATCTCTTCGATAACTAATTGAAATGATGAGTTGTTCTATAATTCTCATATTTTCACATGACTTTCATTAAAATACCAAAGTCATCCTAAACCCTTTGTAAAAAGGAAAGACGCCCAAATAATTTGATATATTCCTTGAGAGATTGGATGGATTAATCAGGGCCAAAGTCCCTTCACAGTGCAATGAAGGTCCCTACTCTAGGCCATGGGCCTTTTTGATCACCCATAGACCCCGTCCAGGTAAGTATGGTTTCACTTCAGAGGTCCCTCTCCTTTTATAATCAGCTGCTTCTCCCATTCCTTTTTGATTTGCCGATGTGGGTCTAAAAATTCACCTCCACCGTTCCCGGGGGCTTCAGATTATTCCATGTGAACTGTCAATCAAGGCGGTCTTTTTGATGAAATGTGTTGGAATAAGATGAAATGTATTGAATGTTTAGGTAGATTTTTATTTTTATTTTTTATGGTAGGTGAAGCCTCCAATGGTATTGGCATCTTCAGCTTGATGATTGGTCTATAAACATTAATGACATTGGCGTATTATGTATTTGCTGCATGAAAATGGTAATGTCAAATTCACATTTTATGTAAAATGCCATTATTATTTACATTTTATCTCAATACTTAGTTTTTTTTTTTTAAGAAGTGGGGGCACAAAAATTCAAGACATATGCAAATAGACTTAACTAGTCATTTTCTAACCACATTGAGACGAGGCTGTTGCAATGTTTTGCTATAAAATGTAATTCAGATCTAGTCAGAACTGATTTCAGTCAGTCCGGTCAATATCGAACTATACAACCTATAAATTGAATTACACATTTAATTGTCGGGTGCATGTGTCACTCTCCTATTGGATACTGATAATACTGATCAAACCCATGCTTGGTTGGATGCAATAAGATTGTGATATCTGTATGCAACAATTAATTTTGTAGTGTGATTCATACACTATATATTTCGATATATAGATTGTTAATTTGATATTGACCGAACTGATTGATTGAAATAAGTCATGATCATGGTTAAAAATCGCGACCGATATATCGATATATCGGTTTCGCCGACCATTTCGCGAAATATCGATGAAAAATCGATAATATATCGATTATCGCTGACGTCATGCTGATGTCAGTGATATATCGATCGATATATCGACGATATATCGGAATCCACCGATATATCGTATATCGACGATATATCGATATATTCGAACGGTCGAAAAATCGACCGTTCGGGATTTTTTTTTTAAAAAAAAAAAAATCAGGCCGTTGGGCCCCAACGGCAGTATAGCCGTTTGGGGGGGGGGGGTAATTTGTAAAACCCCCCCTTCAATTTTTTTTTTAATTTGACCCCTTTTATTCCCAATCCTATAAATACTCCCCTAAAACTCTCCATTCTCACCACAACAACTCAACAATCATCTTCTTCACCATTCCATCACTCTCACACAATCTCTAGTTCTCTACTATCTTATATAGCAAACAATTTCTTTCCAAAATCCCTCAATCCCAAAAGAAGCCAAAATTCCACAAAAAAATTCTAAAAAATCCATCAAAAATCCTAAAATTGCCTTTCTTGGAGGAGATATTGGTGGACTAGTTGGAGGACTTTGGTGGAGTTCTTGGAGGCTTTGGGTGGAGACTTTGGAGGCTTTTGGAGGAAGTTTCAATTTTTCTCCTATTTTTAGAGGTATTTATCTTAGCATTTAGTAAAGTATTTTTAGAAAGTAATTATAGTAGCATCATCCACTTTTAAAAAGAATCAATATTTAATTTTTTGAAAACTAAAAAATCATTTTTGAAAAAAATGTCTTCTTCTGGAGCTAGTTCATCTAATCTAAGACCGGCTAATACAAAAGACCCTGCATGGAAATACGGAGAATATAAAAGTGCTACTGAAAAACATATTGTCAAATGTTTACTTTGCTCACATCTATGTAGTGGTGGCATAACCAGACTCAAAGAACACATATTGCATTCATCAGGAGCTAATGCTAAACATTGTCCTAAAACAACACCAGAAATTAAAAAAGAAATAGAACAATTCATGAATAAAAAATCTGAAAATAAATGTAGAAGAGAAACATTTTATTCTGAAGATTTTGCTAGAGACATAGGAGATTAACAACCACATATAGGTGATGATGATGTAATAGAAATTGGTGGTCCTAGTTCAAGGCCTCCTCTATCTTTAAAAAGAAAGAAAAACACTAGGGGACCTATGGATTTATTTTGTAGATGTAATATTGAAGATGTAGTTGATCAAAGATTAAGAGGAGGCCCTAGACAAACAACTTTAGAAGGAAAATTAAAAAAAGAAGAAAGGAAAAATGCAATTCAGAAGATAGCTAAATGGGCAATCACTGCAGGTGTATCTTTTCATGCATTAACTTCACGTTCTTTTCATGTTGCATTAGAAGCAGTAGGTAGATTTGGGTCTGGTTTAGCCCCACCATCAATGCATGAGTTAGGTGAAACATGTTTGCAAGAAGAGGTAAGAGAAACTCATAAGATTTTAGAGACACATAAAGGACATTGGAAAACTTATGGTTGTACATTAATGTGTGATGGATGGACAGACATGAGACAGAGATAATTAATTAACTTTTTAGCTAATTCTCCAAAAGGAACCATGTTTTTGAAATCCATTGATGCATCTGCATATTCACATACTGCAATATATTTGTTTAACGAAATAAGTGATGTTATAGAAAATATTATTGGAAAAGAAAATGTTGTTCAAATTGTAACTGATAATGCTGCTAATTATAAAGCTGCATGTGAATTAGTGATAGAGAAACACCCCACAATATTTTGGACACCATGTGCTGCACATTGTATTGATTTAATTTTGGAAGACATTGGTATGATGCATATTAGAACTATTAGTTTAGCTAGAAGAATCACTGTTTTTATTTATGCACACACACAATTATTGCATGTAATGAGAATGTTTTGCAATGGAGATATTGTTAGGCCAGGACCCACTAGATTTGCCACATCATTCTTAACTTTGCAATCACTTTGGGAACATAAGAATGCACTTTGGACACTCATGGTAGCAGATGAATGGACGAAGAGCAAGTGGTGTAACCTTAGAACCGGAAAACAAACAGAAAGAACTATTCTTTCTGTTCAATTCTGGAAAGGTGTACAACGAGCCCTTCACGCTGGAATTCCTCTTGTCCATGTTTTAAGATTAGTTGATGGAGATGAGAAACCCTCTATGGGCTACTTGTACAATGCAATGGATAGGGCCAAAGAAAAAATTAAGGAAAACTATCAGTATAGACCGCTACAATATAGCCCTGTTCTTGAGGTAATAGAAGGAAGATGGAGTCGTCAGATGTCGTCTGACCTTTACCATGCAGGATTTGTCCTTAACCCCGGAGTATGGTTTAAGACCGCGGACCGGGACACGGCAGTCCAAACACATATGCTTCGTTGTGTGCAGGCAATTGCGAAGATGGAGCCAGATCCGGAGGTGCAAGACAGACTACAAAGACAACTGGATTATTATTTGCAGGAAAGTGGACCGTTCAGTTGGGGAACCATCGTGAGAGCAAGGGACAACACAATCCCAGTCAATTGGTGGGATAAATACGGGGGTGAGTTACCGGAGTTGAGAAAGGTCGCCATCAAAATTCTTGGACTCACTTGTTCATCTTCCGGTTGTGAAAGAAACTGGAGCGCATTTGAAAATGTGAGTGTTTTCTTTAATTTTCTTGTTTTAAAAGTTAAAACTGATAAACTTTACAAAATTTAACTTTAATTTTCTTGTTTTTAATAGTTACACACCAAGAAGAGGAATCGGTTGAAGCAAAAGAAGTTGAATGATTTAGTGTTTGTGCAATACAATAAAAAATTGCATGAGCGTTTCCTAAATCTTCAACGTAATCCAGCTCATGAAGATCCAATCAATTTGGATTCATTGGAAGACGACAACGAGTGGATTATGGACGTCGACGGCCCAGTTTTTGAAGGTGAAGCCTTGACATGGACTCAAGTGGAGCATGAAGCATACGGCGACACCATAGAACAACAGCGCCCGAGAAGATCGACGCAGCAAACTCATCAATCTCAAGGTGCAAGACGACGTGGGAAACGACCGATCATTGAAGAGCCTGAAGATGAGGACGACGACGATGATGAAGAAGATGAAATCACCCCTGCAACACAATTTCAGGGTCAAGAAGGAGTTGGATCATCTGATGAAACAAGAGATGCAGATAATGAAATTCAGGAAGAAAACACAGATTCAGATGATAACAACGGTGGACACGGCGGCAATGATGGTGGTGACACCTCTTATGGTTATGGTACACCATTAGGTGGAACCCAGGGAGGGGATTTTGTAAATAATGCAATGGATTATTTATTTAAATAAAATTTCTTCAATTTTATTTATGTTATAGACTACATAAACCATTGCAAATTCCATTGTAAAATTATTATTATCTTCATATCAAATTATTCTTATTCATTTTTATTATTTTCACAATTTTTAATATTTTTTTAACTGTTTTTTTCAATTTTTTTTGAATTTATTTAAAAAAAAAAACGCCGGCCGATCGATATATCGATCGGCAACCCAGTTCGATATTTCGAACATTGGTCGTGATTGAACCTGTACCGATAGATTGGACTCATAAATGTTGTTACTTGCATTGCAGATATAGGAAGATGAAAGAAATAGGATGGACTCTCCATGTGACAGTTTATCAACCGACAGGTGGATCGAAGTTTGTTTAACCATTTCATTGGCAGAGCCTTTATATTGCAAAGTGTTCATGTTCATCAATTGTGATGTTAAATAAAATTAATTAAAAAAAGTAGAGTTAGTTATAAAACCACTAAAACATAAAACAGATCATCGTACATATTCATATATAAAAATCTAATAAGTAACTCGTCCACAATATTTTAAGCCTTCATAATAATTTTTTAGTGTTATTACACACATTTTTTTTCCAGTCTTATATGTGTCGGTGAAAAATCAGCGAAGCATATATTCATATTAACAAGGTATATGTATACATGTGTTTCGATAGAAATTTTATATTTTTTATAAATGCATTCATGCAATTCATTGGTATATATATTTCATTTTTTATAAAAATATGTACCTTTTTATATGAAATATATTATTTGTAATAATTCAAAATATTTATAAACTGAAATTAGGGCTAAAAAAGATACACTACATAACATTATATATAATTTTTATTTGAGGGGGGAGGAGATGAACGCTCAATGTTAAATGACACATGCCACCACAACACATTTACATATATATTTTCATGCAGTGTATGAGTGTATATACTATAAAATCATGTATGCTAATGAACAAATATTTAAGTCATATGCACAATATAAATATCCAAATAACTGCATCAATTTTTACATAATATTCTTATATATATGTTCAAACCTGAATATTGAAGATGATATAAATGGATCCGCATTATAAAATCACACATTTTTAGTATGGATCATTTAGTATCCACCCTCTCATAAAACATGCGTATTATTAAAAAAAACCCTCTAAAACTCAATATTATTATAAACTCCCTTAAAATGTTATCAGGATTTGTAAAAAACCCAATAGTCAATAAACTAAGAATTTTAGGGAAATATTTGATTTCAACATATGTATTTTGATTATTTTACCTTTCCCGATAATGAAAAATATCTTAAATACTCTCCTTCAACCTCTTGAAATTTGTCAGTGGAGGTTTATTTTTGACATAAATAGATAGAGCTTCATGAAGATTTTTATTTGGTAAAATATAAAAAGAAATCATCAGTAGTCCTAAAATACAATATTCTACTACATGGACCCCAACTATCCAACTCGATTGGCAGATCTTCCATTGAAGATTTTAACCTTTTGTAAAGGTACATCAACTCCAATGATGAGTCTTCAGATTAATTTATTTTTTTTATATCTTCGAATCATTATTTCAAATTATAGAACGGAAAATGATCAATCAAAAGCTGTCCCAAAATTTAACCCAAAACTAATGAAATCAAGGCAACTAAACCTTTCAAACCCCACTTAAAAGTGATAAGTTGATATGTCATGTTTTCATTGGTTGAAGTGGCTTATTAAAAATTTAGTTAAGATTTGATTAAAAATATGGACCCTTACCTCCTGATTGGGTGAAAGAATAAATGTGGGAAAGAAATTAAAAACTTAAAAAACATGTTTATTTGCAAGAAATATATGATATAATTATTAAAATAGACGTGAATAAGCTTTCATTTTTTATAAAAAAAGGCAAAAGAGAAAGATAAACACAAGAGATTATAGAGAACTATTCTTCAAGAGATTCTTATTTTCATTTCCATGCCTTTCATGTTTTACAAGCCCTCTATTTATAGGGGAAATAACCATAATGATTCATTCATGTATTTCCATCATACATGAATTTACAATTAATTTGATACACTAATGTATACATGCACCAATAGGTCATCCATAATTACATGCATCTACAATTATATGCACATTCATATGCATGTATTTACAACACACCCCTATACATGTATTTACAATAATATGCATGTATTTACAACACTCCCCCTTGGATGACCATCACACAAGCAATATGCCTCGTTAAAACCTTGCTAAGAAAAACCTCGTGGGATAAAAACTTAGCGAAGGAAAAAGAGTACATATTCTTGTGTATACTTAATTACTGCCTCATTAAAACCTTGTCTCAAAAAATAAAAAAAATAAAAACCCAAGGGGAAAAAAAAATTTGGACGAAGGAAAAAAGAGTACAGTAAATAAAATTTAATTGCTCCCCCTCATGTCAGCATGAAGATCCTTGAATTGACGCATTCCGATGTTTCGCACCAGCTTCTTAAACATTGTAGTTGGTAACGCTTTGGTGAATAGATCTGCTAAATTATCACTTGAGCGAATCTGTTGGACATCGATATCACCACTTTTCTAGAGCTCATGTGTGTAGAAAAATTTAGGTGAGATATGCTTGGTTCTGTCACCTTTGATGTAACCTCCCCTAAGCTGTGTAATACATGCAGCATTGTCTTCATATAAAATAGTTGGCTTATCTGTGATTGAAGACAATCCACATGTATTTCGAATGTGCTGAATCATAGATCTTAACCAAACACATTCTCTGCTTGCTTCATGAATTGCGAGTATCTCAGAATGATTTGAAGAAGTGGCAGTTAAGGTTTGTTTCACAGACCGCCATGATATTGCTGCATTATTACGAATAAAAACATATCCAGTTTGTGACCGGGCCTTGTGTGTATCAGAAAGATATCTAGCATCCGCATATCCAACCAAAGGTTTTGATCCTTTTGAATAAAATAAGCCCATATCAATTGTTCCACGGAGATAGCGTAATATGTGTTTTACCCCATTCCAATGTCTTCTAGTTGGTGCAGAACTATATCTTGCCAACAGATTAACAAAAAATGCTATATCGGGGCGTGTGCAGTTAGCAAGGTACATCAAAGCACCAATTGCACTAAGATATGGTACTTCTGGACCAAGGATCTCTTCTTCATCGTCTTTAGGACGAAAAGGATCTTTCTTTACATCGAGTGATCGAACAACCATCGGAGAATTCAATGGATGTGCTTTATCCATATAAAAGCGCTTTAAAACTTTTTCTGTATATGCTGACTGATGGATAAAAATTCCATTCGATAAATGTTCAATTTGTAGCCCAAGGCAAAATTTTGTTTTTCCCAGATCTTTCATCTCAAACTCTTTCTTTAGATAGGATGCAGTTTTTATAAGCTCTTCTGAAGTTCCTACCAAATTTAAATCATCAACATAAACTGCAACAATAGCAAATCCAGATTCTGATTTTTTAATAAAAATACAAGGACATATTGGATTATTCTCATACCCCTCTTTCAATAGATATTCACTGAGACGATTAAAAATACATTGAAATTTTAAGTTCACCTAAATTGTGTTACTTCACCAGATCCACTCCACCGGTAACATTCTATCCATGAATAATGTTAAGGAGAGTTCTACAGACAGTTTGCACATGTATGTTTTTTTATTTATAAATAATGAACCTCATCTGGTGAGATATATATTTTGATAATAAATTTATTAGAAGGTAAAAATGTAAAATTTAATAATTGACACATATACAAACAGTTTCACATATGTAAGATAAATAAGTACTAAAAAGAATATGTGTGTAAATGATAGCATAACATGAAAATAGACAAACATGTGCAAACAATGTACAAAGTTTCCCTGCACGTGCAATGTAAAATTTGTATGTGACAAAAAACACGCAAAAATAATCACTGCATTCAAACATGTCTTTATAGAGAATTTTTCACATTTGTTAATACACTGTATTTGTTTTTTCTAACCAACGTAATATTTTTAACATATTTATCATCTGAAAAATTTAACTCACCTAAACCATTATTATTTTTTTTATAAAAAAAAATTGTAACAGAAGAGGAGCCACTCAGTGTCGATGATGCGCGATATCCATTCTCCTTCCCTCGGAGGTTTCCTCCACCACCCACTCCGCCCACTCTCCCCACCATTTATCATTCTTTTTCATTTCACTATTTAAAATACACTTAAAAACATCTTCTTTTTTAAATCAAAACACACATCTTTCACTTCCACTTCTCTCCCCCACCCACCCACCCACCCACCATGAGAGGCTCCCTCTGCCACCTCGGCCACTCCCTCGCCCGCCGCCTCGAAACCCGCGCACCACCACCCGCCACCACCACCCTCCTCCGCGGCCTCGCCTCGGAACCCGCGCCACCGCTCAAGAAGACTGCCCTCCACGACTTCCATGTCGAACACGGCGGAAAGATGGTCCCTTTCGCAGGCTGGTCCATGCCCATCCAATACAAGGACTCCATCATGGACTCCACCCTCAACTGCCGCTCCAACGGCTCCCTCTTCGACGTGTCCCACATGTGCGGCCTCAGCCTCCGCGGCTCCGGCGCCGTCCCCTTCCTCGAGTCCCTCGTCGTCGCCGACGTCGCGGGACTCAAGAACGGCACGGGGACCCTCACCGTCTTCACCAACGACAAGGGCGGGGCCATCGACGACTCTGTTGTTACCAAGGTCGCCGACGATCACGTCTACCTCGTCGTGAACGCCGGATGCCGCGATAAGGACCTCGCCCACATTGGGGCGCACATGGAGGCGTTTAAGAAGAAGGGAGGGGCCGTCGATTGGCACATCCACGACGAGCGGTCGCTGCTCGCTCTTCAGGTTTTTGGGGATTTGAGTTTTGGGTTTTGATTGATTTGGGGGTTTGGGTGATTGAGAGTTTTGGGTGATTTTGTAGGGGCCGCTCGCGGGGGCGGTGTTGCAGACGCTGACGAAGGAGGATCTGAGCAAGTTTTACTTCGGCGAGTTCAAGATGCTCGATGTGAATGGCGTGCATTGCTTCCTGACGAGGACCGGGTATGCGATTCATTTTCTTTTTGTTTATGTCCTTTGGTTATTTCACCTCCTTTGGTTATGATTTCAGTGTTTTGTGTGAGATGTGTAGTGTTTGATCTGTTTTGTTGTGAATTTGCGATAGTCAGTCTTGCCCGTGGATTGCTTTGCTTATTTATCTGTTTGAGAGTACTGATTGCAAAATGTGTTACTGATTGATACAGTTTGAAGAGCATGCAATGCAGCCATTGTTTCATGTTTGGTTAATTGGATTTCTAGTTTGTACAATTTATTCATTGATCCCAATGAGTTCTCTCTTCTCTGTTGAGGAGAATCAATATATAGGAATGAAACCCTTAATTGTATTTTTTTAAATTTGCATGTAAAATTAATAAATCATAATAAAATTTACAAATTTGTCTTCCATGACATGCTGGTTGTAGAATGCTGGAAGTTTTCTTTCTGCCAACAAGGCTTCTGCTTTTGGTTGGAACTCTATCAAGTATCTGTTGACCACTATGATTAATTATGCAAAGTGTGTCAAGTGCATTTCCTATCGTTATTCCATATCATCTTATTTTTTCCTGTGATGTTATTGTTCTATATGATAGGTTAACACAAGCATGATAAATTAAATTATCCACTCATATGTTTAAAAGAAGCATCTTAAAGTCATTTGACATGGAAGACATGCCTATGTTAATTCATGCAAATGCAATTCAAATAGCTATTACATGAGGATCTGTTGCATGATATGTGTGACATCTCAAAATGCCTTCTTAAATGTGCCCATGAATATGAATGTCTGCTTCTCAAGCTTGAGTCACGTAGTAAATCTTTAGCATAATCATTGCTGTAGTTCCTCATTTGATGTATGCCGTGACAAATATTGTTGTTGTTGGCTTACATTTATCTCATATTACTCATGCTGCCGCCATACATATCAGAATGGTCAAACACCTATGAGATTTAGGAGTCATGATATCACCTTGAGTTATGGATGCAATTTTATGTAAATCCCAAATTCACAACTCATCCAATTCAGCATAGGAGATGCAGCAGTGGAGAATTTTAAACTTCAGGCAGGTAAGATTTAGGGAAAGAATTTCAGACCATTCATTAAAAATTAGCTTTTAATTCAATTCAGCACATCATGAGACACTGTATATTTTTGTAATATTTGGGCAAGTAAATCTGGACAAGAATCTGTGACGACACATTGAAAATATTTAAGTGTTATATCCTTGTTTACATGATACGAGACTGTGTTTGTCTTCTTGATTATCAAATTTATTGCCAGCAAGAAGTAATGACCAACAAATTGTACTTAGAATAAGTTTACGCTAGTTAGCTACTTGGTTTGTTGTGTCTACCCTAAACCCTTCATTGCCATTTTAATTCTTTCTTGTTTTACCTGTCAAATTTTTTTTTTTCTCTGGTGTTATTATGCTGCTGCAAAAATTATCTCCGTTTCTCCTGTTATATAGCTCATTCAATTGACGTAAATGCTGACCGACTATACTTCTAGGGAGTCCAGAGAATTATTGAATGATATAACTTGGTGCAGTTTTTTTTTTTTTTTGATATCTACTCTAGTATCTCTGATTTAACTTTTCACTGGGAATTCTAGATATATTATTCCAATCATGATAAGAATATGAATCTTAATTTTAGACTGATGGCATTGGATTGCTTTACTAAGGGGGATGTTAGAGTGAGTTTATGACGTATGAGTATTGAATGTGTTCAAGGTGTTCTCTATGGTAGATTTTGAGATCATCCATTCCATATATGGCATTAGTCCTTGGGCTTTCTTGGGGATAATGATAGTAGTGGGTGAAATTTAGTTAAATTCCAGAACATGCATTTCATTGGCACAAATTCACTTATGTAAAGTTTTTTAAGTTTCATAATAAGTGCATCTTATTTTTCTAAAGATTGTGATAATGCTCTTATATTCATACGTGCACTTTTGGAGAATTGTGGAAAAAGAAATCCAGGAAGATGATGTATGCTGTATGTGCATAAAATTCGGTACACTAAATAATTGTATCTTTTTGCATGATGTGTGAGAAGCTTTTAAACTTGGTCTTTTACATTATCCAAAGGTCAAGTTAGTTACATCATGTCACGAAGGCTGATGGCCTGATGGTGTGGGGCATTTCCCCCTTTGGGATATCCTGGTTCCAATCCTGCTGTCCGCAGTTAGAAATACAGCCCTCAGGATTTGTTCTTATGGAGTGCACAATCTGTTCTGGGCTCATGTTGTTCTGAGCCTTTCAAGTTGTAGTGGTGGTCTGCCACTTGGGCTTTGTAGCCCATGAGGGGTCTGTGTATAATTCTTGATATCTCTATTGCTTGAGCTCTCTCAGGTACACTGGTGAAGACGGTTTTGAAATCTCCGTCCCATCTGAACACGCTGTGGACCTCGCCAAAGCGATCTTAGAAAAATCAGAAGGGAAGGTGAGGCTGACCGGGTTAGGTGCACGAGACAGTCTCCGTCTTGAAGCAGGCTTGTGTTTGTACGGGAACGACATGGAACAACACATCACTCCAGTGGAGGCGGGGCTTTCGTGGGCGATAGGCAAGAGAAGAAGAGCCGAGGGAGGCTTCTTGGGAGCGGATGTTATACTCAAACAGCTCGCAGAAGGCCCATCGATCAGGCGTGTTGGGCTCTTCTCTTCTGGCCCCCCTCCAAGGAGCCACAGTGAGATCGTAGACGCTTCAGGGAACCACATTGGAGAGGTGACCAGCGGAGGTTTCAGCCCGTGTTTGAAGAAGAACATCGCGATGGGTTATGTGAAGTCCGGTCTGCACAAGCCTGGGACGGAAGTGAAGATAGTTATCAGGGGAAAGTCCAATGAAGGTGTCGTTACGAAGATGCCATTCGTTCCAACGAAGTACTACAAGCCTTCTTAGTGCATTGTTGGGTATAATTTCAACATGTTGAGCTGTGTTTGATCCTTCTCTGTTGTTTTGTTTGTCCATGAATTGCGAATGCTGTAATTTAACATTCCTTTAACTTGAATTGCAAGTTGGAGATGGAAATGATGTGCCTGCTTGTGGGTGACAATTATACAAGTCAATTCTGTTCTTTTAAGTCTTTACATTTTAAAAGTCTTGTTATTTTTCATAGAGAACTTGACTAAGGGTCTGTTTGGCAACCCGTTTAGGGTCGCTTTTGATTTAGGGCTGGTCAAAAAGTAAAAAAAGGATTAACAAACAACCCAGTTTAATTGGGAATCACTCGGTGGATTCCTGTCAATTCACGCATCGAAGTCGGTTTTTTAAAGCTCACAATATATGTTTTTGAGGAAACAACATTTTTAAATTCATATTTGTCTCATCCAACATGCCTATTTCACCCTTCGTAATAACCAATAATTACACATGTTTATAACTTTCCAACCACTCATCACTCTCTCACATTTGGACATTTTATTTTTCCATCATGTTTGTTTGGTGATGTTGCAAAAACCCTAACTTCAAGGGTCAGCTCACCATTTGTTGTTTGTTTGATATATAGTGCTTGCACATATACATGATGGTGTTGTAATCATAAATCAAAATAATGATTTGGAGAAACTGAAGTTGCAAAATATAAACGGTTTGGTAGGGATGGATGCGTGGTATTCGATTTCCATGAGGGGACACCGACGAATGGGGTGAGGCTCGTCAGATCGGTGACCAAATAGCTGGAGTTGGACTAATAGACGGCCTAGGGGAGCGGGGGATGATGAGATGGGAACCCTAGGAGGTCCAGTTGAAATGTTTTAGATGTCCGAGTGTCTTTGTTAATTGGTAGGGATGGGTTTTTTTTTTGTAGAGTGTCATGGGCTTTTTTATTTCACAATGACTTGCAACCAAACATCACCTGATTTCAAATGTACAAAAGCAATTTATGTTATTAGCGACAAACGTAATTTCTGTATTAAACAAAAAAACAAGTAATCAAAGTATATAGTAAAAAAGCATGCGAAAAAGCAGCTAAATGTACCCTAAATTTTTAATCTGTAGATCTGGAATGGCCACCTGAATACAAATTCAGTATGACCAGAAATATGATCATTCCTTTGAAATTGAAAATAATGAGCAGAAAGTTTGAATGAGGGATGCAAGCAAATATTAAAAAACCTCATTGAATTCAGATGAATGTAATGATTGATAACTCTGTAAATTGGGTGGAAAATAATTTGAATACATTAACATCATCATTGCAATTGAAAAATCTTCTAATATATATGGTTGATTTAATGAATAGTTCATTAATTTACAGCTTATTGGTTTATTTAAAATCTTATATATATATAAGTAAGCTAGTCAATTATTTGTTATCTATTTTGATTAATATCAATCATAATATATTATAGGAAAAGCCGATATAACTCCTAGAAAGTTAACTAATAAGTTTTGGTCCTTATAAAATTAAAAAATTGGTCTCTATGTTATTAGAAGAATATTGTTTCAATCCCTACCAACACCCAACTAATCAGACACATGGTTAACTCTAACTATACATTAAAAGCAATGCCCTCAACCCTTATTTTCGAAAAATAGATATAGCTTCCTAGAAACTTATGAAAATAAAAAAAGGTCCTTATAAAATCGGTAAATCCCCTTAGATCCCTATTATTTTAGTCCCAACCGTATCCAAAACTAATCAGATTTGTGGTTGACTCTAACCATACATGATAAAAATTATTGTAATACCCTTTTAAAATTTATTTGATAAATTATTGTAATATACTAACCAGATTTGTAATTGACTTTAAAGAGATATACTGATTCGACATGGACTTTTATTGATTTTCATAAGTTTCTAGGGAATTATATCGATTTTTCCTCTTTTTGCCATTAGTGAGTATATAATAGTAGAAGACTTTTCAGGAAAAAGTAAGGGCATTTTTGTCATCATAAAGACTAAATCGGATTTTTCATATTTTGCACGGACTTATTTGAATGTATATATTAGAGTAATATAATTCAAGGACTAAATTATTAACCATACTTTTTTGAAACATGTGGTGATTTATAAATTTTATAGGGACTAAAATCGATTTAGTTAACTTTCAAGGACTTACATGAATTTTCTCCTATATTATATTACTATTAATTTTTAGATGTATGATTTCCAAAAGAGAAAATAAACTTTAAAATCTTAGCTTTAATTTTTATCTCTTTCTAATATATCATTTGATTATTTAAATTAGTATTAATATTTTAACATGCTAATTATTCAAAAAATATTTGTATCCGATTTATGTTTGAAAAGATCTGAATCCAAAAATTAATATCCGTATCTGAATAATTAGGATATTAACGTATCCGATACAAATAGGATGATACTTGACAGGCTTATATATAAGTTACTTTCAGAGGATGATTCATTTTTGTAAAATACAACAAATATTCAAGGGATTAAATTAAAAAAAAGGTAAAATATCAGTAGAACTTGGGCACCCAGATATATCTGTTGGCATTTGGAACCTCATAAAGGTTGGCTATGTATTCAAATTTCAAACAATCACTATGTGCTTTTATCTCTTCCATTCTCATACAACCAGCAACAACTCTCAACATCTTGTTTTTTTTCTTCAAAAACAAGTCTAAAACCAGTGTAACCACCAACCACACCTACCTCCAACCTTTTTTTTTAATTATCTTATATATTTTTTATATTGTTGTATTCCTTTCTCATCTTGTATTGGTTCAAATCCATTGAAATAAATAGCCAAATCAAAGGATCCCTTATTCAAATTGTCTTTTCTTTATATGAAGTAATAACTTCACTCTCTTATTCCTCACTTGAAGATAAATAGCCAAATCCATTGGATGAAAATTGAATTGATTTTGATAGAGTTTAACTATTTGCGTTTGAGTCAATGAGTTTTTCCAAATGTCGGCGAGAAACAATAGAAAAAAAAGAAAATATGATCTAATCCATTAATAACTTCTTGAAATAGCAATAGCTCTATGTATAATTATATAATTGATGTAACCTATTATAAAATTTTTAACAAATTCTCATGGCCCCGTGATCATGTTTATTAAGCCATAGAAGAATAGATACGAAATATAGTAGAATATAATAAATGTGAATAAACTTAAAAAATAATGTTTGTTTGTAAGAAATAAATTAAATGAGTATAATTACATCAGAACAGAATATGGATGAGGTGTGGGTGAATCTGTTTTGTTATTTTGTTGTTTTTATTTTGCTCTCCTACATGTTTTTTTTATATTAATCTTCTCATCCCCATTAAAATCATTGTGATTACATATACTTAATGACAATGTATATTTTGCTAAAAAAATATATCTCAGAACATGTTGGAATAAATTCATATTGATTTTCTAGGTCTCTCATTGAAATTATGTTATTTCACCCATTTTACTATTCTAGTATAAGAGGGATATTCACATGTCAAATTATCTATTATCACTTTTTATAAATCAAGATCAAGACTCACATGTCAAAATATGTTTTTACATTTTATCTACGACTTTTCCATTGTAACCAAATAATAAAAACTTTGTTATTACATTTCTAAATGAAAATAACTAATAACAAAAATAATTTACTTCACTTGTATAGTTATCTATACTGGAATCAATTATATACCATGGAATAGCTTATGTTGCTACTCAAACATATGCTTATTAAACAAATGAAATAAATTTTTTATCCCCCACTTATTTTCTAATTGGCAAGGAAATAAATAGTGGGATAACCCCCTGTTTGGATAGCAAAATAGAAGTAGAATAACAATGAATAATGTGAAATAATAGGAAAAATCACTTGGATTGCCAGATTAACTTGGTACTGGTATGCCAAAATGGGAGTAATGAGGTGGTATTGGAATTCTAGGTCACCATGGAATTGGTGTAGGAGCCACCGTGTTTTCATTATTGAAATAGTATGGTAGTACAATTCAGAAATGGGCAAGCGAGGGGAGGGAAAGAGAAAACAAAATAACAAAAGAGGGGGAAGAAAAAAATGAGTAGGCCGCCACCCTTCGGTTAGTAAGGAATCTAAACTTGGATGCGGTGTTACCCAACCATCACACCTCGAGAGACAATCTATCTCCTGTCGGTGATTTTTACCTCTTGTCCACGAGAATTCGTATAAGAGGCACACATGTTGAATCACATTTTCATCTCCTATATAATCAAGGAGTTGACATGTCAGATTAATTTTTTAATATTATAAAATAAAACTCTGTACCTACACCAAAGAAATGTTTTTTTATCCTTAATTAATTTAACAGTCAAAACATACCAACAATCCTGACTAATTATCTGTGTTAAGGGTAGGTCTTGGATTCGAATTTTGACATTGATTTACATACCTGTTTGTTAGCGATTATTTGAAAGAATTTTTTTTTAGACTGGAACAAACATGTGGAGGTAGCCTTCTCAGCTTGACTATAAAGTTTTGGCCCCTCCGATATTTAAAAAAATAAAATATCATGACCACTGCTCAATCATCATATTTTAGATATGTGCAACGCAGATATGATAATAGCTAAGATATGACATTCAAAACTATTTCCTACCGATTGCAATCACGGATCTTCTGTTGACTTGAGTATATGTCTTAAGTGTCTTTAATAGAAACAATGCTTTTTCATTTTCAAATTAACTTTATTTATAAATAAATAGCATATACATTTTTTTTATTCATAACTTATTCATTATCCATAAAACAACAAAAATTTGAATAACCAAATTGAAAAACTGACTTATCCCAAATAACTTATGAATGGATTTTATTGATAAATATAGAATAAAGTATATATTGATCGAGCATGAATTTTTATGTTGTATGCAATAGAGAGAATGGCATGATTGCACAATTTAAACCTCATTCAATGAAACTTTTTCTTGGACAATACATGTTTCTTTTTACCAAACTTACCATTGTTTTGTTTGTTCACTTTTCTTTTTTTATGTTCTTTTAGTTTTTATAATTTACCCTCCTTTCTCCTCTCATCTTTTGTTTCTCTCACCTATTCGAAAATTGTCTATTTTTAAATGAATTAGAAATAATCATATTTTATTAAAAATTGTTTTTTATATAATTTTATTGATTGATAAACAAGTACATATGCAATCATGCCAGTGGGAAAATACGGTAATAGGAAAGATTTCATGAATTAATGAAATTTTAGATGCTTTGCGTGTGACTGTCACACTGAAAGAGAGAGAGGACACGTGTTGTTACTAGGAGAGAGACTGATTTGTTGACTCCTTTCATCAATAGATTTGGACAAGAGATTTCTTGGATTAATTGATTTGAACAATTCTAGAAGATTTTGTTTAGGACACTCAATAAAGTTTTTCGGATTACTAGGACTCCGGAGCTGATCAAGGTCTCAAATGCCTATGCTATTCAAACTAAGGAGAAGGAGATGATCTCTTCTATTGTCAGGTGGATAAGATTGGATGATGGCTGGTTGAAGTTTAACACGGATGGTTCTTTGGCTGATGAAAGAGGAGGTTATGGGGCCCTTATAAGAAACTCAAATTCAGAATTTCAAATTGGACTGGCTGGACGATTGGATCTCCCCTCCATCAACCTTTTGGAACTTAAAGCGATTGAACAAGGAGTAATGTTAACAAGTGCATTGCAGCCTCACAAGTTGTGGATTGAATCTGATTCCACCATAGCCTTGGCATGACTTCAAGGTAGAGGAAAAATTCCTTGGACTGCTATTCGTTCACTTCGTAATATCCATTTCATCCTAAAACAATTGGTGGAGTGGAAGGCCTCCCACATCCATAGGGAAGGCAACTCACCAGCAAACATTCTTGCGACATATCAGTCTATGAGAGGTGAATCTCTCATTCTACCCTAGCAACTATGAAAGGAAATTGAAGAAGCTTTAGATAATGACAGTCAAGAACTTGATTTTATTTGACTCCGGGAGAAATAGAAAATCTTTTGTAAATACTTTTTCATGAAAACAGTGGACTAGTTGGATATTGAGATCCTGCCAACTTGTGGCACTCTTGATGCTCTGACAGTCTGATCTATTCCCTTTTTGTTGTTTTTTAAGCAATGCCTATGTATTTGTATAAAGTTATAGCAATACAACCCTTTGATTATCCATAAAAAAATAGAAGATTTTGTTTATGTATGACATATTTTATTCAAACTCGTCTTTGATCATATGTCCAAAAATGCCAAGCTTTTCCAAGTAAAAAAAAAAAAAACAGTTATGACAATTTCTTTTAGGTAAAAACCATTTTAAGTAAAATCACTTTCTTCAATCCAGCCATTTCCAAAGGCTTAATTAGTCTTCAAAGATATTGGATTTCTTAAACTCCAAATAAACTCCAACTATGGGATTTCATTTACATAATGACAGCTAGTTTATGTTGGGGACCACAATATTGAACAATTTTAGTTCCAAAAGACAATTATTAAATAAAGCCAATCATCTTATATATGGCTATGTATGAAAATGTTAGACTTAATCGTTTTTACCAACCAAAACTCAGATTACATATGTTTTCATTTTTTCAAAAATACAAAATATCACTTAATGAGGTGTATGCTTTAATAAAAAATATATATTGATATATTTCGAGTTGAATGAATTCATTTTCAATAAGTATAAGAAAAAATTTAACAAGGTATATATATTATTTAATGAGGTATATGTTTCACTAAATTTATAATGAGATATATAAGATTGTATTTTAGTTGATAAACAAAATTAAGTGTAACAACACTCTGTAATGGAAATGCTGCTATTATTGTTCTTATAGAACACAAGGGCCCATTCACAAGCATGCAATGGTATAGACCTGTACTATCACTTTTTTTTCTGTCTTCTTTTTCTTTTTGAAAATTGAAAGCTTATGAAAAAAGAGAGGTACCTTGAAT
Source organism: Acorus calamus (assembly GCA_030737845.1). Classification (NCBI taxonomy): domain Eukaryota; kingdom Viridiplantae; phylum Streptophyta; class Magnoliopsida; order Acorales; family Acoraceae; genus Acorus; species Acorus calamus. The sequence goes on along the minus strand of CM060878.1, from coordinate 11,334,501 downwards.
AATTAATTAAAGTCTAACAATGCCCCGAGATTTCACATTAGCTGATTTAAGCTTTGGATTGAATTTTAGATTATTTTGCTTTTTCAATTTCTTGATAAGTATTATTTTTTTCCTTATTAAATTGATAGGAGTGAGACTCGAATACCTTGTTTTAGAAAATACCTTGATTATTTCGAAATAAAATTGAGGTGAGATTTAAATAGCAATGAATCAAAATATATTTTATATTATCAAAACTCAAATGACTCCCATCATTAATATTAATTACCAAGCAAAAAAAATAAATTTCAATGCGACTGATAGCACTAATTTATAAAATATAGAATCCCTAACCCTTACAAGAAAGGAAAGGAGATAGAAATATAATTTAAAGTAGGTAAACATATATATATATATATATATATATATATATATATATACACAGAGGCCTGATTGGGTGCAGCGGCCTCACTGTGCACCCCACCGTGCTGTAGAGGATCTCGACCGTCGGATCTGTGTTTCCAGATCTGACGGTGTGCAATATTTTTGATGGATGAGAAGCAACTTGTTAACCAGGTAAACCAGTCAACATATATAACCCCATTTTTCAACCCCCTTAGCCCCTCTCTCTCTCCTCATTTTGTTCACGCCAAAACACCTCCACCGAAAGCAAAGGAAAAAAAAGAAAAAAAAAGAAGAAAAATGTGAAGAAGGTGAAGGCCACCTCCCGTGCCGGTCCGGTCAGCCCTCCTGCCGCACCTCCTCCCTTGCCGGTGAGGCCCCGCCGGTCAGCCACCTCCCCTCCCGTGACGGTCAGCCCCGTCTCCCTCGTCGATCAGCCCCAAATCTGATATTCCTAACCTACAATGCTTGAAATACATTGTTTCTTAAGATCTAGGACTTATTTTGCAGGTTTATTTACAAATCTAGCATTCTTTTCTTATTTGTTTGCAAATTTATGGTTTCTTTTCAGTTCTAGGGTTTCTTTTTTTTAAAAAAAAAATTGTGTGCCCTGTCAAATGAATATGTATGAATTGGTGCCGATTAACTGGGGCACTGAACAGCCACCCAATTACATTTCATACTGATGAATTTGATTTTAATATTTTCAGATTACAAGGCTTGTTAGAAAACTGCTAACCAGGGATTTGAGTTCGCTCCAGACATAAACCGCTTGTAAATTTGGGATGTAATTGTTGATGCAGAATTCATGGATTTTGGATGTAAAAGTTGATTTTGGATGTAATAGTTGATGTAGAATTCATAGATGTAGTACTTGGTGGATGTTGGATGGATATGAGATGAGTGCATCTCATGGATCTGATCATTTTTGTTGTATATGTTTCTTGTAAAAACAATATATATTGTTGTCTGTCAATTATGTACCATGAATGCCTCTATATTAACTTAGTTTCTTTATCTTTTTTTTTTGTTTCATCTGACTTCTGTTCTGATCCTTCATGCTCTGGAAACAATTATGTGACCATTATACTTGTCTGTCAATTATTGTAACGTTTCGGTATTTTTCGGCCTTATATATTTATTTTAAATATATAATGAAAATTTTAAAATTTGATTTTTTATATTTCATTTTTCAGATTTGGCGGTGGGCCCAAATGGGTCCAATTTGATTTATAATTATGATAATTATAAATTGATGTTGAAATAATTATTTTATATTTTTCTGTAGATCTTTATAGTGTTAAGATACTTTGGTTGAAATTTGGTGAGATTCGGAGTTCGAAAAATTTGATTTTTAGGCTTAGTGTCAAGTTATTGGGCCTAGGGATCTAGTTGCGAATCCAGAATACATTTTTATAGCCTTCTGGGACTTTTCTGTAAATCGGATAGGGATCTGTTTGTAAATCGGATAAGGACGTCATTGTAAACTGGAAACACTTCAGGGGTCGTTTTGTAATTTCGGTTTTGGGTTAGGGTTTTTCATCCAAATCTCAGAAGTTATGAAGGGTTGTGATGACCTAACCCTAGATGGAGATGGTGGGTGGTGTAACCGGATCTAAGGTGAGATATCATTCCCTATTGTTAGTTTTAATTTATTTTTGTTAGGATATGATTACGTCAAGTAATTGTTTGGGGAAGAAGTTTGATGGATTAGGGTTAGGGTTTGATTGATTTAATTTAATGATTATTTGATTTGATTTTTATGGATCTCAAAGGAATTCTTAAGATCAAATTAAATTTATTAGTTTTGAGGATTTAATGGCCATTTTCGGGTTAATTTTATGCTTGGACGTAAATCGTGTTTTTGACTATGATAGAGTCGTTTCTGGAAAAAATGTATTTGACAAACAGAAATAGGTTTTGAAAAGAGCTTTCCAACGAATCATTAATCGTCCAATTCGGAGTTATGGATAGAAAGTTATGGTTTTTGAAAGATTTCTGTGCAGTTTACTGAAATTCAAATATTTAGCTTGATGACCAAGTTTGATGAATGTTAGAGATTTAGATGATCCCAAATTTGATGTTTAATGAAGTATAGTTTGTTTTGAGGGTTTTGATGATTTTATTGATCTTGAGAACTTAAATAGAATCTTAAATCGATAATTTGGTTTAGTGGGATCAATGAATATTGATTGGATATTGTTGTTATTTGGATGTAAATTGATTGGATTTGAGTTACTCGATCATGGAATTATAGTTGAGCCTGGATTTGTCCAAATATTTATTCGAGGATTGATCGATCATATGGGTCTTATGGAATAAATGGATATTGATTATCGGATCGGATCATTGTGAGTATTTGAGTATTCTAATATTTATTCGAAGTTGGGATTTTCATTAGGACTTTGAAGTGAGTTGTTGATTGTAGGTCTATAAGATATCGGCTTTTGGGATTATTGGGCATAGTGCTGTTATAAGTTGGTTGTCAGTTGTTTGGGTCGTGATTGATTGTTTCTGATCTATTATTGTATAATTGTTATGCTAGGTTATCAACGTGCGAGTGTGTATCGTTGATGCTTGCGTGGACCGAAGGTGAGTAGGCCTATCGATTTATTTCGTGTGAGCTTTTGCTCTATAACATTGAATTTCATATGCCAATCATATTTGTGTGATATTATGTGTCATCCATGCATTTATATTTTGATAAATTTGCATGATTTGGATATTTTCTTCACATTGATCAAATTGCATTTTCGTTGAATGAAGTTGCATGATTTAATTCATTCATCATGTCATTAAAATAGCATGAATTATGCTATTCATGTTTCAAGAATTAACATAATATATTTTCTGATGCTTATGCTTTCGAAATAATATTTGGATTAAAGATTTTCATTTCGAGAGTTTTGGAAAAATTTAGGACTAGTGGAGACAACCTAGTCCTAGGAGATTTTATCAAGATGCATATCATGACATATTTTCTGGAATAAATCCCCCCGTAGTATTTCGCCTTTGGGGAGGAAGGTCTAGGACTCGAAGAGTCCCAAGATCGGTGAGGGGTGTGGTAAAGCATTCCTTGCAGCGGCGGATTCCTTTGTTTGGAGTCTGCAGCAACCGGGGCATCCTGTGCTGGTGTTCTCGTAGTGATGGCAGCGGCGACCCATCAGCGTCTTCTAGATCCGACGTCTCCTCGAGGGAGCTTTTTGAGCGATTTAGTCGCTTGGGGCTTGGCACACCTGTTTTGGGGAACGGTTCTTCCGATTGAGAACCCTACCCGGTCATATCATTTAAGCTGCATGATTTCTATGACGTGGACCAAGGATTGGGCCACGTGATTGCATTAAAACTATATTTTATTAAGCTCATGAATTTAATTTGATTTTTTTTAAAGAAAATTCTTATTATATATATATATATATATATATATATATATATATATATATATATATATATATATAATGATATTTTTTTTAACTCTCATGATTTCTCTGATGTGGGCCAATGATTTGGGCCACGTGTGCATTAAAATATTTTTTTAAAGTTTATGATTTTAAATTGATTTAATAAAATAAAATATTTATTAAGTGAAATTTTGATTTTCATAAAACCTTACTTTTATATGTAACTATCATATGAAGTAATTTGTCAGTGGGCTTATTCACTGAGTTAAACACTCACCCTATTCCAAATGGCTGGTTGTTTTATAACTAGATAGCTCATCTTCTGGGGATCAAGGCAAAGTTTGAACCTTTCATACACTCCAAGGATCTTGAGGTAGCAATGTTTGGAGAATAAATAATAGTCGCAGCCGACTATTTGGATCTATTTTAGTTTAGATGGCTCCCACAGGGGTGGTTTAGTGTGTCTTTTCATTCTAGTATTTTATTTATGTCAGACTCTGATATTCTGTAAGACCGTTAGTGGTTTATAACTTTTGAATATTGTTTTCATATTTTATCACTTTCAGTTTTTATTATATTAGTATTGTAAAAAAAAAAAGTATAAATTTTGGTCTTGTGTTTGAAGTAAGTTTAATAGCGACCCATTTACCGTCCGATAAACGGTTAGGTAAATGCGGGGCGTTACAATTATGTACCATGAATGCCTCTATATTAACTTAGTTTCTTTATCTTTTTTTTGTTTCATCTGACTTCTGTTCTGATCCTTCATGCTCTGGAAACAATTATGTGACCATTATACTTGACGTGCTGAAGTTCTTGTCCAAACAATCTGAATTTAGAAGTTTGGTTGCACAAAAGAATTCTCATAAATTAGATCATCTCGTTTGTGTGCTAATGTTATTTGGACTTCCTTGTTAGGAACTCAAATATTTGAGATGTATGTTAATCCCCATTCTGTATAAATTGTTTTATCCAATTTACTTTTGGAATTCTCTGCTCATAAAGTTTGGCCTAGAATTTTTAGTATGCACTATGCAGGCATGGATCATTTCTAGAACATAAGATGATGTGGCGAACAGCTACTTATGTTAATATTAGTCTATAGTTTGAATATAACTTTGGAGATGACATATTTCATATGGATTGGACTGGCAATGGTTTATGAAGCATTTTATTTAGGTTTTTATAATATTCTTTGTTACCATGTTCATGTTAGATAGTTCATAGATGTTCATGTAATAGGTGTATAATTGCAATTGTTTAAAAATCTGGAGCCAGGAAAATTTTCTTCTGGTACAACATTCTCAAATGCTTTAATGAAGATATAAAGATATTTTAGAAATGCCAGCCGAGAAGGTTTGTGGAGATCTAAATTACATTTCTGTACATTTCAACTATATATATCCTGCCTTTATATTAATTCCCTTCATAACCACTGATTGAAATTTTTTTATTGTTATGATTGGTTTTCGAAAACCACTGTTGCAGACAGTATGTTGTTTATTGTCATGGCAGGGCAAAAAAAACTTTGGATGGCCTGATCTTTTGATTCAGGAAACCAGTTTTTTTTTTGCAGCCACTGATTTGGGTATTCACTTGGGTTGAAATTTGCCTGAGAAAAGGCGAATCTGAGCCTCTTTTTTTCTTCCCCTCCCAATTCACTCGTATCAGTTTTGTTTTATTTTTTGATAAATGCGGGTTTTGAATAGGAATTTATATAAAATCCAGTTCTTAACCTGTGGTTCTTTATATTCTGTATTACTTTTTTTTTTATTTCATTGGGATACTATAATTATGGGATTTTAATACTCTTTCATTACTTTAGTTCTTATTGAGAAGTACAGCGTTTAAGTGTTTGATTTATTGTGGCTCCTGGGGGCAAGGTACCATACCACATTGATTTATTGAGGCTGTTGTTAGGTGAAGGGAAGGCATGGAGTGCAGGAGGGGAGGGTTGCCCTTCTCCTCCTCCATCATACCCTACTTTATATGCATGAGAAAGTGTCATGGAAAGCCATCCCTTGTGTTTATGTGTGTGTGTATATTCATGGCAGGGCAAAAGCTTTGGAGGGAGTGGGGAATGGTGGTTTGAGGGTTGCCCTTCCCCATCTCCCTCACAAAAAAAAAAAAAAAAAAAAAAAAAAAAAAAAAAAACACAGCCCCTTCCAAATAACACTAACAACAATTATAAATGCCACCTTTATCAGTCTGTTCTTTGAGTGAGAGGCTGATTTTAGGGTAAAAAATGAAGCAGAGGGGTTTGCTGGTTTGAGGGTTGCCCATTCCTCGCTCTTTTTTTTACTTTGCACGGGAGGTGGCCTTCACCTTCTTCACATTTTTCTTCTTTTTTTTTACTTTGCTTTCGGTGGAGGTGTTTTGGCGTGAACAAAATGAGGAGAGAGAGAGAGAGAGGCTAAGGGGGTTGAAAAATGGGGTTATATATGTTGACTGGTTTACCTGGTTAACAAGTAGCTTCTCATCCATCAACAATATTGCACACCGTCAGATCTGGAAACATAGATCGGACGGTCGAGATCCTCTACCGCACGGTGGGGTGCACGGTGAGGCCGCTGCACCCCATCAGGCATATATATATATATATATATATATATATATATATATATATATATATATATATATATAGACTCGTGATATTATACGGTCGTGCGGTCGGTGCGGTCGCGATCACGGGCCGTCGATCACGGGTCCATCGCATCGGACGGTCGGGTGCGATTCACGTCGACCGTTGGATGCGATGGACCCACGATCGGACGGCCCGCGATCACGACCGCATATTATCGGAAATATATATATATATATGAAAATGATTGTGTGCGGCGAACGGCAGGTGCAGCCGCGACGTGGGCCGTTCGATCGCGGGTCCATCGCATCCAACGGTCGAGATGAATCGCACCCGACCGTCCGATGCGATGGACCCGTGATCGACGGCCCGTGATCGCTGCCGCACCCGCCGTTCGCCGCACGCAATCACGTCCCTATATATATATATATATATAATCGAGTGATTAGGTGCGGCGGAACGGCGGTGCGACAACGATCACGGGCCGTTCGATTGCAGGTCCATCGCATCCAACAGTCGACGTGAATCGCACCCGACCGTCCGATGCGATGGACCTGTGATCGACGGCCCGTGATCGCTGCCGCACCGTGCGGTCGCCGCACCTAATCATCCCTCTATATATATATATACGCGCTCGCGATTAGGTGCGGCGAACGGCATGTGCGATCGCGATGTGGGCCGTCCAATCGCGGGTCCATCGCATCCGACGGTCGATGTGAATCATACCCGACCGTCTGATGCGATAGACCCGTGATCGACGACCCGTGATGGCTGCCGCAACCGCCGTTCGCCGCACCTAATCGGTTCCCTATATATATATATATATGTTAGTGATTAGGTGCGGCGGCCGTTCGATCGCGGGTCCATCGCATCCAACGGTCGACGTGAATCGCACCCGACCGTCCGATGCGATGGACCCGTGATCGCTGCCGCACCGTGCGGCCGCCGCACCTAATCATCCCTATATATATATATAGAGGGATGATATTATACGGTCGTGCGGTCGGTGCGGTCGCGATCACGGGCCGTCGATCACGGGTCCATCGCATCGGACGGTCGGGTGCGATTCACGTCGACCGTTGGATGTGATGGACCCGCGATCGAACGGCCCGCGATCGCGACCGCACGACCGCATATATATATATATATATATATATATATATATATATATATATATATATATAACCGATTAGGTGCGGTGGAACGGCAGTGCGCCGTCGATCACGGGTCAATCGCATCGGAGGGTCGGGTGCGATTCACATCGACCGTCAGATGCAATGGACCCGCGATCGAACGGCCCACGTCGCTGCCGCACCTAATCACTCGACTATATATATATATATATATATATATATATATATATATATATATATATATATATATATATAGATTTTCGATAATATGCGGTCGGTGCGGTCGTGCGGATTCGACGTGCGTCGTCCGATCGCGGGTCCATCGCATCCAACGGTCGACGTGAATCGCACCCGACCGTCCGATGCGATAGACCCGTGATCGACGGCCCGTGAATCGCGACCGCACGACCGCACGACCGTATAATATCACGACTCTATATATATATATATATATATATATATATATATATATATATATATATATAGTCGCGATTACGTGCGGTTTACGGTCGGTGCGGTGCGCGATCACAGGCCGTCGATCACGGGTCAATCGCATCAGACGGTCGGGTGCGATTCACGTCGACCGTTGGATGTGATGGACCCGCGATCAGACGGCCCACGTCGTGCACCGCACCGACCGCAAACCGTACCTAATCGGTTCACTATATATATATATATATATATATATATATATATATATGGCAGTGATTGCCTGCGACGAAGCGGCAGGTGCGGATTTAACGAGGGCCGTCCGATCTAGTCGATTTAAATCCAATGGTGGGGATTAAAAAATCGACGAGAGAGGGAACCGGTTGGGCAGGTTTCATTTCCCTCTTCACCTCGTCTAATTTTTGGGTTTCTCCCTCTTCAGCCCCCTAAAACACAAAACAAAACAAAAAAATTTGGGTTTCTCCCTCTTCACCAAGCCCAACCGTCCTCGACCTGCCCTGCCGTCCTCCCCCGCGAACCCCTGCGATCGCCTTCATCGACCCCTGCAAACCAGCGGCACCCCCGAGCATCGTCTCCACCACCTGCGGCTGTACGAGCTTCTCTTCGACCACGCCCAACCGTCCTCAACCACGCCCTGCCGTCCTCCCCTGCGATCGCCTTCATCGACCCCTGCAAACCAGCAGCACACCCTCCCTCGTCTCCACCACCTGCGGCGGTACGAGCCTCTCTCTCTCTCCGTCTCTCTCTCTCTCTCTCAAAAATTGGTATTTCTTTGTTTAAATGATGCATTTGATGATGAATCTAGAGTTTGTTCTTTTATTCATTATTGGTATTCAAATCTAGGGTTTGTTCTCCTTTTTTTTTAGATTTGTAATTTTTTTTATTCATTATTGGTATCAAATCTGGAGTTTGTTCTTTATTTTTTTTCGGATTTGTAAGTTTTTTTTATTCATTATTGGTATCAAATCTAGGGTTTGTTCTTTTTTTTCCTTCAGATTTTTAAGTTTTTTTAATCATTATTGGTATCAAAAATGTGTTCTCATGGTCTTCCCATTGTTCACTTGCCATTGTGTGACTATTTTATTTGGTGGTTTTTTTTAATCATGGTGATTAATTTGGGGATTGGGGGGTGTTATCTTTGTATAGGGTAGCTTGGGGGCATTCTGTTGGGTTAGTTGTGTGTATTACAGGGGGTGGGAGATGCCTTATCTCCCCCTTTTTCTTTTTCTAGAGGTTTTGATATATGTCTGTGCTTGGTTTGGAGCTCTTCTCTAGTAATTAAGTGCATGTGGTGTGCTCTCATCTTTATCCAAAAAAAAAGTGACAATCATATCTGTAAAAAAAACACTGCTGTAATTTTAGTGAAAACTGCTACTCCCTGTAGTTTTTCTGGCAAAACTTTTTCCTCTTGAAGAATTTAGGAGTCTGATATGTCTGTGTTTTTAATCTTCTGAATTCATAAGAGATGTAATGTAGAGCTAGAGAAGATTTTGAATAAATCAACATCTCTCTATAATGCAGAGCACTACATATTTCTTTCTTATGCAAGAATTATAGTCTATAACCTTATTTTATATAAAATCAACAAAATGTGAAAATGTCATATCAGATTTCCAAAATGTTGAAATGTCACTTCCGATATCTGTTGTATTAGATAATATTTAAACACTGTTTTTAACACTCTAATCCATACATGTGTACTTAGACTACCAGTTGTATCTAGGACATAACTACGTCTTATCAAACTGGCATCTTTACCTCTCCTCTTATCATGGAAAGGCTGTACATTAGGAAAAGGTTTAACCAAAATGTGGATAACTTGACAAAATTAGCTGGTCATCTTATATTAAAAAAAAATACTCTGTGGTCCTTGAGGGGGTTTAGGTGACCAACAGTTTTTGAAACATGGAAAGTCCATCAGTTTTTTAATTTATATAAAGTGGAGAGTCTCCATCCCTGTTGTTTGAAGAGGTTGCAACAATTAATTTATTACATCTTGATGAAGTAATTCATCAATAGTATATCAATTTCTACATCAATCAAATCATCATTAGATCTCAAGCTTTGTATGTTTATTGCATTTTTTTCTTCAGATTTGTATGTTTTTTATTCATATTTTGGATTAGGTGACCAACAGTTTTTCAAACATGGAGTATATTCAGCCATTCCACAACTATAAGTACTGAGGGCACCAAATAATAAATATGTAGTCAGAAACCTGTCTAGTTGCACTAATTCAAGAAGAAGAAAAAGAGTGTGATGATGTTTCATTCCTGATCTTTGGATGAACCTTTTTTCAAACCTAAAATAGTACTTTATTGGGGCTTAGAGAGGATGAAACAGAGGCCTGGGGGCCTTTTCTGTTTCATTCAAACCTTGTGGCTAAAAGTATTGGATTAAGTGATGTCTCATTCAAACCTTTGCTGTTTCATTCTATGCTGCAGGGGGCATGTGATACCTGTTGTCTTTCATAGTTTTCATCTTCATTATATACATACATAAAAAGTGCCAAACTTCTACTCCACCTGTTAATGTGAATAAGGGTACCTTTTTAAAAAACATGATCTGGTAATATTTTATCTAAGTCAATAAAAAAATGATAATTCATCCTTCCAAACACCATCCAACTTTATTGGGGCATAGAGAGGATGCAACAGAGGCCTGGGGGCCATTTCTGTTTCATTCAAACCTTGTGGCTACGTTTTGGATTAAGTGATGTGTTTTTGTAAATGATACTATGTTCAGCTCCTCTTATTAATACATGATAAGTTTGATTATCAAAGTGTATTGAATTCGATACTCCACAGAGTGACTGATCTTAGAAAATTAGGAACTAGGTGAAATGACTTCGGTAGATATTGAGCCTTGTTCAGTCACTTGAAAAATCTGCTATTTAACTAGAGGATGTTGGAATGGATTGCACTATCCGATGGCTTGTTATCTCTACTTAGGTTTACATGGAGCGTGGGAGAGAGAAATAGAGGAAGAGGTGACCCTAGGGATCGATTTTGAACTAGGGTCCGATTTGAATGAGTATTCTAGTATAAGATTCTCTTATATAATTCTAAAAAAAAAAGAGTACTCTAGTCATTTTTATATGTGAAGGTAACTTCATAAAAATTTGTGGAGCATAGGGAGTTTCAATTGTATTACTTAATTTTGCTAATGTTTCTTCGATGAGTTTGTTGCTTGGGAGGGGTGGCATAATTGCCTACATGCATCCACTGGGATGTTTTTCTGTTTTTTTTTTTTCTGTATCATTCCAATTATTATGCATTTCTCTTTACCTTCCTCATCCTGTTGCAGGTTTGTACACAGCGGTCCTGGAAAAGGCCATACGGGGTAGGTTTACTAGTTGCTGGTCTGGACGAGTCTGGAGCCCACCTTTATTACAACTGCCCCAGTGAGAACTATTTTGAATACCAGGCCTTCGCAATTGAGTCTCGTTCCCAGGCTGCAAAAACCTACTTAGAGCAAAAATTTGAGACATTCACGAACTACAAGGGTGAAAAGCTCATCAAGGATGCTCTTTTTGCGATCAAAGAGACATTGCAGGGAGAGAAGCTGACAAGTTCGATCTGCACAGTAGCTGTTGTTGGGGTTGATGAGCCCTTCCATTTTGTTGACCCAAAGGTGATACAAGAAGTGATTGACATGCAGGAGGATAGAAGCCCAGATGCTGCTCCTATGGATATTTGATCAGTGTTGTGTTTCCTGAGCCCCTTCTAAGGCAATGGACATAACAACTCATTTTGATTATTATTTAGAAGCTTTTCGGGTGATGTACTCCATTTGTGGACTTAATGATAATAGATTATTTGTTAAGGTTCTGCAATTGACACTAGTTTTTTTTTTTCATGAAAAAGAAATGGACAATCAGACTTTTCTGCGATGGTCCCTTAAACCTCAACCATCGGCACTCAGCAGAAGCTCTTGGCCATTAATTTGCACTCAAGATGCTGGATGTTTTATCAGCAGCAAATAACATTATGGCAGATTGATAAAGGGGCAAAGAACTCAATTGTGTTCAAATTTGCATTTCATGTTGATATGGGGGTGAGGTGTACTAGCATGACAGACAATTGAAACAGTTATAATACATCTTTCATCGAGTTTATAACTCGACAAAGATGAAATCCACAAGACAAGATTTGCATTTCAGTCGAATGTGAAGCATGATCTGATAGGATTATTAGCCCTCCCCAATGATAATGGAAAAAAACCATAGTAATTTTGTCATCAGTCCCCAAAATGCAACATTAAAGCTGCCATGCGGCACAAATAATCATGCACTCCAAGTAAATCAATTTTCAAGCAATGAGCTTTAGACATTCTTGGCAAATGGAGGAATTGGAAGGCCCTTGGCCTACATCTGCTTGTACATCCACTGCCAATTCTCTGGTCTAACCTCACCACCTAAAGAGCGGATCACAGAACCACCACTGCAAGTGCCAACTTTGCAGCACTCTTTAAGTGAGAGACCATTCACTAGTCCATATATGAACCCACTTGCAAACAAGTCACCTGCTCCTGTGGCATCAGTTGCATGCTCTTCTCCTACAGCAGGAACTCGAGTGACCTGAAATAGCAACCTCCTGTGTCCTGTACTCGAACCATCTGGAAAATAGTTGAAAATAGGTTTAATTTTAATATTAGCCATAAAAAATGAAACAAGAAAACTAAAGTCTAGTTATACCTCAAAACTGGCCAAGTCAATGGATACAGACATTCCCTCTTGTTTGGCAATCTTCACAGCCATTTGAATTAAGTCCATATTGAAATATGCATATCTCATCAACAACCATCGTATACATTTGCACTCATCAAAAAGCATGACATCTCAGGAGAAAAAAAAAGTCTAAAAAGGAAAGAAGCTACATGACGAGAAGGATAGTTACCTTTGCACCCTTAAAATCCTCTGTTCTCAACTCACTGGCCTGGAAATGGGATGAAAAGATGTTAGTATAATTAGGTGGTGGTACCTAAACAGCCATAAAGCATAATCAGAAAATCCAAAACTGCATACCTGAAGCCTAACTGCGGAAGAAAGGCATGGTCGCATGGTACGATTGCCTTTAGCATCAACCAAACATGCACACTGTAAATGTTCATTAGTTCATGATCTTTTTGGAGTCTGATAATGCAAAATTTGAGGCAGTTTTATGCATTGATTTAGCAAACAATTGTAAGCAACTCAGAAACTTTTCAGTGCAGCTCCCCTGAGCAGTATGCCCCTTCTTTGTTCTCAACCTTGAAAGGTCCACCCCATTAAAACTCATGTTATCGATAAATAATTGGCCCTGATCATCATCCCCACACGCTCCAATTATTACACATGAAAGCCCAAAACCTACAGTTAGGCCACGGACAGTATTGGCAATGCTTCCCCTAGCAATGGTTCGAATGGGAGGGATGTCGTCAACCAATGGGAGGATGTGGGTATTCACTTCGCTCAGTATATGTTCCAAGTCTTTGATTGTTACCTTCTTGCCGTTTCGTAGTATACCAAATATTTATTAAATTCAAAGAGAGAAAGGGGAAAAACCAAGACCATAATGGAGGATTGAATTAAGCAGATTATTGCAATGCTCGATCAGTACAAAACACAAATTCAGTGAGTTTTCGTTCAATCTGCCTGTAATGGAGAGACTACCCTCATAAACTCATTCAATTCATGAATACATGGAAGACTAAATAAAAAATAATGCAGACTTAAGAAAGATTTATCGTTGACAATCGTATAGTCCATTATACTGTACAACTATACAGAGGCAATGCTAACACAGATAACCAAATTAGTCAGCGAACGAGAAATCAAAAACAATTAAAAAAAACTATTACTAACAAGAAATCGAGGCATTAGTAAAACCCATTTTCAATTATATAATTTGATCAAAATTGTCTTCAGTTCCATAAGCATCCCATAAAATCTAATCAAAGCAGACACCCACATCAACAAAAATCACAATACACAAACACACACAGAATCTACCAATGCATGACCATCCATTAAAACAACCCCAACAAACAATCGCCCCAACTAATACAGATTACAGAGTCAAAAAAAAAAGTGAAGAAGACCTGTTGAGAACCGCCAATCTCGTCGGGGATGGGATGGAGCAAACGATCAATCGACCCTCGCCACGTGGTTAACCAAAGCTGACGGCTGCAGCCCCAACACCACCACCGCCGACCCTCCGACCTCACTCTCCATTTAAACAAAGAAATACCAATTTTTGAGAGAGAGAGAGAGACGGAGAGAGAGAGAGGCTCGTACCGCCGCAGGTGGTGGAGACGAGGGAGGGGGTGCTGCTGGTTTGCAGGGGTCGATGAAGGCGATCGCAGGGGAGGACGGCAGGGCGTGGTTGAGGACGGTTGGGCGTGGTTGAAGAGAAGCTCGTACAGCCGCAGGTGGTGGAGACGATGCTCGGGGGTGCTGCTGGTTTGCAGGGGTCGATGAAGGCGATCACAGGGGTTCGCGGGGGAGGACGGCAGGGCAGGTCGAGGACGGTTGGGCTTGGTGAAGAGGGAGAAACCCAAATTTTTTTGTTTTGTTTTGTGTTTTAGGGGGCTGAAGAGGGAGAAACCCAAAAATTAGACGAGGTGAAGAGGGAAATGAAACCTGCCCAACCGGTTCCCTCTCTCGTCGATTTTTTAATCCCCACCATTGGATTTAAATCGACTAGATCGGACGGCCCTCGTTAAATCCGCACCTGCCGCTTCGTCGCAGGCAATCACTGCCATATATATATATATATATATATATATATATAACGGCAAGTGCGGTTGTGATGTGGGCCGTCCGATCGCGGGTCCATCGCATCCAATGGTCGACGTGAATCGCATCCGACCGTCCGATGCGATGGACCCGTGATCGACAGCCCATAATTGCTGCCGCACCCGCCATTCGCCGCACGTAATCACCCCTATATATATATACCCGACTGATAAGGTGCGGCGTGCGGACGGGTGCGGACGCGACGTGGATCGTCAAATCACAGGTTCATCGAATCGGACGGTCGATGTGAATCGCACCCGACCGTCCGATGCGATGGACCCGTGATCGACGGCCCGTGGTTGACGCCGCACGCGTACGCACGCCGCACCTAATCATTCCTCTATATATATATATATATATATATATATATATATATATATATATATAGACACACACACACACATAGGAAAATGATTCACAAGCCCCATTACATAGGCCCCATGTAAACCCCATGAGATGGCATTGATGACATTACTCATAATACCATTAAATTCAATTTGGTTAACATTTACCGTATTAATGAGACAGTTAGGGAAATATAGAATTCTTTTTATACCCTCCTAAGTCATCTACTACTTTAAAAAATCATTCCAGTCTGCCTGTTTATCTCTGATGACCAACGTCACCACCTTTGGATTCCTCTCGTCGACCTCTATCATATGAGAGGTGGTTTGACTGCCTTTAAAGCTTTCCTTTAGCCTCCACCTCCTCCAACCTCCATCTCCCCCTTTTTTTGAAATTCAGATGACAAACTAATTGCATTAGTTTACATGATATTTTTTCACATGTTTTTATGATCTGGTGTTTTGATGTTGAAGTTTGAATCTGGAATGCAATTATTAATATTTAAGGTCAGTTACATATTCATAATTTTATTGGACTTATATGCATTAATTTTCTAATGATAATTACATTTCAAACAAATTTGTATATTTATACACTTTTTATAAATGGTTACATTTATGAATGTAACTGCTTTGTTATATGAATATATTGTAAAAGTTAGTTATATTCACAAATGTAACTAGTCTTTTTTGTGCAATTGATCGATTTGGCTATCGTTTTCAATGTCTGTCAATTCATGTATGACCTTTCTTGTTGTTTTTTTATATTTATTACAATTTTTTCTTGAATTTGGTGTTTCATATTAAATATGATATGGCTTTTGGTTATAATTTTTTCTTTGAATATGATGTTTGATGTTAAATATGTTTTTTGAAAGATTTGATAGAGTTTTGATGTTATATTAACATATGGTTGTATTACATTTTTAAACCAATATGAACATTTATGCATTATATTTTGTAAGTTAGTTATATATTTGAAATATAGCAAATGTTTACATGCCTTAAATAATAAAATTTAGTTAACTGAACTATTTGTGTAATATATTTTGAAACTAAGTTATATGCATGAAATGTAATTGACTTTTTTATATGATCTTAATGTTTTATCAAAAGTCAGTTACATTCATCAAAAAGTGGATATGAAGGTTGAAAAATGTGGAATCCAGAGGAGGGCAAAAAAGGTAGTCGAACCACCTCTTATATGATAGAGAGCGATGAAAGGAATCCAAAGGTGGTGACACCGTTCGACGATGATGAGTAGGTTGGCCGGAATAGTTTTTTTAAGTGGTGGATATGTATTAGAAAAAACGGTAAGAAATAGGGGTAGTTATATACTTTGATTTTTTACCATTTTATAAAGGACAACTAGACAGCCAATAGAAATTTGACACCTCATGGGATCCATGAGTGGGGTTTATATATAGCAGAACTCTAATACATATAGAATTTTGAGAAAAAGTTGATTGCGCATTCAACAAATTCAACTCAAAGTAAACATGATATCACATTCAAAATTAATTTAACCCAACACAAGCTATGTATATATATATAGGGAACCGATTAGGTACGGCGAACGGCGGGTGCGACAGCGATCACAGGCCGTCGATCACGGGTCTATCGCATCGGACGGTTGGGTGCGATTCACATCGACCGTCGGATGCGATGAACCCGTGATCGGACGACCTACGTCGCGTCCGCACCCGTCTGCACACCGTACCTTATCAGTCGGGTATATATATATACCTTGGAAGTCTAATTATATACTTGTCTGTTCTTTCAATAGAATTCCCTTGTACGCTGGTATGCCTCCCCATGCAATAATGCATGCAAAAACACACACACACACACAAATATATATCAAATTTATCTTTTCATTATACAAGCAAAACATGTATATCTCATGCACAACTTTAAGTAGGGGACACAATTACATTCATAAACCATAAAGACAAACCTTGTCAAACCCAACCCTAATCACACAAAATCATATAAGATCATAACCATTACATTATTATTATTATTATTATTATTATTATTATTATTATAAAAAATCAACCTCTTCCACCTCCACCGCCACTGCCGCCGCCGCCACCACTCGACCCACCTGCCGAACCCCCGCCGCTCCCCCCGCCAGACCCGCTGCTCCCGCCGCTACTCCCACACCCCCCACCGTTCCCCACCGCCCCTCCGACGCTCCCACCACCGCTCCCGCACCCTGTCCCACCCCCACCGCTCCCCACTCCTCCTCCCTCGCCGCCTCCGCCGCCCACTGTAACCCCTCCTTTCCCAATACTTATCCCCACCCCGCCGCCGCCACCGCCGCTCACCGTCACACTCCCATGATCAGCACTAACGCTACCCCCACCACCCCCGCCGATCGCGATATTCACACCCCCCTTCCCAACCTCTATCCCCACACCAACACCACCGCCGACTCCGCCGCTAATTCCGCCACCTTTAGTTGTCCCTCCGCCCGCGCCACCTCCGCCGCCAAAGCTTATGTCTATGTTTGACCCATTGTGGCTAACTACGATGCCGAGGCCCTGGCCGACGCCGCCACCATGGCCGAGGAGGCGGCGGGAGGCGAGTGGCCTTGCGTGGGTGGTGGAGGGGGTGTTTGAGAGGCAAAGAAGGGATGCTATTAGTAGTATTAGGAAGGGCCAGTGTTTGGCCATGTTTTGAAGCTTTGGTTTTATTGAATGAATGGGTGTTTGTGTTTTGTTTGATGTGTGCAGTGGGTGTGTGTAGTATATATAGAGGTCATGGGGGAATCAAATTTCTTTGAAGAGAGTGAACGGAAAATATATTTCTCTTTTTTAATTGAAGGGGGACCACCATACTTGATTGGATGAAATATTTCAAATAACTATTGCAAGTTGTATATTATGCGCGTAGACTTTGAGCTAGCTCTTCTACACTAGGCTTTGAACATGCTTGGAATGGTGATTTATCATGTTGATGGTTTTTGATAATGGAAGTCTGTTATAATGACCAAACTTAGGTGTCTGATCGGTGGCAGTCTTTTTATTGTAGAAAATTTTGTTAGTTGGGTCTTATATTGGAATTTTTAGTGTAATTTATTGATTATCCAAGAAGTTTTGGACATGGTGTTGCTAAAATGTTTGGTGGAATTTGAATGCAAGGACAATCAGTAGCTCCATGTCAATTATCTTTACTTTAAACCTCTTTTGAGGTGTAAAAGAATGAGAGAATAAGTTAGGATATATAGAGGCACGCGGAATAATAATAAGTGAATTAAAATCTCATGAATATATATCTAAATAAGCTTGTATAAGTTCTTGATAATTATTTCGACAGCATGGCTCCATGTTTATACATCCCAATTTACGAAAAGAAAAAAATAATGATAATAGAATATGAAAATATATAATCAAACTCAAGGAAATATCTTGATAGCTATTTATTCCACAATAGAAATCTATTGATAATAAAGCTATATTGCTCCCCAAAATGTTATTTAATTATACTTGATTCAATATGTGATCATGTCACACTAGGCATCGGCAACGGGCCGGGCCGGCCCGGCCCGTGAAAAACAGGCCCAAGCCCGCGGGTTTTTTTTGCCAACGGGCCCGTCAGAAAAAATCCAGGCCCGCGGCCCGCCCACAGGATCGGGCCTGAACGGGCCGGGCTCAGTTACGGGCTACGGGCCAGTTTAAAATAAAAAATAAAAATTTAAAATCTTTTTCTGGTGGGGGGGACAGATGTCCCCCCATTAAATGCAACAGGGAGCCCCTTTTAAGGGGGGACAAGTGTCCCCCATTTTCAAAAAAATGGAATGGAGGCAATTGCCCCCATTTATTTTCCCCACCAACGGCCCCACGGGCCGGGCCCGTTGGCGGGCCTACGAGCCAGCCCGAACGAGCCCATTTCGGGATGGCCCGTGGGCCGGGCCGGGCTTCTAAAAGCAAGTCCGAGCTCGGCCCTCCCTCAGAACGGGCCGGCCTGGCCCGGCCCGTGAACGGGCCCGGGCCGGGCGGGCCGGGTTTTCGGGCCTTTGACTTTTTTATGACCCTTATGTCACACTACATCGGATAACATCTTATAGTTGTACATGTATCAAGCGAAATGAGTTTTTTTTTTTTTAAGATTGTATATCCATTTGCAATCATCTTATTTTCAATATGATGATGTAATGATATCATTGTAAAAATCAAACGAAATATAACTATATAAAAACAAGCAGATCATCCAAACTTGTAAAGAGCAAGAAAATATTTGAGGACATCATATAGTCAAGTGATATAAGATATTATATATTTAAATGTCCAGTATCCTTTTAACAATTTGTTACAATGCAGCAGATTCTCCTAGCGGAGTGGTCGAGATGCACCCTCCCCCAAGTGGAGGTCGGGAGTTTGAGTCCCAACTTATCAAGAAAAAAAAAAGTTTTTTTACAACTTGCAACAAATAGTGTGTGTGTGTATAAATTTAAGAAAATCAAATCATTCATTTTATAAGAGAAGTAGGACATGACATTGTTAATTCAATATTTAACTCCTGTTTTTCGTTATTAATATTTAACTCATGGTGATCGTTAGCAGAAGCTATCTTCATCAGATCCAAGCAATTCTTCTTCAAACAAAACAAAAGGTCCCATAAAATAAGGCCCATCGGGATTGTTATCCAGAAATCTGCCCGGAATAAGATGGTCCACATGAATGGAAGAGCAATTGATAATTAATTAATTAATTTAAGAAGTTAATGGAGTCGTAATAAGTCCACCATAAGTTAAAAATGATCATCAACAAACACAAGACACGCAGTTTAATTAAGTTATTGCACATGCATTTAAGGGTGTTAAAAAAAAAGACATGCAGTTGAAACCATAAAATTTGGTTGAGTGTATAGAGGATAAGTAGCCAGGGCAGAGCCTTAATCTTGTTTTTTTTATATTGCTTAATTTAGATAATTGGTTTTGAAAAATAAATAAATAAAAACTTTGGTAGCATGCGAGAGCGCGCACCTCATTTGAGTATTCCGCTCTTGTTAATAAAACAATTTGCACCCTTCTCGAGATAGTTTTAAAAAATACTGTTACATGTGAAAATAACCCTGTAACAATCGTTGGAAAGATAACTCCAAATTCAAATAACTCCATCTAAACGGTTGAAAAGATACATAGCCCTTAACTTTTCTTAAAGTCCATATAACCACTTAAAAATACTTAGTAAGTTCAAATAACCTCTTGAGTTAAACTTTCATTGACAGATGACCCTAAGTTAAAACACGGAATACCAAAACCTACTACAATGTGTTAAAAATATAGAAAATAATCTATAAATTAAGATTTTATCTCTTCGAATAGAATTTAAAACCGTATCTGAAGGGGTAAAATAATCATTTACAAATGTTTTTTTCGCATTTTTAATTAAATACATTGTAGGGGGATTTAATATAATGTGTTTTCAGTCATTGTTAACAAAACAAAATATTTTTCATTGGTCAACGAAAATTTAACTTAGGGGGTTATAAGAGTTTTTAGGGGGTTATATGGATTTCAGAAAAAGTCAGAGGATTATATGGATTTTGAACAATTTACAGTGGGACTATATGGATTTTTCCCTTTATTTTAATTGTTTTTAAACACATCGTAAGAATAGAAGCTCACCAATGATTTTTTTTTTTTTTGGGTTTTTTTTAAGTTTGGAGTTAGATTCAGTCTTTTCTACACAATTGATACATGTTCTGATTTAATTTTTTCCAAAATGTATATAAAACATATAGTTTTACTAAAAAAACGAAGTATATACTAAAGCTAATGATCAACCTTCATGCAGTCTTTAATAAATGTTTGGATATAGATTTGGTAAAAAAAAATATCGTTTAAATTAGTTCAAAGCTTAATTAGTCAGTTTTGCAATAGTTATTTGAAATGGGATTATCTCTACCCACCTCGTTTGGATACATAATAAAACTTATTCTTGGGTATACAGTTATTCTAGCGTAAATGAGTATAAACAATGATAAAATAATTTTGTATATGGTTGTATTTTAAATTATGCTGGTTAGAAAACGTAATAATAAATTTTTTTATTGTTTAGATAAAATGTGAATAAAACGTGGATTTATAAAAGATGAAAAAAATAAAAATAGTTATTTTAACATGCATTCAAAACTAGTTCCTACCAATTGTATTCAAAACATACATTACTTTCATGCATTTGAATATTGACTTCTGTTCCTCAATTGATCTCGGTGTATAATATAATGTGATTATACTCTTCTTAATTTCCTTCACTCAGTCAAGAAAAATAGTCACCACAAAGTTTGACTGTTTCATATACATACATACATACTATTGAAGTACATATTATTCAAACATATATTGGTCAAAGTTTAAAATGTAAACAGCCAATCTTCCATTTAACGCGTTTGTTTGATTTTGAAATCAAACAAGTTGGAAACATAACAATAAATTTTTTTGTTTCTTTGTGGATAATGAAAAATAAAAAATAAAAAAATATATATATACTATTTATAAATGAAGTTAATTTGAAAATGAAAAGGGATTGTTTCTATTAAAGACACTTTTGGCATACACTTAAGTCAACAGAAGATCGGAGCATGCAATTGGGAGAATCTAGTTTTGAATGCTTGTCAAATTAACTATTATTAATTTTTCACTTTTTATAAATTTTTATTCATAGGTTATTCACATTTTACTCAAACAACAAAATTTTTAGGGTTTTTTGCATGTATATCATAAAAAAACATGTGATTTACTTTTATACCACTTAAAATTTCTATTAAAATGTTAATGTCTTGGAGAAATGATCAAATTACCTATTTTTATTTTGTATATTTTACCTCACCAAATACAATATTTATAAAAATATAATAATATTAGTTTTAACATGAAAATGATAAATTTCATTTAAAATTCAAACATAAAAAGACATAATAAACATTTCATCTAAACCTACAAATTATTTATTAGAGAAGACATAATAATTATTAATATTTACTTTGGTACGAATGAATTAAAATATTATGAGAACAATTAATAATATATATTACAAAACGATAAAAAAAATTAAAATTTAAATCTTGAATGGAATAAAAGGAAATAAGGAATATGATTGAATGTCTTATGGTTGATTTGGAAAGAACAAGAGATTAACTATTGTGTTGATGTAGTTTTTATCATTTTTACTTTTTTGTTAAGAACTATTTTAATGGTATATTTCATTATGAAACAGATAAATGAGGGGCACATTTTTTCATTACGAAAAATTATAATGGTATAAAAATAAATATGTTATTTGTGATGACATAAAAATAAATAACATATTTTTTGATGGTATACATGCAAGAAACCCAAATTTTTATTATTATGTTTTCCAAGGAGAATAATTCAAAACACAACCAAACGCATAATCATTTTATCTTTATTTATATCCATTTATGCCGGAATAACTATATGCCAAAAAATAATTCATATTTTGTATCCAAACTGGGGCGGGTAAGGATAATCCAATAATATATTTCAAATAACTATTGCAAAAACTGTCTAATTAAGCTTTGAACCAATTTAAATTATATATTTTTTGTTATCAATCTTTAAAAATATAAAAACTCTCTATAAAAATATAAAAATTATTCCATTCTTGTCCGGCCTAAAAGAACCAAATCTATATCCAAATATTTATTAAAGAGTGAATGAAGGTTGATAATTAGCTTTTGTATATATTTCATTCTTTAGTAAAAATATATTTTATATATATACATTTTGGGAAAAATCGGAACATGTATCAACTGTGTAAATAAGACTGTGAATCTAACTTTTCACTTAAACAAATCCAAAAAAAAAAAAACCTCATTGGTGAGCTTCGAATCTTATGTTCGAATCTTATGTTGTGTTTACATAACATAAATTTGATTAATCATGAAAAACGACTTATCCAAAAATAACTTATTCTTATGAAATTTTTCTATCCAAAAAGCAGCCAATTGATTTCAAAATCAAACAAACGCGGAAAATAGAAGACTGCGGTTTACATTTTAAACTTTTGACCAATATATGTTTGAATAATATATACTTCAATAGTATGTATATGAGCCGCTCAAACTTTGACATGGATTTAACAAACTTTGTGCGACTATTTTTCTTGACTGAGTGAAGGAAATTAAGAATAGTATAATCACATTATATTATATACCGAACTCAATTGAGGAACAGAAGTCAATATTCCTCTAGAAAGTAAGATATACATATGTGAAAGCCAAAATAGTAAGACTTTTAAAAAAATACAAGTAAACGAGAGTTTATGCATCAAATCATATAATAAATGAATATATCTATTATATACGTATGAAATCAGTGAATATAACGTGACGGCTGCGGCGTTCAGTGATCGGGAGTGGTTGGAATTGGGTTTCATAATTCACACTGTTTGGTCGAAATTAATGCCCGGAATAGCTATACTTTATTTACAGTAATCTAATTCTATGGATACCAGACAAATCAAGTCAATATCTTAATGATCATTGGTTTTATTTCCATGGCCTATTTGGGGAAAGAAATAACACTATAATAGGTCAGAATAGGGGTGTGAATAAACCCAAAATAGATATTTTTTTGGATGGAATGGATGAGTATTCCTATGTAATATAGTTGGGAATAAGTTGTTATTTTTATTCCAGCATCCCCTTGAAATTGAGTTATTTCTACTAATTTATTCCATAGGTATAAAGATGACCCATATAGTAAATCAACTATTATCATCTTTCATAAATCAGAAAACCACATATCAAATCAATTTTTTATATTTTATAATCATTATTCACGTTTTATTCACCTTTAATACACATCTTCTTCTTTTTTATAGTGGGGCGGATTTTTTTTTACAATTCGCCCCGAATTTGAATCTATGAAAAAAACCTATATAACCCCTTGGAAATTACCTGAAATCCATATATAACCTTCTAACTTTTATTGAAATCCATATATATAACCCCCTAAAAATACTTATATCCAAATAGCCCCCGAGTTAAATTTCGTTGACAGATGTGAAATATTTTGTTTAGTTAACCTTCGTAGAAAACATAGTATACAAAAAAAAAACCCTTGCAATGTGATAAAATGTGAAAAATCTTCTACAAATGATGATTTTATAGAGGATTTTTCGCATTTTTAATACATTGTTGAGGTTTTGGTATATTGTGTTTTCAGTGAGAGTTAATTAAACACAATATTCATCTTCTGTCAACGAAAGTTTAACACATGATATTATTTAGATTTACATAAGTGTTTTCCTGGGGTTACATGTACTTAAGGAAAAACCCTGAGATTACATGGATTTCAGGAAGTCTACATAGGTTATTTGAAAATTTTCTCTTGTTTCTATGCATGGATTCCTGATTTTCATGCCCTCACCAACCTGAGGGCATGATTATGGATGTCAATAGCCAACCCTTTGTTAGTTCTAATGATGATTATTGATACTTACTTTCAAATTGTATTTCAATGTTTTGTCGAAAAATTGATACTAATGTCTTATGTATGGATACAGAATATGACTTATTATTGTGTATACAATTATTCCAGCATAAGTGGGTATAACAGTGGAATAAGTGATTTTGTATTTAATTGTGATTTAATTATTCTCATTGGGAAATATAATAATAAATTTTTTTTAATAAAATGTAAATAAAGTGCGGATAAAGATTTATAAATGATAAAAAAATAATGATAGTTGATTTGACAGGTGAATTATAAGAGGTGATGCCAGTTGATTTGATAGTTGACTCACATGTTCATTGGGATGAATAACCTAGAATAACATTAATTCCAGGGGTTTCAAGGGGTTGGTTAGAATCTATATACTGCTTTATACCAGTTTATTCCAACATAGTTTATCCTTCGGTATTCAAGTCTCTCAAACAACTAAAATCCATAATTCCAATTTATTTCAGATATTCCAACCCCTATTCTATATCCAAATGGGGGCTAAGGGAAGGGATAAACCAATAATATATTTCAAATAACTATTGCAAAACTGTCTAATTAAGCTTTGAACTAATTTAAACGATATATTTGTTGTTATCAATCTTTAAAAAATAAAAAACACTCTATAAAAATATAAAAATGATTGTATTCTTGTCCCGCCTAAAAGAACCAAATCTATATCCAAACATTTATTAAAGACTGCTTGAAGGTTGATAATTAGCTTTTTATATACTTCATTTTTAGTGAAACATATATTTTATATACATTTTTGGAAAAATCAGAACATGTATCAAATGTGTAAATAGGACTGTGAAACTGTGAATCTAACTTCACACTTGAAAAAAAAAAAAAAAAACTCATTGGCGAGCTTCTAATCTTATGTTGTATTTAAAAACGATTAAAATAAAGGGAAAAATCCATATAGCCCTTGTGTAATCTGTTCGAAATCCATATAATCTCCTGGCTTTTTCTGAAATCCAATAGCCCCATTAAAACACTTATAATCTCCTGAGTTAAATTTTCGTTGTCCAATGAAAAATATTTTGTTTGATTAACTTTGATTGAAAATATAGTATACAAAAAACTCCTCTAGTGTATTAAAAATGCGAAATTTTTTTTTGTAAAAGATGATTTTACCCCTCGAGATAAGATTTTATAATCTATTTAAAGGGTAAAATCGTCATTTATAGACGGTTTTCTGTATTTTTAACATATTGTATGAGATTTTTAGTAAACTGTGTTTTTACTCGGGATTAACCAAACATAATATTAGCATAATATTATTCATCTATCAATGAAAGTTTTTAGTGGGTTATATGGACTTTAAGAAAAATTAATGGGTTATATATAAGCTTGTCAATTATCCCAAAAAATATTCGTATCAGATCCAAACCAATATCAAAACATTTAGAAAATATTCGATATCCAAAAAATCCTTATCTGTATCCAAAAATATTATCCGTATCCGAAAATATTATTATATTATTATTTATTTAATTATATATTTATATTTTTAGGATTAATATGAGTTTTTTTTTTATTTTTACTCTAAAGCATGTAATGTTTATTTATATACTTACAATTTTATGTTTTATTGTAGTGAATTATTAATTTTTTTACATATTTAAAATATTTAATATATATGATTTTTATTTTTTATATTGGATCTTTGGATATTTTAATAATTTCATATTAATATTGAATTTTTGGATATTTCAGATAATTATATATCCATATCCAAATCCGGATTTTTAAATCGGATACGGATGCTTACTTTCAATATCCATCAGGTATATTTTTTCGGATGTCTAGTTTGGATACGGTATAGATATGGATATCGGCATTTTTAATCTGTGTCCGTCCGATTGACAGACTTAATTAGGCTTATTTGAAATCTTTTAAACTATCTCAAAAAGGGTGCAAATTGTTTTTTCAACAAGAGAGACTCAAATAATGTGCTCTTACATGCTACCAAATATATTTTTTATTTATTTTCAAAACTAATAATCTAAATTAAGCAATATAAAAAAACAATATCAAGGGTGTGCCCTGGCCAATTATCCTTTTACACTCAACCAAATTTTATGGGTTCAACTGTGTGTCTTGTTTTTTTTCCCCACCCTTATGCATGTGCAATTACTTAAACTGCGTGTCTTGTGTTTGTTGATGATCATTTTTAACTTATGGTGGGCTTATTACGACTCCATTAACTTCTTAAATTAATTAATTTATTATCAATTGCTCTTCCATTCATGTGGACCATCTTATTCCGGGCAGATTTCTGGATAACAATCCCGATAGGCCTTATTTTATGGGACCTATTGTTTTGTTTGAAGAAGAATTGCTTGGATCTGATGAAGATAGCTTCTGCCTGCTAACGATCACCATGAGTTAAATATTAATAACGAAAACAGGAATTAAATATTGAATTAACAATGTCACGTCCTACTTCTCTTATAAAATTAATGATTTTCTTAAATTTATGCACACACACACTATTTGTTGCAACTTGCAAGTTGTAACAAATTGTTAAAAGGTTATTGGATATATCACTTGACTATATGATGTCCTTGAATATTTTCTTTCTCTTTACAAGTTTGGATGATCTGCTTATTTTTATATATTTGTATTTCATTTGATTTTCACAATAATATTATTACATCATCATATTGAACATAAGACAATTGCAAATAGATATAAAATCTTAAAAAAGAAAGAATTAATTTCATTTGATGGATTTACAACTATAAGATATTATCATGGTAGTGTGACAGGATCACATATTGAATCAAGTAAAATTAAATAATGACGACATTTTATTCTCACTCCCCATTTTGGGGCGTAATATAGCTTTATTATCAATATATTTCAATCATGGAATAAATAGCTATCAAGATATTTCCTTGAGTTTGATTATATATTTTCATATTCTATTATCATTATTTTTTTTCTTTTCGTAAATTGGGATGTATAAACATGGAGAGGTTATACCATGCTGTTGAAATAATTATCAAGAACTTATACAAGCTTATTAGATATATATTCATGAGGTTTTAATTCACTTATTATTATTCACGTGCCTCTATCCTAACTTATTCTCTCCTTCTTTTACACCTCAAAAGAGGTTTAAAGTAAAGATAATTGACAGGAGCTACTGATAGTCCTTGCATTCAAATTCCACCAAACATTTTAGCAACACCATGTCCAAAACTTCTTGGATAATCAATAAATTACACTAAAAAAATTCCAATATAAGACCCAACTAACAAAATTTTCCACAATAAAAAGACTGCCACGGATAAGACACCTAAGTTTGGTCATTATAACAGATTTCCACAATAAAAAACCATCAACATGACAAACCACCACTCCAAGCATGTTCAAAGCCTAGTGTAGAGGAGCTAGCTCAAAGTCTTCGCGCATAATATACACTTGCTTGACATATGGAAATATTTCATCCAATCAAATATGGTGGCCCCCCTTCAATAAAAAAAAAGTGAGTTATATTCGTTCACTCTCTTCAAAGAAATTTGATTCCCCCATGACCTCTATATAAACTACACGCACCCACTGCACACATCAAACCAAACACAAACACCCATTCATTCAATAAAACCAAACCTTCAAAACATGGCCAAACACTTGCCCTTCCTAATACTACTAATAGCATCCCTTCTTTGCCTCTCAAACACCCCCTCCACCACCCATGCAAGGCCACTCGCCTCCCGCCGCCTCCTCGGCCATGGCGGCGGCCTCGGCCATGGCCTCGGCATCGTAGTGAGCCACAATGGGTCCAACATAGACATAAGCTTTGGCGGCGGAGGCGGCGCGGGCGGAGGGACCACTAAAGGTGGCGGAATTAGCGGCGGAGTCGGCGGTGGTGTTGGTGTGGGGATAGAGGTTGGGAAGGGGGGTGTGAATATCTCGATTGGCGGGGGTGGTGGGGGTAGCGTTAGTGCGAATCATGGGAGTGTGACGGTGAGCGGCGGCGGTGGGGCCGGGGTGGGGATAACTATTGGGAAAGGAGGGGTTACGGTGGGCGGCGGAGGCGGCGAGGGAGGAGGAGTGGGGACCGGTGGGGCGGGACGGGGTGCGGGAGCGGTGGCGGGAGTGCCGGAGGGGCGGTGGGGATGGTGGGGGTTGTGGGAGTAGTGGCGGGAGCGGCGGGTCCGGTGGGGGGAGCGGTGGGGGTTCGGCGGGTGGGTCGAGTGGCGGGGGAGGTGGTGGTGGAGGTGGAAGAGGTTGATTTAATAATAATAATAATAATAATAATGTAATGGTTATGATCTTAATTATATGATTTTGTGCGATTAGGGTTTTGTTTGATAAGGTTTGGCTTGATGGTTTATGAATGTAATTGTGTCCCCTACTTGAAGTGGTTCATGTGATTTACATGTTTTGCTTTTATAGTGGAAAATAAGTTTGATATTATTTTTTTTGTATGGGTGTGTGCATGCATATATTACTGCATGGGGGGCATACCAGCGTACGGGGTACTCCACGCATAGGAGGGAATTCTATTGAAAGAATAAATAAATAATATAATTAGATGAGGGTGGTAATTCATGCCGAACTATGGGCAACCTGGAAAACTAAAAACAAAGCTATTTTTTAGAATCAGACTTTCTATTTCTAAAACCTTAGTCAAATGGCGCTTACTATGATCAAACAATGGGGGTGTCCACTATCATAGGCGAGTAGTGTGGGCTGGAAAGGGGACCAACTCTGTATCGAGGGATAAAGCTCAGGGATTGAGGACTGGTGTATCGATGTAGAACTCTTCGTTGACATTGATGGGCTAGTTCGTCAGGCTTGATTTCAGTATTTTATTTTATTTATTATGTACTTCATTGACAAATCTGAGTCGCTTAAATTTAGGTTTGCTTTACCCTTTTTTTACTTGTCCGCTTTTAGATCAATTGTAACTGTTTCGTCAAGTTACATGAGGTCTAAATTCCCTTCAAAAAAATATAATTAGACTAAAAAGGTAGAAAGAATATATATATAGCTTGTATTGGGTAAAAATAATCTATATGATGTATCACAACATGAGAAACAAGTTTGTTGAATTTATATCATGTTTAACTTTGAGCTGAATTTGTAGAATGTGCAATCAAGTTTTTCTCAAAATTCTGTATGTATCTATATATATGTTTCTTGTAGTATATATATGTTTACTTGCTTTAAATTATATTTCTGTCTCCTTTCCTTTCTAGTAAGGGTTAGTTATTCTGTATTTTACAATCGAGGTATTTTCTAGAATAAGAGATTCGAGTCTCACTCCTATTAATTTAATAGGAAAAAAATTATATACTAAATTATCAAGAAATTAAAAAAGAAAAATAATCTAAAATTCAATTAATCCAAAGCTTAAATCAGCTAATGTGAAATCTCTGGGCATCGTTAGACTTTAATTATTCAAGGTACCTCTCTCTGTTTCATAAGCTTTCAAAAAGAAAAAGAAGAAAAGAGTGACATTACAGGTTTATACCATTGCATGCATGTGAATGGGCCCTTGTGTTCTACAAGTGCAATAAGTTTACTTGTAGTATATAAATGTTGGAAAAGATACATCCAGACCTCATTGCAATCACAATTGCAGTTGATCTCAATTTTCTTAATTTTTTTTAAAAAAAATCATACACTCATTTTTTGAAGTGTATGCTATTATATGAATGCTGTATATACTAAGATACATTAGTAAATTTTTTCATAATGAAAAAATGAAAAACAATTGGGTCATATACTATGATAGGACTCATACACTGTGATAGTGCGGTATATACTACATTATCATAGTATATGAGTCTGTAAAATAAGCTGCAAAAAGGACTGCGTGTATATCAGTGCTCATTTATATGTTTACTTGCTTTCTTGTAACGGTTAAGAATTCTATATTTTACAAATCCATACTATGAGTCATCAGAAATTTTTTTTTCTTGGTAATTAAAATTAATGATGGGAGTCATTTGATTTTTAGTAATCTAAAATATATTTTGAATCATTGCTATTTGAATCTCATCTCAGTCTTATTTCAAGACAATCGAGGTATTTTCTAGAACAAGAGATTCGAGAGTCTCACTCCGATTTATTTAATAAGGTAAAAAAACAATACTTATCAAGAAATTGAAAATTCAAAATAATCTAAAATTCAATCCAAAGCTTAAATCAGCTAATGTGAAATCTCGGGGCATTGTTAGACTTTAATTATTCAAGGTCCCTCTCTTACTTTTTCGTTAGCTTTCAAAAAGAAAAAAAGACAGAAAAAAAGTGACAGTACAGGTTTATACCATTGCGTGCATGTGAATGGGCCCTTGTGTTCTATTAGAACAATAATAGCAGCATGATATATTATATATGAGGTGTTGTTATACTCGTTTTTTTACCAATAAAAATATTGTCCTATATGCCTCGTTACAAGTTAAATGAAACATATATTTCGTTAAACGATGTATATACCTCATTAAATTTTTTCTTACACTTATCTAAAATAGATTCATTTAACTCGAATGGATCAATATACAATTTTTATTAATTCATATACCTAATTAGATGATGTTTAATATTTTTTTAAAATGAAAACATATGTAATCTGAGTTTTAGTTAGTAAAAACAACTGTGTATAACATTTTCTATTATATATATGGAACTAAAATTGTTCAATTGTGGTCCCCAACATAAACTAGCTGTCATTATGTAAATAAAATCCCATAGCCGGATTCAAGAAATAGATTTTTACTTAAAAAATGGTTTTTTCCTAAAAGAAATTGTCATAACTTCTTTCTTTCTTTTGGAAAAGCTTGGCATGTTTGGACATTTGATTGAAGACGAGTTTAAATAAAATATGATTTATACAAAAACAAAATCTTCTAGAGTTGTTCAAATCAATTAATCTAAAAAATCTCCGTGAGTTGTCCAAATCTATTAATCAAAGGAGTTAATAAATCAATCTCTAAGCATGTGACTTGTATATGTACTCATCTATCAATCAATATAATATATATAAAAAAGAAAAATGTATTTCTTTTTAGTAAAATATGATCATTTTTTATTTCATTTAAAAATTGACAATTTTCAAATAGGTAAGAGAAACGGAAGATTAGAGGAGAGAGGAGGGTACATAATAGAACAAAAAGAACATAAAAAAGTAAAGTGGGTAAACAAAACAATGGTAAGTTTGGTAAAAAGAAGCATGTATTAACCAAGAAAAAGTTTCATTGAGTGAGGTTTAAATTGTGAAATCATGGCATTCTCTCTATTGCATTCAACAATAAAAATTCATGCTCGATTAATATATACTTTAATCCATATTTATCAATAGGATATGATCCATTCATGCACGGTTTTTTTTTTATAACAATTATGGTTGATATTTTATGATTATCGAGTTTTTATATTTGAATGATGAAAATTTGGACTACTGAAAAAGTTTATTGTATTGTTTTAAAATGGTTAGGATTTGCTATAGCAAAAAATTGCAATCTGAGTGCTTGGGTTTGTTTATTGGGTACCATTATTCCCACCTTACGTCATCTGATAAAATAGTATTTTTGTAAAATAAAATAAAATACATACTACATTGTGTGGACACATATTAGAATATGTGAATTTTATTAATAAAATATATATCTCGTTAAAATAAACGTGGGTGACTTACAAGATATATATGAGATTTTACAGTGAACTTAGGCTCTGTTTAGTAACGAGGTTTGGGCGGATTTCGCTTTTTGAAAAGCTAAAATCTCAAAATCGTGTAGCCAAACGGGTCGGATTCCGGCGGAATCAAAAGCTGGATTCCTTTTAATTTCTCTCTCGAAATCCGTGTTTTTAAAATCTCAAAAAGAACGTTTTTTTGTCGGAATCGATTTTTTGAATTGAAAAACAACTTTTTCTACCGAACATTAAACTCCTTCAAAATATTGATTCCTGAATTAAAAAAAAGCATCCCAAAAAAGTCAAGGTCTAAAATCATCTTAAAAAGCAGCTTTATTCCAAAATCTACTTTTCAATCTGTGTTTCTAAACGGAGCCTTAGTGTAACAACCTCAATTCTTTAGCTTCTATTTGGAATTTGGAATGAAGGTTAATGTCACAAGCTTTATATATTTTCCAAAAATATATATTTTATGTAATGGCACATATCTTCATCAAAATTTGCATTATTATTTCAATGAATTATATATATATTTTTTATATATGTAAAATAAAAAGACAAACTAATATAATTAGAAATGAAGCAACATACGCGTATATATATTGTGTATAACACCACCCAGAAATGAGAGCTGTTCAACTCCCTTCAGTCGATGGTTTGGTGGTTTAAAAAGCCACATCTACCATTGGTACATGGTTCAAGTCTAATAATCCACTATATCGACTGAACTTTGTAACCCTTTGGAGAAGTTGTAGTAATCATCACGTCACAAATGCATTATACCAAACCATCTATCATAATATGTAGCAAAAATATAAATATATATTCTATGATAAAAAAAAATAAAAACATAAACATTCAATTCATGATTATATACCATTTTTTATATAAAGATTGTACCAAAAAAAATCTTCAAACATTAAACAAAAAAAAGGGTATACAAGGATGCAAGGAGACCACAGCTAGCTTAAACAAGATGAAGCCCCTTGAATAATATATATGGAATTCAAATGTCTATCAACCATGTCTCTTTCATGACGAGCCAGGGGGGGGGGGGGGGGGGGGGGGTGGGCCAAAACCATGGGTAAAAAGTTACTATGAGATATGATATTTAGCTGCGAAATATTTCTTTGATAAAGAATATGAATTCGTTGGTAAATATTATTCCCAAGAAAAGCATTTCATTGGTAATTGAGTGGATAAAAACGGAGTGATGTTTTTCTCGGAAAACGAATCCCCTGTAAAAAAAAAAACATTCCTTGATAAAATATTTCCTAACTAAAAGTTTGGTATAATGCAATGTAGATATATATTACCCAGGATAAATTTTTCTAGGAAAATACCATTTTGAAAATTGAATTTTTTTTTTGAAATGGGAGGTGTAATGAAATGAGTTGAAATGTGAGGTGAGTATTTGGGTTGAAAATTGTTATATTCAGTCTAATTCGTAATCCCGTTTGCATCTCACACAATCTTTTAATATATGCTTAGCTAATTAAGTATATATTTCCTCATATAAATTGAATGCATATATTTTAATTATATTTTTTATATAAATGATATACTAAGATAATGACATATATATCATGTTATGTGATTTCATATAATGCGTTTATGAAATGACTACAAATGGGTTGTATTTTTTTGAAATTGGTAAGAAAAATCATAGTTTTTTATTTGTTAATAATTTTTTATTTATTCTGTTTTCTTGATCACTAATTTGAATATCTCGGTCATCTTTAAGGATATCATTGTGTTGTGATTAATTGTTTTTTCACATTTATTTTTTTAAAAAATTTAGGCTTATTGTTTAAATTTTTTGTGAAGGTAAATAATGAGATTGCAAGTTTTTTTAAAAAGCAATTCAAATAAAATGCTCAGAATTTTTAAATGTGAAAGAAGCAGTAGAAAAATAATTCTTTTATCTAAATTGTCCATTACTTTAATAACTAGCTCATTAATCGTCAACTTTAATTATGTTAAATTATCATATAATTATATTATTTTATGAATATTTTTTTTATTATTTCAAATCTATTGGCCTTCTAGCCCCCCTTTCTTCTGATTTCTGGCTCCGCCCGGCATGTTTAGGTGCTCGCCCACCATATAACATGGCCTTGAAATAGTTTGAATTTCAACTTCCATTTATTTATTTTTCTTTGGTTGATTAATTCAACGATCCCATGCATGCATGGTGGACTCCAAAATAAATATTCCTTCGCTCGTTTTCCCTTTTAACAATTACACCAACATAAATATATTCTATCAATTTTTTTTAATAAATATCAATTGATTTTTAGCTACAACAAACATATTTATTGTTTATTAAAAAAGTTAAAATCTATATCTAGAAGTTAAAAGAGATCCAACAAACACGATTATTTTTGAAAGATCAGGACGACATTTTGGGTTGGCAATTTGTTCACTTTTAATATATATATTTTTTGGTACAAAGATCAGGACGACACAGTTCTAACACGTATTGACAAGTCTACTATTGCAAGTATGGGGTGATAGGCCTAAAATAAATTAAGGGTCAAGTAACCAAATTTGAACCTAGGCATATAAGATTCCGAGTGGCTCAAAAGAGGACAATTCAATATGAACTTGGCATTCAACTATAGCGTATTGGACTGCGCCGTATGCTCATCAGCTCCTCATAGAAATCATGAGAGTCAAATGATAAAATCATATATATATATAATATTAAAAACAAGAATTTTCTTTAATAAATCAATTTAAATTCATTAGCTTAATAAAAAAATATATATTAATGCAATCACGTGGCCCAATCCTTTGTCCACGTCATAGAAATCATGCAGCTTAAATGATATGACCGGGTAGGGTTCTCAATCGGAAGAACCGTTCCCCAAAACAGGTGTGCCAGGCCCCAAGCGACTAAATCGCTCAAAAAGCTCTCTCGAGGAGACGTCGGATCTAGAAGACGCTGATGGGTCGCCGCTGCCATCACTACGAGAACACCAGCACAGGATGCCCCGGTTGCTACAGACTCCAAACAAAGGAATCCGCCGCTGTAAGGAATGTTTTACCACACCCCTCACCGATCTTGGGACTCTTCGAGTCCTAGACCTTCCTCCCCAAAGGCGAAATACTACGGGGGGATTTAGTCCAGAAGATATGTCATGATATGCATGTGACGGCCCGTGTCCCGAAATGCCGACACGAGCGCGCCACGTGCCTAAAAACACACCATAGACTCTTTTTTTTATAAAAAAAAATATCGAAATGTCCACCCTATATAATTACATATGATAACAACGCTGGGATAACAGATAATCAACAAGATATATAAAATCACCTTATATAAACTCACCCATGAAAGTTTAAGCAGTAAACAGAGCATCTAACACACCTCATATACAGTCATCCATATATACAGAGCAGTTTAACACATGCCTGGTTCGTCAGACCAGTCTCTACCAAAATAATCATATACAGATCCAAAACATCAAACTATACACATCTATATATACCTATCACCAGCTGGACGTGGCACCAAAAGAAGACTAAGCCAACGTCCACCAACCCCACCTCTACTCAGCAAAATAAGATAAAATAGAATTGAATGAGCGAAAGATGCTCAGTAAGTAACCCAGACATTCTACACAGATGAAAACTAGATATGACATCAAAACTAGAATAGAATCGAGCTCAATAATCTTAATAACGTCAAGTCGAAGCATGAATAACAAATGGAATCACTGAAAGGTTATCAACAGAGAACAGAAACAACATTGCTGATAAACCCACCAATCAAACTGGAAGGAATAACTTAGAATAATACATCACAACCGACAAGGCCAACCAATAACATCAAGGGGCATCACCGATTAACTGAGAACAAATACCCTGAAATCACAATCAAGTTGAATCATCTCAATCTGAATGATAAGAAATCACAACTCTAAACCAAGAACGTCCAGAGCACAGGGTTGACCATCTACATGACCCCATCTCGGCCCCCCGCCGTCCGAGATGTCCACAACACACAAACCTCGCGCGTGGCCTTCGAAACGTCCACCGCGGATATCACGCTACCTGGCCCCCCGCCGTCCAGGCACGGTAGGGTATTAACCGGCCCCCCTACAGGACCTGTACGTACATGCGCGCTCATGGGGAGCTAATCCTCAACCCAAATGTAAGGTTTATGGTCATCCAACTCCAAGTAAACAAAAAGGTAATATAGAAGTAGTGATATCAAGTACACCACAAGACTCTATGGTCGAACAACACAACCACGTTGATCATAGGATGCCAACAAATTACTAGGATGTATATCATAACATCAAAGAAGGCTCACTATACTAACAAGTCAATTAAGTTTACGAGAATCAATAATGAATTGTATAAAAGTGTCACAAAATAAGAAATACCCTGGAATCTCAAAATAAATAGACCAATGATATGAATATTCATCTCGATCAATTACAGAATCTCAAATAACCCAAACATCAAATCAAATGGTAACAACAACAATAGAACGTGGAATGGAATGGAACAAGCAAAGTCGGTCGAGTTACTTACAACAATACAACGTGGAATGGAATGGAACAACAGCAAATATCGAATGGGTTACTTACCTCACAATTCAACACCCCAAGCTGGACTTACCCTATTCCAGCTCTTAATTCACGCAGAAAGGAACCCACTGATCAAAATATAACCTTAATCAGATACTAAAATATAACCTCATTAATCAAACAATTCTCAAATCCACCAAGACAAACATGACATCCCCACTACAAACCTCAAATTGATATAGTAAAATCAACCCTCAAATACCTATTTCTCCAGCTCCAAAAACATATTCATATTACAGCCCCAAATCACAAATTTGATTCAAAACTAAAATAAAACAATCTATATAAAGAATAACAATAAAAAAAGAAGAATCTTTACCCAGTGCAGCACGAAAATTGCTCAACGAAGCTTTTCTTAATTTTTCCTTTCTTTTCTCTCACTGAAATAGCCTCGGACGACCTCTCCCTCTCTCTCTCTCTATAATCATCCACACCCACCGACTCTCACAATTCAATGAAATTGATAATTCTAGGCAAATTACCAAATTACCCTTCCACTAATAATCTGCACAGCCTTGACTCAAACAGCCATAACTTCTCGTAGGACAGTCCACTTCAAATGATAAAACTTCTGTTGGAAAGCTGACGAAAATATCTACAACTTCTATGATTAGGCCAAGATCAGAAGAAGTCTACAACTATATTAAAATTAGCGATGAACAGAAGACCTCGCGATTTCTTCTTCTAAGGGCAGAAATGGTAAAACAGCCATAACTTTTCTAATATAACTCTAAATAATACCAAACCAATTTTATATGAAAAATAACTCAAAAATGAAGACTTCATATGTTGAGCGTGAATCCTAAATATGCCTCGAAGGTACTTTTCAAAAATTAAACCAAATGCAGGATTTTAGGGATAATAAAGATCAAAAGTCCAATAGCATAAAGTTATCTTATCCTGCAATCCAAACATGTAAATATTAACATAAGCCGTATAAATGGGTTCGGGCTATTACAATGCATCTTGATAAAATCTCCTAGGACTAGGTTATTTCCACTGTCCTAAATTTTTTCAAAAGTCTCGAAATGAAAATCTTTAATCCAAATGTTATTTTGAAAACATAAGCATCAAAAATGTATTATGTTAATTCTTGAAACAAGAATAGCATAATTCATGCTATTTTAAATGACAAGACGAATGAATTAAATCATGCAACTTTATTCAGTAAGAAATGCAATTTGATCAATATGTAAAAAATCAAAATCATGCAAAATAATCATAATATAAATGCATGGATATCACATAATATCATACAAATATACTGAACACGGAAATTCAAGGATGTAGAGAAAAACTCACATAAAATAAATCAATAGGTCTACTCACCTCGAATGGACCATAAGTCCGGAGAATGAAGCCCACAACAAAATTACAACCTAAATAAACCAAATAAGTTATTAATCAAAACCTATAATTTAAGTCTAGACCTAATTTCCTTAATCATAATCAATAGGTATAAATCTTTATACCCAATGAGCTAAATTTATCTCATATAAATCATACAAAAGAAAATATAATAAAGCCTAAGAAGAGGATAAAAACCTACCATACATATAATCCGTCACTAAAAGACAAAACCAGAAAAGACAAAACACAGAAAAAGACAAAAATCCAGAAAATTTAAAATAATAATAAAATAACAAAAATTCATAAAATAATACAAAAACATTTTTTTATATAAAAATTAACTATTAGTCAATAAAAATTGAAAATAAATAAAACTTATTAAGTATAGATATAACTCATAACCCTAGTATTATTTAAAACTTATATATTAGAAATCAAAACATAGATCTAATCTTTAAAATAAATAATAAATCGAAACCCTAAGTTTATGAACACTCAAAAATTCAAAAACCTTACATAAATCTAGCAATAATAAATAATATATCAAAACCCTAGTTTTTATAAAAACTTAGAAATCCAATAACATGAATATATTATCTATCAAAACTTTAATTTTATTAAAATCTCAAAATCTAATAACATAAAAATAAATTTAATCTTTAAAATAAATAATAAATCAAAACTCTATTTTTATTAAAAGCTTAAAAATCCAAACACCTAAATAGGGATCTAATTAATAATAAAAAAATCAAAAGATAAAAACAAAAAGATTAGATACCTTTCTTTTTTTCCTCTCTCTCTTTCTCTCTCTCTCTCTCTTTCTGCCGAACCGACGAGACCCACCGCACACCTCTATGTATACTAATTAATGCACACGTGCGATGCACGTGAATTATTATGAACAATATTTGAAATTATTATTTTTAATGAAAGATCAAAATTAATATTATATTGTATAATATATATAATATATAAATATACAAATATATATCTTATAAGGGAAAAAATACTTGAATAAGTGAAAGAATTCAATAGATACACAATATTAATAATCGTGATATAAAAATAAAATATTAATGTAAATTTGTCTCATGGAATTAAAGTAACAAGAATTTCAAGAAATTTCTATTTTTATGCTCATGCCAATATTACTAAAATATAAATATTATTTGTCACATTAATTTATTTTTATTATTACAATGTGTGTTAAAATCATATCTTGAATAAAAATATAAATATAAATATTATAAGATTGATAACATAAATTTAAATTCATTACATAGTATATTCATTTAATAAAAAATTAATTAAATTTATATGTTTAAATTTGAATTCCTAAATTGCACATATAATTTCAATTTTTTCAAATATAAAATAAAATTAATAATATAATTTTAAGCAAAAATAATTTTGTGTTTGGAACTTAGATTAGACATATAAGATACAAATTTTTTTGTACAATTATTTAGATCAATTTCAATGAATGGATGTATGTTTTGAAATATCTACATCTAAGAAAATTTGAATAATATCAATTATTTTTTAACAAAATTAATTTATTTCTCCATAATTCAATAATTTAAAATTAAAATTTTTCATCTATTTTAATTTATCCATATAAAAATCTAAAAATATTTTATTTATTTTGAATCTTAATTTTCTCTTTCAGTCTAATTTAAACCTATTCAATGCAAACAATATTAAAATTATCTATCTAAATTAAATTATCTTATCTTAACATACTAATCTTATCTATTTTAATTTAGTATATGGATATTATCTTATAATATATTATTTTATATCACCAGTTTTAAATTAATTTTTTGTATTTTTTTAATTAATCCATATCTTACTAATCATTGTCTCCATTTATTAATATTTAAAATTTTATTTATTTGAATTTTATTTCTCCATAACTCATTTATCCATATATTAATATAAAATTTACCTTAATATTATTTTATTTATCCATATCTAAATTTTTTAATTTAAATCAATCTTATAACATACTATTCATCAATAAATTACCAATTTTAAATATGTAATTATATTAGTTTTAAGTTACATATTTGACAAAATATCTCATGATATCAGTTTTACTTAATTATTTTGTTATATGTTATTGATCGAAACTTATCATTTTTTTATATCAAATTTTTTATCTGTGTCTTATTGATTTTGAGTTACATTTTTTAACTAACTTTTGAAAATAACTGTTTATTCTTTCTGTGTGTTGAATTCATGCATGCACTAATTAATTCTCCTAATATTTAAAAATATTCGATCAATAAAGGATTAGAACTTTTTTATTGTTAAGCAATCCCTACTAAAAATATTCATAAATATTAAAAACAAAACACACTCATCATCCATAAAAAAAATAATCTAAAAGCAAATGAAAAATTAATTTTTTAATTTAATTATTATTGAAATATAACAAAAAAATAAACAAAAATTATAAAAAAATATAAAAACTAAAATCATTTTCTAAAAAGACGAAGACTTAGAAAAAAGAAATGAAGTGAATAGGTGTGATTTTTATTTTTTATAAAAATGATTATAAATTATATGATTAAGGTATTTTTGGGGTGTTTATTAGATTACGATGAAAATGAAAAGATTAATTGAAAGATGACTCTTTCTCTGAAATTTCAAATATCTTAAGCAAAAAATTAGGAACAATTTCACTGATGGGTCACCTATTATCAAAACCTTGAAATGGCATAAGAGAGATCCCTATTAGGAATTCAATATTTTCATGTTGTATACCTCTTATCAAGTAAATCATT
The DNA here is from genome assembly GCA_030737845.1 of Acorus calamus. Taxonomy (NCBI): domain Eukaryota; kingdom Viridiplantae; phylum Streptophyta; class Magnoliopsida; order Acorales; family Acoraceae; genus Acorus; species Acorus calamus. Next base: position 11,293,565 of record CM060878.1, on the reverse strand, counting down.
ACATTGGAACAAGTCTTGACGACATGATAGTGATCATGAGCATAATGTTTGGATGCCACAAGAGAAATTATTCAATCCAAACCAAATAAATCAAAGATAATAAAAATAAATTTAAAAATTGAAAACAACCACTTACTTTTTATATTTGTCAAACTCGTGTAAGCATTATTCAAGTCTCCTTAGATATAAAAATATTTAAAAATATAAAAAAACTAAACACATTCATCATCCCTTAAAACAATCGTCTAAAAAAATGTTAAAACTATTTTTTTAATCTAATTATTATTGAAACATAACCAAACATAAACTATAAATTATAAAAAAATAAAATTGTTTTCTAAAGAGAGGAAGACCTAAAAAAAATGAAGTGATTAGGTAGACGTGGCATTTAAATGGTTCAAATATTTATTCAACAATCACTTTCAATTTAGCATTTCTTTTTTAAAATTTATTTTAAATTAGATAATTAGTCCATTTTGGTGGTATATATATATTTTAAATGGTTAGATGGTTATTTTTTAGGGGAGGATTAGTTAGGGAGTTTTATCCTAGTGTTAAATTAATATATATTTTTTTCTTTCAAATTGATATATTTTAGAGAAAATTTAGGATATTTATGTATATATTATAAAAAATAAATCTCATGTATTTTATTTTTTTTGAAATTGATACCTTGTTAGAGAAAATACAGGATAGGTGAATAAAATTATTTGATGAATATAATTTTATTTTTAATTGATTTTAAATAATAAAATTGAGAAAATATAAGATATGTGAATATAATTGACTCATTGATATAATTGTACTTTTATTTAATTTTATGGGGTAAAATTAGATAAAATGGTTTCCCTCTAACTTGTACTTTTTATAGTAGTATAGGTGTATTTTGATTTTTTAATATTATTATGATATTTATTAAATAAAATCTAATAATTTTTTAAAATTATTTAATTGATTAAATAAAAAATACAAGTTGCATTTCATTTACGCATAATGAAAATGCATATATGTTAAGGCTGCAATTGTTCTTTGTTAGTTACCTTTCTATGTGGCATAAATGATTAGATGCCAATACCAAAAATAATCAATTTATTTATTTATTTTTATTATTATTTGCTCAATTTCATATGTTTTATTATTTTTCAATATTCTATCAGTTTAACTTAATTGTGATGTGTTTTTAGAATTTTGATTGAATATGTTTTTTTAGATTTTTTTTAGAATTTTGATAAAAAAAAAATATACATAACTACATAAAAGTTATGGATATTAGTTTGTATATTTATTTATTTTTTGTTTTCCAAATTTCCTCTAAGTATGTTAATTTTTTTAATATTCTATTAGTTTAACTTAATTTATATACGAAATATTGAGAGTTTGTTTATCAAAACCATCAAATAAATCATGTTTGGTTAAAGATAGGATGCATAATCTTGGTTATACTTTTCAAAAAAAAATTCAATCAAGTTTAATATATTATTGATTTTTTAAAATTTTGATGGATTGGTTTAACTAAAAATTTAAGATACTGTAAGAAAATGGAGGAAGATTACCAAATTAGGTGAAGTACCAAGCTCAAGCAACATATTTCCATCACATGAAATGGTTTACTTAAAATATTATTTTATTAAAGCATGCTTAGAGAAATTTGCATGTTGATTGAACCTAAATTGATGTGTATGGTTTTCACATTAAATAAATTAGAAAATTGTTTATCTAGTGAAATAGATTGTACTAATATGAGAATAGGGCTATATAATTAATTTGAAATTCAAAATTAAATGCTAAATGGAACATTTTAAAGCATATAGATTAAAACAGCACAAAACGCAAAAAATACCAATAATTAGGATCCTAGACCATGCCATATAAATGTTACAAACCTATAGTAAATATGTCAAATCGGTAACTCCGAGAACTTCAATATCCATTAAAATTTTGCTAAATTTATTGTATTTTCAATTTCTTTTTTCCCCGTTCAAACTTTGAAATTTTTTTGATTAATATAAAAGGAAACTCAGTCTACCATTTACACTACAAAAACATATATTAAAACTGAACTTATTGCATATCAAAGATGTTCAAGAAAACTTAAATGTCAAGTGTAAAGTTATGCCAAGAGGCAACCAAAATAACCTCTGGAGCCCTGTTTGATCAAGATTGTATGTCATTTGAAACTCAACATTATAATAAATAATAAATCATGAACATGAAACTTAAAATTAAAAATTAAAGCGAATTTCATGTAGTTCTAAGAATACATATCCAAAGAAGAAAATAGAAATATTAATACTAATACTAATTAATGAAAACAATAACAATACATATAAAAAAGATTGAAATAAAAAATTATAAACATGAAATTAAAAATAATATTTGTTAGATGTAATTTTAAAGTTTAATATTAAATAAAAATTAATTAAATGTTATTTAAAGATTCTTTAAGAATATTATTTTTGTTGAAGTTTATTTTCTAAATAATTATTTTTAATTAATTATTTAAATAAAAACTCTAATAACAATAACTCTACTATTGACTGAAACAATTAATTAGATAATAAAAATAAAATAAAAATATTAAAATAAACAACTTACCCTTTTTTGTGTTGAAGTCTTTGTACGCACTAACAAATTCACCTGAAATATGAACATTTAACCAAGCAAAGGATCAGAACTACTTTATCATTAATCAATCCCCAACAAAAAATATTAAACAAATTCAAAATAAAACATATTCATCATCCCTAAAAATTTCAACTAAAAACAAAAAAAAATAGCCAAACATAAATAATAAAACATAAAAAAAAACAAAAAGTAAATTTTTTCTAAAGAGTTGAAAAACTAAAAAAAGGGAATAAAATGAATAAGATAGTCGAGGGGTATTTATAGTTTTTTTAGGTGGATTTTACCCAAAATCAGTAGAGTGGGATAGAGTAGTTATCCTAAAATTAAAAAATTGATATATTTAAAGTTAAATTTAAAAAACATTAAAAATGATTTTTTTTATTTTGTTTTATCTATCATGAAATTTAAATTTGAAAATTAAAAACTTATTTTCTATCCATTATTTAATTATTTTTATATTATCTATATTAGGTTTTTAAATTTCAATGATTAACATGATTCATTTGTTTCTAAATCCCCTTCAAATAGGTATGAAAGAAAAGAAAATATGAATTTTTAAAATAATAAATAGTTATTAAATAAGAATCCCAAAAAATTAGGGAATGAAAAGTAGAAAATTAAAGATGATAAGCATAAATGGAAATAAATAATAAAACCGAAAATATATAAAAAAAATTACGTGGGTCTAAATTTAACAAAAAAACAAAAAATTGATGCTTTTAAAATATAAAAAATAATCCAAAAATGAGAATAATTGAATATCTCATGATAAAAAATAGAATCAAACGTTCAAATATTAATTCTAAATTATCTATTTATTACTTGAAATAAATTCTAAATAAGATAAAACTATTTTAAAAATAATAATCAAATGAATCTAAATTTAATCTGATTTTTACTATATTTTTTAAATAAAATTGGATAAGATTTGTTAATGAATGATATAGATAATAAAAATATATTCAATTTTTTATTTTTATTTTTAAAAATCATATTTTTGAGATAAAATCTAATTTGTGATAAAATTTAAGATAAGTGAGTAAGATTTGTGGATGGATATAGTTGTCTTTTAAATTAATTTTTAGGGGCAAAATTGGCTAAAATGTTTCCCCTCCAACTCGTACTTTTATTGTAAAACTAGTTAATGCACACGTGCGATGCACGTGAATTATTATAAAAATTATATAAATTATTATTATTTAATTAAATATTAAAGTTAATATTATCTTGTATATTATATATTTATGTATAATATATAAATATGCAAATATATATCTTATAAGGGAAAAACTACTTGAATAAATAAAAGAATTCAATAGATACATAATATTAATAATCATGATATAAAAATAAAATATTAATGTAAATTTATTTGTGACATTAATTTGTTTTGATTATTAGAATTTTTGTTAAAATCATATCTTGAATAAAAACATAAATATAAATATTATAATATTAATAACATAAATAAAAATTAAGTATGAGCAATTGAAAAAGAGATCTTGGATCAATTGATAAATTTAAATTCATTATATCACATATTCATTTAACAAAAAAAATAATTAAATTTATATGTGTAAATTTGAATTCCTAAATTTTACATATAATTTCAATTTTTCAAATATAAAATAAAATTAAAATATAATTTTAAACAGAAATAATTTTGTATTTGTAACTTAGATTAGAGATATACGATACATATATTTTTGTACAATTATTTAAATCAATTTCACCGAATGGATGTATATATAGAAAATTTAAATAATATCAATTATAATTTGAAGAAATTAATTTATTTCTCCGTAATTTAATAATTTAAATTTTCACCCATTTTAAGTTATCCATACGAAAATCTAAAAATTATTATTTATTTTGAATCATAATTTTCTCTTTAAGTTTAATTTAAACTTATTCAATACAAATAATATTAAAATTATCTATCTTAATTTAATATATGGATATTATCTTATAATATATTATTTTATATTATCATTTTTAAATTAATTTTTTTTATTTTTGTCAATTAATCCATATCTTACCAATCTTATATTGTCTCCATTTCTTAATATTTCAATTTTTATTTATTTAAATATTATTTATAAATATCTCATTTATCCATATGTAAATATAAAATTTATCTTAATATTATTTTATTAATCCATATCGAAATTTTTTAATTTAAATCAATCTTATAACATACTATTCATCCATAACTTTCCAATTTTAAAGATGTAGTAATATCAGTTTTAAGTTACGTATTTGATAAAATATCTTATAATATCAGTTTTACTTAATTATCTTATAATATGTTATTTATCTAAATTATATCAAAATTTAGTTCCATTTTTTATTGATTTTGAGTTACATTTTTCAAATAACTTTTGAAAAGCATTATTTACACTTCCAGTGTGTTGAATTCATGTATGCACTAATCAGTTCTCCTAATATTTAAAAATATTCAATCAAACAAAGATTAAATCTTTTTTTATTGTTAAGCAATCCCTACTAAATATATTCAAAATTATTAAAAACAAAACACACTCATCATCCATAAAAACAATCACCTAAAAGCAAATGAAAAAAAAATATTATTGAAATATAGCCAAACATAAACAAAAAATTATAAAAATAAAAATAAAAATTGAAGTCATTTTCTAAACGGACAAAGACTTAGAAAATAAAAAAATAAAAAAATTGTATTCACAAATATAAAAAATAATGATAATTAAATAAAGTAATAGATGTATATTCCTATGTGCTTTTAACAAGTATGTAGAATGTTGTATATAATTTTTTTATAAATACAATATTACAAAGTATAAACACATTAGAAAATCAATACTTAGATATTAAAAATAAAATATAATAAAAATATTTAAAAACAACATATTACTCTTTCGATCAAACTCTAGAAGAGAACTCTTATATGTATAATTCAATTCTCCTAAAATAAAAAAAATCCATTAAATCAATGATTAGAATATCCAAATAACATGTTCAAAAATATTAAATATGAAAAAAATTCATCATCCTTTCAAATAATTATTAGAAAACAAACAAAAACTCCAAATATTTGAATTTAAATATTATTGAAACATTATCAAACATAAAAAAATAAAATCATCTTCCAAGGACATAAAGACCAAAGAAATTAAAAACAATGAATTGAATATGAGAGGTTGGGTATTTATATAGTTTTTTTTTTAAATGGCTTATCCGATTTATATTTATAACCTGATTTTTTTATTTCTTATGATTCATTTTTATCTATATTTTGTATTAAAATATAAAAAACCAAATTACTCTAAATCAGATAATTTTGAATTGAGAAAATTAATTATTTTCAAATTAAAAATTAATTAAGTGTGATTTTTTTGTTTTTGAATATCTACTTTTATCTATATATATTTTGAATTTCTAAAAATAAAAAATTGGTTATATATCTATATATATATATATATATATATATATATATATATATATATATTTGAAAATAATTGAAACCAATTTTTTTGTTTTACAAGATCTAATTTTATGTATATGTATTTTGAATTTCTAAAAAACAAAATTTGTTTAAAAAATCATATTTTATGAGATAAAATCTAATTTGTGAGATAAAATCTATCATATTAAAATCGTAGATAAGAATATTTTATAGATATAGATGTATTTTTAATTAATTTTAAGTTGTAAAATCGGCTAAATGTTTCCCCTTCAACTCGTACTTCTAATAGATGGGGTATAGATATAGATTTTTTTATCAAAATTCTGAAATAAATAAATAAATTATATTAAGTCATAATAAATTCGTTTAGATAATAAATTTGATCAAAATTAAATTATTTCTAAAATTCTTTAATTTTTAAAATTATAATTTTTCTAGCATAACTCTTATTGGGATGAACAATAGCTCAATGGAAAGATGCTTTCATTGTATACTTGCATGTGAAATAGATATTTCAAAAAAATATTTCCAAAATTGATTAAAAAATTATTAATTTTCAATCATTATTCTGATTGCATGATGAATACATCACTGGAAAGATCTATTCGATATATATATATGCATGTATAATATAGTTTTCTAAAAAATGATTATTTAATAATGAAAATTGAGATTAAATATGAAAAATTATATTTGAGCCAAAATTATTTTTTTATCAGTTAAATAAATTATAAATTTATTATTAATATTAATAATAAAATAATATTAAATTTAACTTATTTATGATATTTTATTAAATAGAATGTTCAAATATATTAAAAATGAAGCATATTCATCGTTCTTAAAACAATTATAAACAAAAAGCAGATTTTTTAAAATAAATATTATATAAAAAATGAAAAAACATATAAAATAATCTTCTAAAGATATAAACAATAATAGATATAAGATAAACTAAAAGATATATATTCCTATGTAAGTCTAATAAGTATGTAAAATAAACTAATATATGTATATTAGTTATGTACTCTTTATAAATACAATGTTACAAAGATGGAATACATCAGAAAATCATTAATAAATATTAAAAATAATATAAAAATATTTAAAAATAGCATCTTACTCTTTTGATGAGCGTGTAGAAGAGAACTCTTGTATGTATAATTCAATTCTCCTAGAATAACAAAACATTCAACAAAACAAATGATTAGAATATCCAAATACACATAAATATTTAAAATTTAAGAAAAATACACATTCGTCATCCTTGAAAACAATTATTAAAAAATAAACAGAAATTCCAAATATTTGAATTTTAATATGATTGAAACACAATAAAGCATAAACAAAAAAATAAAAATATATGAAATCATCTTGAAATAAAGACCTAGAAACTAAAAAAATGAATTTAGAAGGAAAGGACGAGAGGTAGGGCATACATATATATATTTTTTTGGAACCTTCTTTTCATCCTAAATAAATGGCAATTTTTTTTAGATATAACCTATTTTTTGTTTGTTTATTTTGATACATTTTTATCTATATTTTTAATTGAATTTTAAAAAATCATATTACTGTCAATAAAATGATTTTTAATTATGAAAAATAATTTAAAAATTCTAAAATAATTAAAAATGACTTTTTTATTTTTGAAAATAAAAGACCGATTATTATATCTATTATATTGTTTTTTCATAAATTAAATGATTATTATTATATTTTATATAAATAACCTATGTTTTGCTTATAATACATTTCTTTCCAATTTAAATTTAAATATAAAAACAATTATTAATATCTTTGTGTATTTTGAATATTGGAAATCGAATCTTTCAAATTTGACTATCATTAAAACCTTTTTTTAGTTTCATAATTAAGATCCATTTTTATCTATATTTATTTTGATCAATTATGATTATTAAAAATTGTAAATTTTCGTGTATAACTCCGATTGGAGTTATAAAGATCTCGATGAAAAGATATTTTTTGATCAATTATGATTATTAAAAAATTGTAATTTTTCGTGCAAAACTCTGATTGGAGTTATAAGGATCTCTTTGAAAAGATGTTTTTTATTTATACTTATGCATATGAAATGGATTTTTCAAAAAATGATTATTTCATGGTGAAAAATAAGATCAAAAGTTCAAATAAATAACAATAATTATTAAATAAAGTAATAGATGTATATTCCTATGTACTTCTAACAAGTAAGTAGAATATTATATATAATTTTTTTCTAAATACAATAATACAAAGAATAAACACATTAGAAAATCAATACTTAGATATTAAAAATAAAATATAATAAAAATATTTAAAAAGAACATCTTACTCTTTCGATCAACCTCTAGCATCTTACTTCTAACCTCTTGCATGTATAATTCAATTTTCCTGAAATAAAAAAAACATTCATTAAATCAAATGAATAGAATATCCAAATAAAATGTTCAAAAATATTAAAAATGAAAACATTGATCATCCTTACAAATAATCATTAGAAAACAAACAAAAACTCTAAATATTTGAATTTAAATATTATTAAAACAATACAAAAAACATATAAAATCATCTTTCAAACACATAAAGACCCAAGAAACTAAAAAACATAAATTGAATATGAGAGGTTGGGTATTTATACTTTTTTTTTGTGGAAATGGTTCATCTGATTTATATATATAACCGGATTTTTTTATTTCTTATGATTCATTTTTATCTATATTTTGTATTGAAATATAAAGAATCAAATTACTCCCAATCAGATAATTTTGAATTGAAGACATTAATTATTTTACATAAAAATAATTAAAACGGATTTTTTTTGTTTTTTTGAAGATCTACTTTATCTAAATGTATTTTAAAATTCTAAACATAAAAAATAGGTTATTATATCTATTATATATATACATTTGAAAATAATTAAAACCAATTCTTTTGTTTTTCAAGATTTGATTTTATCTATATGTATTTTGAATTTTTAAAAATAAAAAATTGCTTATTATATATGTCATATATTTAAATTCAAAAATAATTAAGACTGATTTTTTTTGTTTTTCAATATCTATTTTTATCTATATGTATTTTGAACTTTAAAAATAAAATATTGGTTATTATATCTAATTATATATATATTCAAAATAATTAAATTCAATTTTTTTATTTTCAATATTTAATTTTATCTATATGTAACTTGAATTTCTAAAAATAAAAAATAGGTTAATATTTATATTATATATATAAATTCGGAAATAATTAAAACCAATTGTTTTTGTTTTTCAAGATCTAATTTTATCTATATGTAATTTGAATTTCTAAAATTAAAAAATTGGTTATTATATCTATTATATATGTCATTTATATATTAAATGATAATTATGTTTTTACTGGAATAACCAATTTTTTTTAATATATTTCTTTCAAATTTTAAATTTAAATATAAAATATGATTATTATTATCTATGTTTTTTTAATATTAAAAATAGAATATATTAAAAAAATTTATCATTAAAACTAATTTTTTAGTTTCTTAAGATTCTACCTTTATCTATTTGTATTATGATAATTTAATATTATTATGATATGTATTAAGTAAAATCTGATAAGATTTGTTAATTGATTAACAATGAAATATTCATTTTTTAAAAAATTAATATTTCATGAGATAAAATCTAATTTGTGAGATAAAATCTATCATATTACAAATATAGATAAGATTTGTTGATGGATATAGTTTTCTTTTTAATTAATTTTTAGGGGTAAAATTGACTAAAATGTTTCCCCTCCAACTCGTACTTTTTATAGTAGTATAGATGTAGATATAGATATAATTCATGAACAAATCAAATCTTTTAATAAGAATTACGGTCATACTCTCATTACTTTTTATGTTAGAATATATATTTGACGAGTTAATGCACACGTGCGATGCACGTGAATTATTATGAAAATTATTTGAAATTATAATTATTTAATTAAATATTAAAGTTAATATTATCTTGTATATAATATATATATGTATAATATATAAATATGCAAATGTATATCTTATAAGAGAAAAACTACTTAAATAAATAAAAGAATTCAATAGATACATAATATTAATAATCGTGATATAAAAATAAAATATTAATGTAAATTTGTTTGTGACATTAATTTGTTAATAAATGAATATATGTAAACATAAATATAAATATGATTTCTGATATTAATTTGTTTTGATTATCAGAATATGTGTTAAAATCATATCTTGAATAAAAACATAAATATAAATATTATAATATTAATAACACCAATAAAAATTAAGTAAGAGCAATTCAAAAAGAGATCTTGGATCAATTGATAAATTTAAATTCATTATATCGCATATTCATTGAATAAAAAAAATTTAAATTTATATGTTTAAATTTGAATTCCTAAATTTTACTATAATTTCAATTTTTTTAAAATATAAATAAAATTAAAATATAATTTTAAACAGAAATAATTTTGTATTTGTAAATTATATTAGAGATATAAGATACAAATATTTTTTGTACAATTATTTAAAGCAATTTTACTGAATGGATGTATATTTTGAAATATCTATGTCTATGAAAATTTAAATAATATCAATTATAATTTAAATAAATTAATTTATTTCTCCGTAATTTAGTAGTTTAAAATTTAAAATTTTGACCTTTTTTAATTTAGCCCTACGAAAATCTAAAAATTTATTATTTATTTTGAATTATAATTTTCTCTTTAAGTTTAATCTAAACTTATTCAATACAAATAATATTAAAATTATCTATCTTAATTTAATATGTGGATATTATCTTATAATATATTATTTTATATTATCAGTTTTAAATTAATTTTTTTTATTTTTATCAATTAATCCATATGTTACTAATCATATATTGTCTCTATTTCTTAATATTTAAATTTTTATTTTTTTTAATATTATTTATCCATATCTCATTTATGCATATGTTAATATAAAATTTATCTTAATATTATTTTATTAATCCATATCTAAATTTTTTTAATTTAAATTAATCTTATAACATACTATTCATCCATAACTTTCCAATTTTAAAGATGTAGTTATATCAATTTTAAGTTTCATATTTGATAAAATATCTTATAATATCAGTTTTACTTAATTATCCTATAATATGTTATTGATCCAAACTTATCATTTTTCATATCAAATTTTAGATCAATGTCTTATTGAATTTGAGTTATATTTTTTAAATAACTTTGAAAAACAATACTTATTCTTACAGTGTGTTGAATTCATGTATGCATTAATCAATTCTCCTAAATTTAAAAATATTCAATCAAACAAATGATTAAAACTTTTTTTTATTGTTAAGCAATCCCTACTAAATATATTCAAAAATATTAAAAACAAAACACACTCATCATCTATAAAAACAATCACCTAAAATTCAAATGAAAAAAAAATATTATTGAATTAATATAACCAAACATAAACAAAAAATTATAGAAAACAAATAAAAATCAAAGTCATTTTCTAAAAAGACAAAGATAGAAAATAAAAAAAATAAAACATAAAAAATAAAAAAAGCATATTCACATGCATAAATAAAATGATAATTAAATAAAGTAATAGATGTATATTCCTACGTGCTTTTAACAAGTATGTAGAATGTTATATATAATTTTACTATAAATACAGTATTATAAAGAATAAACACATGAGAAAATAAATACTTAGATACTAAAAATAAAATATTCTAAAAATATTTAAAAAGAACATCTTACTCTTTCGATCAAACTCTAGAAGAAAACTCTTATATATATATAATTCAATTCTCCTAAAATAAAAAAATTCATTAAATCAATTATTAGAATATCTAAATAACATGTTCAAAAATATTAAATATGAAAAACATTCATCATTCTTACAAATAATTATTAGAAAATAAACAAAAACTCTAAATATTTGAATTTAAATATCATTGAAACATAATCAAACATAAAAAAATAAAAAATAAAAATATAAAATCATCTTCCAAAACATAAAAACCAAATAAACTAAAAAAAATGAATTGAATATGACAGGTTTGTTATTTATATAGTATTTGTTTTTTTTTTGCAAATGATTTATCCGATTTATATATATAACCTGATTTTTTTATTTCTTATGACTCATTTTTATCTATACTTTTTATTAAAATAAAAAAAACCAAATTACTCTCAATCAGATAATTTTGAATTGAGAAAATTAATTATTTTAAATTAAAAAATAATTAAGACTGATTTTTTTGTTTTTGAATATCTACTTTTATATATATATGTATTTTGAATTTCTAAAAATAAAAAATTGGTTATTATATCTATTATATATATACATTTGAAAATAATTAAAACCAATTTTTTTGTTTGACAAGATCTGGTTTTATCTATATGTATTTTGAATTTCTAAAAAAAAAAAAATTTGTTTAAAAAATCGTATTTTATTAGGGATAGAATCTAATTTGTGAGATAAAATCTATCATATTAAAAATATAGATAAGAATATTTTATAGATACAGTTGTATTTTTAATTAATTTTAAGTTGTAAAATCGGCTAAACGTTTCTCCTTCAACTCATACTTCTAATAGTGGGGGTATAGATATAGATTTTTTTATCAAAATTATGAAATAAATAAATAAATTATATTAATTCATAATAAATTCTGTTTAGATGATAAATTTGATCAAAATTAAATTATTTCTAAAATTATTTAATTTTTAAAATTATAATTTTTGTAGCATAACACTTATTGAGATGATCTACAGCTCATTGGAAAGATGTTTTCATTATATACTTGCATGTGAAACAGATTTCTCGAAAACATATATTTCTAAAATTGTTTAAAAAATTATAAACTTTCAAGCACAACTTTGATTGGATGATGAATACATAACTTGAAAGATCTATTTGATATATATTTATGCATGTCTAATAAAGTTTTCTAAAAAATGATTATTTAATAATGAAAATTGAGATTAAATGTGAAAAATTATATTGACCCTAAATTATTTATTTATCAGTTAAAATAAATTATAAATTAATTATTAATGTTAATAATCAAATGAATATTAAATTTAACTGATTTGTGATATTTTATTAAATTGAATGTTCAAATATATTAAAAATGAAGCATATTCATCATTCTTAAAAACAGTTATAAACAAAAAACTAATTTTTTAATCTAAATATTATATAAAAAATGACAAAACATATAAAATTATCTTCTAAAGATATAAACAATAATAAATATTAGATAAACTACAAGATATATATTCCTATGTAAGTCTAATAAGTTTGTAAAATAAACTAATATATGTATATTAGTTATGTACTCTTTTTAAATACAACATGACAAAGATGGAATACATCAGAATATCATTAATAAATATTAAAAATAATATAAAAATATTTAAAAATAGCATCTTACTATTTTGATGAGCTTGTAGAAGAGAACTCTTGTAATAATAATTCAATTCTCCTGAAACAACAAAACATTCAATAAAGCAAATGATTAGAAATATCCAAATAAAATTTTCATAAATATTTAAAATTTAAGAAAAAAACACATTCGTCATCCTTGAAAACAATTATTAAAAAATATACAAAAATTTCAAATATTTGAATTTCAATATGATTGAAACACAATAAAGCATAAACAAAAAAATAAAAAAAATATGAAATCATCTTGAAATAAAGACCTATAAGCTAAAAAAAAATGAATTTCGATGCAGAGGTAGGGCTTTTACATACAAAGATGATTATTAAAAATTGTAACTTTTCTTGTATAACTCTTATTGGAGTTATAAAGATCTCGTTGAAAAGATATTTTTTGACCAATTATGATTATTAAAAAATTGTAACTTTTCATGTATAACTCTGATTGGAGTTATAAGGATCTCGTTGAAAAGATATTTTTTATTTATACTTATGCATATGAAATTGATTTTTTTTAAAATGATTATTTCATGGTGAAAATTAAGATCAAAAGTTCAAATTATTTTTAACCCAAAATTAATTATAAAATTTGTTATAAAAATTAATAATCAAATGAATATTAAATTTAAATTGATTTTATGATATTTTATTAATTAAAATCTATTAAAATTGGATAAGATGTAAAATAATATTTTTGTGAGATAAAATCTAGTTTTTGAGATAAAATCTATCATATTACAAGTATAGAAAATATCTATTGATGAATATATGTGTATTCTAAATCAATTTCAAGGGGGGAAATCGGTTAAAATATTTGGTGAAAAAAACTTTTTTTTATTTCATCCAAATCACTATTTAAATCTTTAATAAACATCCACAAAACATTGAATCTTAAAATCGATAAGATAGTAAGATTAAATGTAAATCTAAACAAACTAATTAATTTCAAGATTTATTAATTGATAATAAGATTGAATATAAATCTAAACATGCTACATAATTTTTAGATTTGTTGATGGATACAAGTGTCTTTTTAATTAATTTTTAAGGGCAAAATCGACTAAAATGGTTCCCCTTCAACTCGTACTTTTTATAGTAGTAAGTATAAGTATTGATAGAATAGATATAGATATATTTTGAATTTTTGAAAATAAAAAAATTTGGTTATCATCATATCTATTATATCTATCTTTTATTGATCAAATGATTATTTTCTAAATAATTATATCCATCTTTTATTGATTAAAGGTTATTTTCTAAATAATTATTTTTAAATAATTATTTAAATAATAACTCTAATAACAATAACTCTACTCTTGACTATAACAATTAATTAGATAATAAAAATAAAATCAAAATATTGAAAAGAACAACTTACCCTTTTTGTGTGTTGAACTCTTTGTTTTGCACCAACCAATTTGCCTGAAATATAAACATTTAATCAAGCAAAGAATTAGAAATAATTTATTATTAAGCAATCCCCAACAAAAATATTAAACAAATTCTAAATAAAACATATCCATCATCCCTAAAAATTTTATCTAAAATAAAATTAGCCAAACATAAATCATAAAACAATAAAAAAAAACAAAAAGTAAAATTTTTCTAAAGAGATAGAAACCTAAAAAAAGAAGGAATGAAATGAATAAGATAGGCGATGGGCATTTATAGTTTTTTTTAGGTGAATTTTATAGAAATCAGGAGTGGGATAGAGTAGTTATCCTAAAATTAAAAAAAATTGATATATTTAAAGTTAAATTTAAAAAACATGTGAATAATTGAATATCTCATGATAAAAAATAAGATCAAATGTTTAAACTCATATTAATTCGAGATTATCTATTTATTACTTAAAATAAAATCTAAATAAGATAAAACTATTTTTAAAATTAATAATCAAATGAATCTAAATTTAATCTGATTTTTACTATAAATTGGATAAGATTTGTTAATGATTTATATAAATAATAAAAGATACTCAATTTTGTATTTTTTTTCCAAAATCATATTGTTGAGATAAAATCTAATTTGTGATATATATAAAATTTTAGATAAGTGAATAATAAGATTTGTTGATGGATATAGTTGTCTTTTTAATTAAATTTTAGGGGTAAAATTGACTAAAATGTTTCCCCTCCAACTCGTACTTTTTATAGTAGTATAGATATATATACTTAGATACCTAAATCTAACGAAGATGACAAAACGACCCCGTACTGTTTCATATTTATAAATAGGTCCCTATATGAATTACAGATAGGTCCCTATACGAATTATATATAGGTCCCTGGCACATATTACAATAAATTCACGATTCAAAACTGGGTCCCTTAAAATCAATAACAATGAAATCTTAAAACTTAATTTTTTTGAGCTCCAATGTTAATGAGATTGTAACCATTTAAGATCTTAAAGATCTTATATATATATATATATATATATATATATATATATATATATAATTACAATCAGTATTTAAAATTACAAACTGAAATGGACCTATAAGGATACACTAAATGGGCCAAAACTTAAAAACGCACAAAACATACTAATTTTATTAAATATCATATTTATATATTTAAATCAAATATATAAATAAAAAAATGCACAGGTGTTACAGGCTTTGAAGTGTGTAATATATGGTATACAAGGGTTTATCCTTCCAGCACCCATATTATCTTCTTTTATTTTCATGGACTGATTGAGTTTTTAAAAAAATTCATGTATTGATGGGCTTCAACTAGATGGGACCCCTCCCTGGGTGGGGGCCTTAGGCAATGGCCTTGGTGACCTCTGCCCAAGGCCGGACTTGCTATGTAGAATTAAATAAGAACAAGTTAATATTTGTATTCCAGGTGCCCCCTGGAATTATGTTATTCCTTCACCGGTATAAGGGTCAAATTATGTGTCATCACATCAAATCATTTATCATCACCTCATATACATCAATGAATCTCAAATGTCAAATCAACTTTTTACATCTTATTCACATTTTATTCTTTATCAACCAAACAACTCAACATTTATTATTACATTTTAATAAAAATAATAAAAAAACACAATCAAACAGAAAATCAGATATTTATAAAGTTATTTATTCCTAAAATAGATTTAAACTTTAATATAGCTTATGTCTTTATCAAAATGAGCATAATGTCCAAAGATACTACATCGAGAATGTTTGGGACGATAAAAAGCGCTTCTTAGCATATTGGGGCTGCACATGGGGCCGCGCATTGGTGGGAGCAAGAAGGGTGCGGACAGAGGGTGCATGTAGGGGTGGTAAACGAGCCGAACGAGCCGAGCTTTGACGGGCTCGGCTCGGCTCGGGACCGAGCTTCATTTCGTGTTCAAGCTCAACTCATTGGGCTCGTGAAAAGCTCAGTTAAAGATCGGCTCGGTTCGTTTGTTAAACAAGTCAAGCCGAAGCTCGAATCAAGGCTCGGCTCGGGCTCGTTTAACTAAAAATAACTTTGTTTAACATTTGAAAAGTCACATTTCACAAATCACAACACTTTATACATGTGAAAATAACATAAGCTCGGGCTCAGGCTCGGTTCGGGCTCGGCTCGTTTCCCTTTTTTCTATTAAGTAAACGAGCTCGGGCTCGGCTCGTTGAGCTCGTTTACAAACCGAACTTTAAAAATTGTTCAAGCTCGACTCGTTTATCTAATCGAACGAGCTTGAACGAGCTTTAATCGAGTTGAGCCCGAACTGCTCGACTCGTTTACCGGCCTTAGGTGCATGGTGTCTTACATATTGAGATATAGCTCTCTTGGTGGCGGTGGCCCCTCCGGTGAACTTTGGGGCTTTTGTTTATTTTTTCATTTCCTGGGAAGGTTGTGTGGGTGGTTAGATTGGGTGAAAATAATAACAGTTTTGATTTAGATATTTCCTCGTTTAGCTCTCTTTTTTATGTTCTCTCCCCTCACACCTTTTGTCTCTGTTTCTTGAGGCTTCGGACTACTTGTATACAGTTCCTTTATATATATATAAAATAAAAAGCAGTATAAACACCCTCCTCTTGTGGCGGTACTGAATATGAAAACTCAAGACACATGCATCTCGTCTGGTACTTTTGAGGGCAAAAAAATAAAACTAAGAAGTGAATAATTTAATAAAGAGATCTTTAGTTTTAAATCTATGTAAACATTTCTATTTAAGAATCGATCAATTCCTTCTTTATATATTTTTTTAAGTGCCCAACTTTAACTGTCTATTTCATTTTTAGTCCATTCGTCAAACATTTGTCCATGCACGTTAGTTTGTGAAATGTGATTTTTATTTTGAAGTATTTATAAGCTATGTTATTTAGTGATCAGTCCATCTTTTCTTAATATTTCATTTTAAGTTATCAACTTCAAATGTTTTTTCTTATTAGTCCATTGACCAAATGTTTGTATAACTTTGCAAGTATTTTGATATTTGAAACTTATATACAAAATGTTTGGTGAAATATTTAAATTAAAACTGCATTTGCATTTTTAGATGTTCAATGTTAATTACAGTGTTATTTAACACTGCATATGCCCACTCAATGCAAGATCTAGTTAAGATTGATTATATAAGAAGAAGAAAAATGATCATATAAACAAATTTTGAGAATTTTTTCATTACTGAATTTTGATTTAAATGATTTTCTTATTTTTGTTGAAATTGTGAAATATTTGAGTGTGTTTAAAATTATAAATTAAAAATTTTAGATGTCAGCAAAAAAATTGTATGTAGTCAATGAAAATTTATTTTGTATGGTTCTAAACTTTTATATATTTATATATTAATAATTTTATGGCATATGCAATGTTGAATAACATTGAAATTGTCATTGAACACTTAACAATGTAAATACAGTTTTGGTCTACATATTTCACGAAATATTTTGTATACATATTCAAATATCAAAATATATACAAAATCATACATACTTTTGTCAAGGGAGTAATAGAAAAAAATGTTTATGTTAAAGACTTAAAATAAAATATAAAGAAGTGAGTGACTAATCACCATATAATATAGTTTATAGAGACTTAAAAGTAAAAATCACATTTCACAAACTAACAATATACGGACGGACGTTTAATCGATGGACTAAATGAAATTGACTAATGAAGTTGGGGACTTAAAAAAAATATAAAGAAAGAGGGATCATCCATAAATAGACATGTTTACATATACTTCAAAAACTAAAATACCCCTTAAAGAAATTTTTCTCATATTGATTTTTTTTTTTAAATCCATGGAGTCATTGCGTCATGTTCACATGATGATCAGATATATTCATATCCATATATCATATGTCTTAATTATTTCAGACATATGGGTATTTACAGACGAATCGATATGTCAGAGAAAAAATGGCAGAGCTTCTGTCTTAATTTTTTTTTTATATAAATATTTTTAAAAAATAACCACGATATGCGGGAGGTGATTAGGTCAAACAAACCCTGATGCTTGCTTAGAAATGATTTCCCTGTCACTTCACATGTTAAAATGTGAATTTTTATATATTTTTGAAACTCATGTTACCCCATCATCATTAGGGATAAAACTGATCATAAAATCATCATTGACTCTAATCTCATCTCAACAAAAATTCAGTGTTCTTCCACCCTGTTGAACCAGATGAACTTTCACATGCTTTGAATTTCAATCTGGTTTACCCTAAAAAATTGATCATACAAATTGTCAATAAAACCCTATCAATTCCCCAATTGATTAAATTGGTCGATTTTTTTATAATAAAAAATGTGATTAATTGTTTGTTAAAATATAATATCTGATAAAAAATTTATGTTTTATTTGCTAAAATCACATTGGATATTTAAATAAAAGATTAAAAGTATTAAAATTAATATTCAATAATTATGTAAAGATTTTATGAAATATTTTATATTTAAAATTATTTATTTATTTAATAATAATAATTAATACTTCTATTTTGTCATGATAATGTACCTGTACAAAACATATTAACCCAACGGTTGAATAAGTTACCCATGACTCAAAAGACATTAGTGATGATAATAAACAATGGGTGCTCTTATACTATTTTTTTTATAATTTAAAATACAGTCTTATATACCTCTTATATACCTCATTGATATATATAATTTTCTCACACTTACTAAAAATGAATTCTTTTAAATCAAAATATAGCGATATACATTTTTTATCAAAATTTATATTTCATTAGATGATGTCTAATATTTTTAAAAAGCGAAATATCCATATAAACCCCCGTAAACTGCCCAAAATCCATATAACCCCCTGACTTTTCCTGAAGTCCATATAACACCTTGAAAACACCTATGTAAATCCAAGTAACTCCCTCAGTTAAATTTTCGTTGGTAAATGAGGAATATTTTGTTCGGACAATCCTGATTGAAAACATATTATATCAAAAAACCTTATGATGTGTTAAAAATGTGAAGAATCCTTTATAAATGACAATTTACCCCTTTGCATATGGCTATATAATCTATTCAAAATTATAAAATCATCATTTATAAAAAAAATTTACATTTTTAACACATTATAAGTGATTTTTAGTATTTTGTGTTTTCAGTCAGAAATATTCATAAAATATCCCTCATCTACCAATGGAAGTTTAACGCAAGGGGTTATTAGAATTTACATATGCGTTTTCAAGGGTCACATGAACTTAAAAAAAGTCAGAGTGTTATATGGATTTCAGACAATTTACAGGGGGTTATTTAAACTTTTCCCTTTTAAAAATTAAAAAAAACTGACATATTCCTTTCCATAAGCAATTCTGTTGTATAACATCACAAAAATTTGGGCCGTCATTTTGTTATCTGATCCGGCTAATAAAATCGTCCACGTCATCCGAAACCGAAAAGTCATTTCCAGCGGTGCCAAATCGTCCGTCCAACCAATGGACAAGCCCATCGTGACCGTCCATTCAAAGGTTCCTAAAACCCTCACTAAACGCCTCACTCACCAATTCCAAGGGAACGGGTCGCTTCTGATTTCCCGCCTCCAGCCGACCAGTCGATAAAAACCCTTCCTTTCCCCCAATTTTTTTATCTCTCTCTCTCCATTGATCGATCGATCATGAGATCTCGCAAGAAATCAGTCCGTCCCTTATCAGGTCCCTTTCTCTCTCACTCTTTCAGTCTCTCTCTCGTTTTCGAATCTTGATTTGGATGCCACTGCAGGGAAGAAGCGATGGATGATCGAAGAATCGTCGGACGAAATCGACGACGATTCTTCATATTACCTATCATCATCGGATTCCGACTCGAGCGGTGGCGTTGATATGCTGAATTTCGCCTCCTCATCAGATTCCGACGATAGGGACAGCGAAGGTACCGCATTGGGTCGTCTAAAGCTCGGATTTTTATACTTTTTTTTTCTTCTAATTTAGGTTTTCTCTCCTTTTTTGCTTGAATTCTTGTCCGGTGATCAGATGATCGTAAGGTGATCGTAAAGAAGGTGAAGAAGGTGCCCAAGAAGAGACCGAGGAAGGGCGACAGAGACCGCCCTCCATTGCTGTGGGAAATTTGGGAGGAGGAGAACGCGCGGTGGATTGACGAACACGAGAATGACGATGCTGATTTGGACGGCTGCGGAGAGATGCTCCCCGAGGTGGCTGAGCCTTCCCCCGACGTTCTCATGCCCTTGCTGAGGTTCCAGAAAGAGTGGCTCGCTTGGGCTCTGAAGCAAGAAGCGTCAGAGATGAAGGGAGGGATCCTCGCTGATGAGATGGGTATGGGGAAGACGATCCAGGCGATATCCCTCGTGCTCTCCGCCCGGTCGATTGAGCGGGCTGAGACATCCGGTGGTGCTTCGGGTGGGCTCCCGAGTATCCGGACCACTCTCGTGGTTTGCCCGCTCGTTGCAATGATTCAATGGATGGGTGAGATTGCGGCGCACACGGAGAAGGGGAGTGTCCGGGTTTTGGCTTACCACGGGGCGAAACGGGGGAAGGAGCTTGCGGAGAAGGGGTTTGGTGGGTATGATTTCGTGCTTACCACGTATTCAACAGTGGAAGGGGAGTACAGGAATTATGTTATGGAGCCTAAGGTGCGGTGTGAGTGGTGCCAGAAGTTGTTCAGGCCTAATAGACTTCAGATGCACTTGAGCTACTATTGTGGGCCTTTTGCGAGTAAGACAGCGAAGCAGGCAAAGCAGATCAAGAAGAGTAAGGTGTTGAGTAAGGGTCCTGTGAAGAAGAAGGTTTACAATGATAGGAAGAAGGCTCGTGATGGGTTATTGAAGAATTCACCTCTGCACTCGGTCAAGTGGGAACGGATCATCTTGGATGAGGTGATATTTCATGCCCATATTATCTGCTTTGTGTTTGAATACATCCGTATGCGTACTTGATGAGAATGCGGATGTCTTGCACATTTGTAAGTGTGGGGGCCTATAAAGTGTGAATTGTTGGAATGTGAAGTATTTGTTGTTGTAGGTTGGGGAAGTTTTATAATTTATATTCATTGTGATTGAGTTTTTTTAATTTTGCCCCATGTTTTTATAAATAAATCATTACCGGAATCTGCTTATGCTATTTGTTTGGTTGTGGAATTATTCCAATGTTTTGCACATTTCAAGGGTTGGCATTGATATTTATTAGTTATTTATTCTTCCATATGACATTGACCTTACGAAATAGTGACTATACTATGACTTGTATGAATACTTGTTTCATCTCATGATACTACTTTGAATAATTGATGTACTTAAAATGACTGTTGATGCAGGGTCACTCTATTAAAGACAGACGTTCTAACACGGCAAGGGCAATTTTTTCTTTAGAATCTACATACAGATGGGCATTAAGTGGCACTCCCCTTCAAAATCGCGTTGGAGAACTTTACTCGTTGGTTTGTATATAGAAAGTTGGTTTCCAGTGCTACATAGGCCTTTAATCCATCATTTATAGTCCACCTGTATTGATAATATGCCGTCATCTTTTACACGCAGATTCGTTTCCTGCAAGTCTCACCTTATTCACATTATCTCTGCAAGGATTGTGACTGTATGGTACTTGATGTTAGGTAAGTACATCTGTCTATTATCTAATATATATCTGTCAACTCTGTTGTCAGGTGTTTCACCAATTTTTCTTCAAATAATGAAGAATAGAAACCCACAATTCTTCTTCCTAAGTTCTTTATACTTTGTTTACTTGTAAATCTTTTGCATTTGTAATTTGTTAAATCTGTTTTTGAGCAATGACAGTTGGATGTCAATCATGAATGTTTGAGTAACATATTATCAGTCCTTTTAAAATATTTAATGTTGATGGCTTTGATTTCTCCTCGGAGCATGTAATTGTCTATTAAAATTAGGCTTTATGAGAGATTGTGCATCCCCTGTATGATACAAGTTGGACATCAGCACATTTCAATATGGTTAGAAGAATCATTCCCCCGGACTATTTGTGCAATGTCTATGTAGAACTCTTTGTCATATCTTTAAAAATGATATCATGTTCCCATCTGCATATTATGTGTATGTTACAATATAAGTCTGGTTTGTGGTATCGCTGTAGAACATATTTTAAGGACTTGTGTCTTTCTTCTTTTTGTCAGTGCCCACTTATGATGTATTGTTTGAATGAATGACTTCAGCTGTAGTACAGACAGCAGTGAGTCAAGGGAGGGAATCTTTAGTAGTATTTCTTTTTTGAAGAAAATTTAGTAGTATTTCTTGAGTTTTATTTGAAAGAGCATGTATTTTTTTTGTGGACTTGAGGACTCCCTGTGGACTTGTAGACAGAGATAACATTTCTCAACTTCACATTGTCTTCATGCATTGGCTGCACTAACTTGATAACCTTCCTATATGTGTGCTTAATTGAGCTGTTGCTTTAGAATAGAAGTGTACACTAGAAAAGGATTGCATGTCTTTCCAGAGACAAGGAAGTGTTCTCATAGTTTGTTGATTGCAGCAAAGCATAGTTTACAAGAAAGCATAGCTTATTGATTAGGTGAAAGACTGTGATAGGTTCTTTACACAGCATTTTTGGTGGTGGTTGATTTGGAATATGCATTTCGAGAGTATACTTGGTTGATGTTGAGTTGGAACATGCGTTAGGAGCTAATGTTGTTGATGACACATCTGATGAGTATTACTTGTAGCAGCACTTCAACGGAGGTTTACATCTAGATGCATGTTTGGAGAAAGCATACTGTTGGTTTGATGAAACCAAAGCAGGGATAGTGCCAAACTGGACTTTTTGGTCAATAATTGGACTCTTGCAGTTATGGCAAATAGTCACGATATATAACCAGTTGCTACTGGTATACAGTTTTGGCGGTCATATTCATAGCATCTAGTCAAATTGATACAATAGAGGCACTTAAGATATATTTTCAAATGTTTGGAATCTAATACAGACAAAAGTGATGTTTGTGGAATTGCTTGGATGCTTCAATTGTTACAAGTAACATGGCCGAACAGGATTGACAAATCCAATTGCAAAATTGCTAAGAATGATAACGATTGATGAGTTTACAAAATATTAGCAGTTTCCATGTGCAGTGTGTGTCTTACTAACCTGTATAGTTATTAAAACACACTTTAGCTTTGGTATTAGCATTAGCATCTATACTTTCTCTCCTCTGTTGGAACTGACTGTGTAACTGTTGCAGGAGTGCTGGGGTACTCAAGTGTGTCAACTGTACGCATTCTTCCGTTCGGCACTTTTGTTGGTGGAACAGGGTAAACTCTAGAAAATGAGATCTTTTAATTGTTGCTATTGTCATGGTTATCAACTTAATTTCTTCTGTCTTTACTCCTCAGTATGTGTCAAAGCCCATACAAAGTAACGGAAAAGTGAATGAAGGAAAGAGAGCCATGATTCTGTTGAAGCACAAAATACTGAAAAACATAGTGTTGAGACGCACAAAGAAAGGACGAGCATCCGATATTGCTCTTCCACCTAGGATTGTAAGCCCTTTTCTACCATTTATCTCATATTTGATGAAATTTGTTGGAATATTGTCTTTTTGGAGTAATTATCAACTTCTTATAATCATGTTTATTTTTCTGTAGGAAATTCTGAGACGAGATGTTCTTGATAAAAGTGAGAAGGAGTTTTATGAAGCAATGTATACCCAGGGCCAGACACAATTGAATACGTACTCATTCGCCACCTTCCCTTATAATATATAATCTCATCTTTGCCATTTGAATATTGATAGAAGAGTATTAATGGTCTCTTTATGACCAAATTCTTGAAGCTATTGTAACATTAGGTTTTTTTCCGCGGTAGGTATTGTAAACATCAATGTTTAAAATATTGAAATTATCGATTGATATATCGATCCCCCCCCCCCCCCCCCCCCCCCGAAAACTGGAGAAAATGAAGAAATAGATAAAATAAGAAAAATGATAACTTTAGCTATTACATCATAAACATTGTTTTAATTAATTTTATAAATTAAACTTTGCTGACATTTATAATGTAATGATAATGATATATTGCTTTTGGAGAGTGATAAATCATTGTTACCTTTATTATATATCTTTGTTTTTATATTAACAAAAAAATGAGTTTCATTTTTTAAAATAAACTAAAAAAACATTGATCTTTGGCACTTCAGATGATATATTGGCATGTTAGCTAGTTGTTTTCCCAAATAAAGAACATATCGCAAGACATTGGCATTTTTTCGTGAATCGTGAGAAATTACCGAGAAAATCAATTCTACGAAAATTCTGATAAATTTTCAATTTTTAGGGTTTTACTCAGGAAAAATGATATATTGATTGATAAAACGATCGATATTTCAAACTATGGTAAAAATTAGTTGTGTAAACATTCTACATATATCATTTGGGCGTAGTTTTGTCCTTATATTGGATATCAAAGTAACTGTTATTTGTTTGATGAATTTCACTTTAACCATGTAATCACTTTTATCTTATTTAATGGCTTTTTAAACATTGAATACTTAACTATCCAAAAACTTAAAAAAAATGTTTACTTCCATTTCCAATATGAATGTTGAGTTATGCTTATCATCATGAGCTTGAAAATCATGTGTTTCTTTGGAAGGATTTCTTATTTATTCAATTTGAATCTGAAATCCTATGACCAATGATTGAAATGTAAAAATATGATTTTAATATTATCCCTACCTAGACATAAGCGGTAAGATGGATTTGAGTCCCGTCAATTGTAGGCAGAGGGAAGAAAGAGTGCAAATTGGCGTTTGGCCCTTGAGCAGGTTAGGTTTCATTCCCCTGAAGCAGCATTTGTGTGGCGGCTTCCTGTGTGGCTGGTGTGGGTTTGATTTTCCCATTTTCACTTGTAAAGGAATAACATTTCTATATATAAGTTTCTTTTCACCCTGCTCATTTATTTAATTTATTTTGCTTTTCTTAAGTAAAAATTATCCAAAATTCAAACTCTTTTAGAATTTTATGCCTTTTCCTGATTTAATTTGTAGAAGTCATTTAATATTTGAAGTATAATTTCCTGAATATTTTTCCTTATCATTGCTTTCAATTTCTCTATCATATAAAATTACGAGTGACTTTTTAATGCAAGAACATTATATGCTTTAACTATCTTGTCTTTCTGAATGCGGTCAAGTTCTCTATGGATAAAACTTTAGTATTTTTATGCTCAAAATAATGATTTATGTTGATTCCAATACCTCATCCCCAGTTAAATTTCATGCTGTTATTCATGAGGGTTTTCTTTACCTCTTTCCAGATATGTTGCTGCTGGTACATTGTTGAACAACTTTGCTCATATTTTTGATCTTCTTACGCGGCTGCGGCAGGTTGGACATTGATTATCTATTTAAACTCTAAGAAATAAAATGTAATCTAATCACTCGGATCCGTTCTTAATTTCTGATATCAATTAATCACATCAATATCATGTAAAATGTGTCACTTTAAATACTTTAGTGCTCATTATAAATCTATCTATTTTTGTTATCTTTATCAAAGTAATCCTGCTAATTATTCTTTATTTTGTTGAGGAACTTATATCTTTTTAAATATCTTCATCATGCTTAATTGTTATCAGGCAGTGGATCATCCTTACCTTGTGGTTTGTCGGAAGGATGGAAGTGGAAATAAAGGTGATGATGGTGCTTTTAATGAGTGCTGCCTATGTCATGATCCAGCTGAAGACCCTGTGGTGTGCAATTGTTATTTTGTTTTTAAATTTGAATACATGATGCACATTTTCCCATGCTTGAGCTAAAATACTGGTTAGCTATTGATTATTGTATACATTCATTCTATTTCAGGTTTCTTCTTGTAAGCATGTCTTCTGTAAGACATGTTTTACTGACTATTCTGCTGCCTTGGAAAAAGTGTCATGCCCGTCATGTTCAAAGCCATTAACTGTTGACCTTACAGTAAAAAATAACCCGCTGAACTGGACAGGGTTGTTGAAGGGCTATAAGCAGAAAAGCATTCTGAGACAACTTGATCTTAAAAATTTCCAGACGAGCACAAAAATAGATGCCTTGGTGTGTAGACACCCAATGTTTGATTTATATACTTTTATATTTATTTTATTATTTGTATACTGATTTTTTTTATTCTTCCAATTAACTAAAATAGAAGTTTCTGGCCAGTTGAAT
The DNA here is from genome assembly GCA_030737845.1 of Acorus calamus. NCBI lineage: Eukaryota > Viridiplantae > Streptophyta > Magnoliopsida > Acorales > Acoraceae > Acorus > Acorus calamus. Next base: position 11,266,456 of record CM060878.1, on the reverse strand, counting down.
TATTGCTCAACGGCTATTCTGATTGGTAGATTAACATTGTTTTTGTATCAATATGTTCCTTCTTGTAATTAGCATTATGTAGCATTATTTATATTGATGTTTAATTTATTTTATTTTTTTCAATTGAGAGAGTTTGATCTTGTTTTGTAGAAGGAAGAAATCAGATGCATGGTCGAACGTGATGGCTCCGCAAAAGGAATAGTCTTCAGCCAGTTCACCTCATTTTTGGACTTGATAAATTACTCTCTGACAATGGTAAAATAAATTTCTGGTTTGAAATTTTTTTTTAACAGCGCATCAGTCTGAATGATCAGGTTATATCATGAGCTTCTGTAGGGGGGTGTAAAATGTGTGCAATTGGTTGGAAGTATGACCCTTGCCGCGAGAGAGGAAGCCATAAAGACATTCACTGATGATCCAGATTGCAGGATATTTCTTATGAGTTTGAAAGCGGGAGGGGTGGCCTTAAATCTCACTGTTGCATCACATGTGAGAGATCACAATCCTTTTAGTTTTACATGATATGCTAGTTTCTTACAGTTTAAATTACACATTCAAGCATGTCTTTTTCCATTACAAACTGTGTACATACTCAACTATAGCTATGTGGTTTATTCCTTTCACATGCTTGTAAGGCCACATGAAGCCCACTTCATGCTGACTATAGCTTCTTTGCATAACAAAATGAGCTAAAAATACACATGTTGGGTTCATTTTCCTTTTGGGTATGGAAAGAAAATGTATTTACTTTTAATACTGAAGGCGTTGATCTAAAATTAGGAATCTAATATCCACCAGAAAGGAGATTATTTATTTATTATTCGATGAAGACTTCGTAGGGGATTGGCAATTTCAGGACTATAAATGTAGTGAGTAAAGAGATTGATTATGCAATTCCATCCTATTCTAGCGGATGCTTCTCTCATCTATTGTTCTTAATTCTATTTTGAGCTTAGGTCTTCTTGATGGACCCATGGTGGAATCCAGCGGTGGAGCGCCAGGCTCAAGATCGGATTCATCGGATCGGACAGTACAAACCAATCAGGTGCACTTCCATTTCCTGTCACACTAGGGAGTACTCTCCACTCTTGTGCAATCATCTCATACTGCTTTTTTTTTTGTCAGAATCATTAAATTTGTGATTGAAGGCACAATTGAAGAAAGGATTCTTAGATTACAGAAGAAGAAAGAACTAGTATTTCAGGGGTAAGTTGGTTAATCTGGACATTAAACTGTTTTAAAATAATGATGCTGAGATATCTATATACTGAACGAAATCCCTCTATCCCTTCTCGCGAACTGCAGAACAGTAGGCGGGTCAACTGAAGCTCTAGGGAAGTTGACAGAGCAAGACTTGAGGTTCCTGTTCTACAATTAATCGCACCGAATTATCTACATTTGAGGTGGAAGTTATATGCCCCTCTTAACTTTTGGCTTTTGCAGTAACCTTGGTACTACTGAAATCTTAAATAGGAAGCTTTGGATGCATTTTGGGATACCTTGCAAAAAGAAAAAGAAATTTTTGGTTCTCGGTACAATCGAGGAATCTGATTTTGTTTTCTTCCACCAGTTGGTGGTGTTCATATGTTCTATGACAAAGTTGTGAATATTTTGAATGTGAGTTTTTTCATTTGTGACCAACAGAACATATTCAAACAAGAGCATAGTCTAGTTAGGATGTTTTGTGAAAATTGTACATATAGTGGTTGTGTGAGTGGTTAAACTGTTGTATATGCATGGAAAAAAAAACTGCAGATACAATAGTGTTGGTGCATACAGGAAAGTGTGCATGTATTTTTGCTGTATATATGTTATGTTCACAGGAAAAATAGCCGAGCAAGTATATGCTTACTCTATGGTTGTATATATACATTTAAATAAGGGAAAAATAGGTATAACTATGTAAAATTAGTTAAATCGGTTTTAGTCCCTATAAAATTGAAAAATCATCTCAGGTCAAAATATTGTTTTAGGGTGCGTTTGGTTGCGCGATTGCGCTGCGATTGCGATTACAGGAAGCTGCGTTTGCAATCGCGCAACCAAACAGTTTTGTAATTGCAGTTTTAAACCCAGCGATTGCAGGCAAATAGTGTCCAAAAGCTGCGATTTCAAAAAGCTGAGAAAGTGAGCTTCCTGCAGAATCAGGTTTGCAATCGCAGATTCCTGCAGAATCAGTTTTGCAATCGCGCAACCAAACGCACCCTTAGTCTATACCATCACCCCAACTCATCCTTACTAATCAAGTACATGAAAAATAAATCAATCATTTCTGCTCGAGTTCCATCATGTATTATTTACAACCCAACAAAATTTGGGTACCAATGGCATAGAACAAACTACATCGAGCCAAAAATAGTGAATGTAATATTCTACGAGTCATCATCATTCCTATAGAAAATAGTGAATGTAAAATTCCACAAGTCATCTTCATTCCTACTAAAATTGGTGAATATAATATTTTACAAGTCATCATCATTCCTATAGAAAATGGTGAATGTAATATTCCACAAGCAGTGCTGTTACTTGGGCCTTAAAAATTAGGCTCCATTGGTGAGTGACACTTTTCTATTAATTCTCTGTTTGACTTTTTCAAACCACCAAAAATGACAATGACATGACTACCCTTCTAAGATTTTTAAAAATTGGCTCTAACTAACTAATATCCCCATTAAGGCTCGTAACGGAATCCCAAAAAAGGGGGATCAATGAATCCTCTCCCCCGATTGAACACATTCCAAAAAAAATTTAAAACTTAGGGTTTTCAAATTGGGCAAAACCATACGAACAAAAAAAAAATCGACTATGAAGAGTTCATATCATCTGATTCTCTTCCCCAAACAGATCGTCAACAATGGCGAAAAAGAATGTTAGATTTCTTGTCACAATCGAAACTTCACCGTCAAGTTTTTTTTTTTTTTTTTTTTTTTTGGGGGGGGGGGGGGGGGGGAGGGAGGGAAGATATGAACGGATCAATTTAGTTTAATTTTTTGCATTTCTTATAAGATGAAATGTCTGGTTTTCAAAATTAAATATGAAATGATCTCCTTCCGTTTTCTGGTCTCCTGTTAATCTGATTGAATCTGAAATCCATTTGTAAAATTAATGTTTTAGATACGTGTATCTGAAATCCAAAAAAAGATTGGTTTGAAATTAGTGTTTTAGATACATGTATCTGAATCCAAACAAATCTGAATTTTTTTTTCTTAGGTTTGAAAGCATGTGCTAAATCTCTAATATATAATGAAATTGTTTCTGCTACATTGTCTTTGTCTACGAGTGTATCTTTATTAATGGAAAAAAAATTGATATTTTTCAATTGTTTTAGGATTTCTCGTGTACATAATTCATTTTCTGAGGAAACAAAACAATGATGAATGAATACATAGGTTAGAGACATGTATTTGAAAATGTATATAATATGCAATTATTTCTTAATTCAATGAAACAAAATATGATTGAATGAACAATTGAAAATAACCAAATGAAATGTTTGAAATGTCATATAAATGTAGATCATGTATTATTATCTTATATTTGATAATTAGAATATATTTGTTTAATAAAAATATCTTAAGGTTTTTTGTAAACAATGTATGTATCTGAATCAACTGTATCTGTATCTGAAAACTTGTTAACAAAATATATCTGAATCTTAAGCAATTATGTAGAAACAGAGAACTCATTAGTCACATTACATGCTATTAAGATGTTGTATGTGCCGTGAATCAAAATGTATAGTGTATTAATATCTTCAAACTTATAATTTGGAATACTCAACTGTATCTGAAATGTTGTACTCATGTTCTATAAAACATATTCAAATCCCTTGATAAAAATGGTTTGAATATCTTTTAGTGTTTATGTAAACACTTTATATATCTGAATCAACTGTATCTGAAATTGTTGTATAAAACATGTTGATCAACCAAGTTCATCAATTTGTTTCTAAAGCTTCACGGTAGCTTCTTTTGTTGCCGCAATTTTATATATTGAGGATTATACGTTGCTTTCTGTTGGCCTCCAACAAAGAAAATCTGAGCAAAGCATGCCCTCACTTTGAGAGGCTGAAATCACCCTTCACCAACCAGAGATAAGGATGATAATGGGATGTGTTAGATATGAAAACCGTCCCCACCCGATCCTATTGACACGGGTTTGATCTATTAAACATTAAACTCAAACCTGACCCAAACCTATTGACACGGGTTTGATCAATTTTCGTATCTTCAAAAACAAGTTGCATCTCGTATACATTTTGTAGACCAGTCACAACAAATAATTCATTTAGCAAACTGGTTTTCACAGAACATGAATCATTGATGTCTTCCAAATGAATTGAGTCTTCGCATGTGTCCTTCATAAAATCACAATCACAGCCTTGTGAAAAATCAGAGCATCAACCACATATTATCAAATTAAGATACAGTTATGTATCTGAAAATCTAAATGTACAATTATGGTCTATATGCTATTGGACACTGCATAGAAAATTCATAAAAGGTCTTCAAAATACCAATAATAAACAATTAGATATTGATCAACTATATATTTATTAAATCCATGGAAATATAAATAACAACCCTCAAAATGGGCTGGATATCAAATCAAGATACAGGTGTATCTGGAATTTGAATTATCAAATACACATTTCATACAAGTGAGTGTGCACTGTATTTGAAAATCTTAAATTTGAATGAGTCGAATAATGTTGATACAAAGCTAAAAAATATCATGAATGACCAATTATGCATAAATATACACAAATACACAATCATAAAATGATTATACATATCATAATTGATACACAACAATGCATATAAATCAAGATACAAGCCATGCATCTGAATTTAAAATTAAATTCAGATTCAATACATGTATATGATGATTCAAAGGAATGACAAAAAATCAAAATCAATATAATTTATTCAAATCGAAAAAGGAATAGCCTGAATGGATCACTATTGTTTGCACCACAAACTGATCACAAATAAAACTAAATGAATCAAATTCTTCTCTCCTCCACCGATCGAACTGAAACAAAAATAAAATTCGATGTTTGTTTTCAAATCTATCTGAAAACTAAAAATCGTAAAATATTATAATTTTTGGGATCCGAAAAAACCTAACCTGAATGTATCAATTTCTATTTGCACCAGAATTAGATCGCACAGAAAAAAAATCATGAATTCACCTCGTATACACCAACCAGATCTGAATAAAAAATGAAATTCATATTTGTTTTCCTATCAGTTGATCATTTACAAATCAAATATGGATAATCGTGAATTTTTTTGATGTCAAATTGAAAACAAATATTCAAAAAATAGAAAGATATCACAAATCATAACTACCTCGGGATTAATGGGGTGGTTATGGAATACTAAAACGATTAATTAAAGAGGGGGTAATATAGGTATTTCAAATTTTTCACATCATGAGGCTTGGGATGAAGTCTATCAATTGAGGCCTAAAAATCATTCTTGTTACACAAGTCATCTTCTTTTTTACAGAAAATGGTGAATATAATATTCTACAGCTGATCATGTCCTTCAAGTTGCTCAAGTCATCTTCATTCCTATATAAAATGGTTAATGTAATATTTCATAAGTCATCTTCATTCCTATAAAAAATGGTGAATATAATATTCCACAAGCCATCATCATTCCTATAGAAAATGGTCAATGTAATATTCCACAACCGATCATGTCCTTCAAGTCGCTCAAGTCTTCTTCATTCCTATAAAAAATGGTGAATGTAACATTCCACAAGTCGTCATCATTCCTATAGAAAATGGTCGATGTAATATTCCACAACTGATCATGTCCTTCAAGTCGCTCAAGTCTTCTTCATTCCTACAGAAAATGGTGAATGTAATATTCCACAAGTTATCTTCATTCTTACAGAAAATGGTGAATGTAATATTTCACAAGTTATCTTCATTCCTACTAAAAATGGTGAATGCAATATTCCATAAGTCATCAACATTCTTACAAAAAATGGTGAATGTAATCTTCCACAGCCGATCATGTCCTTCAAGTCGCACGTTGCTTTAACTGGAATGGAATTGATTCAATATGAAAATATGACCAACCCTAACTACACATTAAAAGTTATCAGAATGCCCTCACCCCTTGTCTTCATGTGAAATCGATATAGCTCTCTACAAACTTACGAAAATCAGAAAAAGTTAAATATAGTAAATCCCCTCAGGTGACTATTTTATTAGACAATATTTATTTTAGTCTCTATCATATCCAAAAGTAACCAGATCTATGGTTAACTATAACCATACATGATAAATTTTTTTAATACCCTTTTAAATTTTACTTTCTTCATTGAGAAAAATTGATATAATTCCTTGAAAACTTATGAAAATAAGAAAAAATTCATGTAAAATCAGTAAGAGAATTTACTGTAAGATATACGACTTACTAATTTTATATGGACCATTTTCAATTTTCAAAAATTTCAAGGAGATATATCAAATTTTTTATCTATTTTTTACCGTTTGTGAGTATAAGATAGCATGAAAATTTTCAGAAAAAGGTAGGAGCATTTTTATTATCAAAAGGAATAAATCAAATTTTTCATATTTTGGAGGAACTTATTTGAATGTCACTTTTTGGACCTCCATTTCGTAAACAGAATATTCTCTATAAACTAACGACAATTTAATTCAATTATTAAAATCATTAATCATACACATTTTTTGGGGACGTTTGACGATTTTTTAATTTTACATAAATTAAAACTGATTTAACTAATTTTCAGACACTTATATTGATTTTTCCCTTTAAATAAAATTTTTCTCAACCATTTTTTTAATATATATAAAAGCTAACAATATTATTTTTTCATAAGATCTATTTTGTTGACTTTTAACACACAAATTTCACAAATTTAATTATTTTTTTAATAAAAAGATCTGTTTTGTTGACTGTTCAAAGAGCCACAAAGTTAGACAAAGAGCAACTAATAAAAGGTGAGGGTTGATGTGGGCCGAACATTTGCTATCAATTAGTGGGATAATGAAAACTTTAATTTGATGCCATGAATCAATGAATATGTTGGGTGTTCCATCTCTTTCAGGCTTTCATTATCAGAGATATTTTCTCCTTACAAATTATCTTCCTTTGAGTCGATGCATTGTGAAAAATATAGGTCACCATGTCAATCTCTTTTTTCGACAATAACAAGAAAGATCAGCTGATTGCATAAAATAGTACATCGTGAGAGAAGTAAGTCTTCAGATTAGGCCTGTCAACGGGTCGGGTTCGGGTAGGGTCGGGGTGGACCCGGACCCGACCCGTTTGATTGGCGGGTCCTTCGGGTCGGGTCCACATCGGGTCTCGGGTCGGGTCAACCCATTAACAAAAGTAGGCGAGACAAAGAGAGATTGAGAAACTTCTCAAAGGCCTACAATGACTTCATTTTTTTTCTTTTTAATATAGTGTAATATATTATAAATAGTTATTCACTATTTTAATTTTTTAATGTTTAATAAGATGGCATTTGGAATACGGTTTAGATTATTACGTTTTTATGAAGTTAAAATATTGTAAAAATATTTCAAATGCTTAAAATTTTAAATGAGTATTCAATATTTAGTTATAAATGTTTGGTCGGATCATGAATGTTGGGTTGGATCATAAATAAAAAAAATCACAAAGTATTTGGATTGGGTCAATCGGGTCCATAGGATCGGGTCAGGATGGACCCAGACCCGACCCGTTTTCATTGTCGGGTCCTTCGGGTCGGATATTTATGCCTTCTATCGGGTCGGGTCCGAGTCGACCCGTGACCCGTTGACAGGCCTACTTCAGATGCCATATAAAGACAATGGCTAAAGTTTTTGAAATCGAAAGATGTGTTTAATTAATTTGTTTCTGTTTTGATACCAACACAAGTTATACGGCATGTATTGGTAAACAATCAAATTGTTCAACGTTTATTGGATCTGATCCGATCCCGCATTGGTATATAGAGATGGATAATTACTGGGATAGTTTTTATGTAGTTATGTTTTTCAAATTCCAACATCATTGTTTATGTATATATGTAGTTAATTATAGGCTATTTCTGGACTTCCCAGGATGGGGTTTATCATAATGTCTGCTTGGATCTATAAGTGGACCAATTATGTGTTTAGCATTGTATCAAGCTAATTAATCCAAATTCATTTTCAAACAAATATTTCTCCGTACCTTTTTAGAATAGTTTTCAACTTTTATGTGTAAATGGAAATTTTAAAAGCTGAAAAAATGAGTTTTTGAAAGTCAAACCTTCCAATATTTGAATGCTGATTTTTAAGTAAACAGATCACTAGTACCATTTACACCCAAACAGACAACTTTAGAATTCTGTTGGGATTTGCTGCGTTAGTGTTATATTTAATATGTTGGATATCATTTAGTAGCAGAGCTCTCATGCAATTCTTGACTATTAATTTGTATGCTTTTTTATAGTGACCATCTAATAATTATTCTTATTGCGTAACAGTGGATTTTTTTGATATGTCAGGTCAACAAAAGATAGCATCTACAGAGTCATCAAATCATTATGTTTGTCTACATGGATATTTTTTTCATCCAATAAATTGAAAAGCATATAAACAGAAGGAAAATTTACATGTTGTCCGTTATTAAGGTCCAAAACACAGTCCATATTTTTTTAAAATATTATATATATCATCTAATGATGCATGAATTTTTATAGAATGCGAAATATATATACTCAAGTAAATTGGATTATATCATTTATTAAAAAAATATAAAAATATTTCAATAAGATATATCCCTTATTATTTAATGAGACCGACAAAATATATAAAATTACATTTAAAATTATGAATTCGGATCCCATGTGGTTTGTTCTGTATTGACCACTAATAATATATGTTCATTTTTTCTTAATAGATTTTCACCCTCTATGTGACAACTTTTTATTGTTGCCACATAGTATCTCTGTATTAAAATAATAGAGGATTCGAACAGTAAAATTACTATATAAAAAGAACTTGAAAAAAGATACACACAGCTTCCATTGCAGTCCATCCTGGTTTTCTTTTTTTTTATAAAAAAAGCATACACTTACATTTTTAAAGTGCGTTATGTTATATGAATTGAAATATATACTGAGATAAATTAATATACTTTTTTCATAGTGAAAAAATTAAAAAAAAATTGAGTCATATACTATGATAGGACTCATACATTATGATAGTGCAGTATAAACTACATTATCATAACGTGTAAGGTTACAAAACATACTGGAAAAAAAATTGCGTATAGAAACGCTTAAAGAACTCACTGTGTAACATCAATTAAAAACATGGGTTCCATGTTTTGTTTTGTAGACCCATTTTCTGTTTTAGATCTTATACATGTCCATTTGAATATATTTTTTTGGGAATACAGAAAGGGGCCGTTTGGGTAGCGGAATTAGGGTGGAATAGGTAAATTAGGTGTTTGGCTAGGCGGAATAAGAAGGTATAGCTATGCGGAATAAGGAGAGAATATGCTGGTATTTGTATTCCAAGTCCACCCATGGAATTGTGTTATTCCTCCACTGGAATAAGGAAACCCACCTATCAAATCACATATCATCACATCAAATCACTTGTCATCACCTCTTATATATCAATGGGGCCCATATGTCAAATCAATTTTTTATATCTTATTCACATCTTATTCTTCGTTAACCAAACACCCCAACCTTTATTATTACGTTTCCCAATGAGAATAATAAAAAACACAACCAAACACAAAATCTCTTATTCCATTGATAAAGTCAACAATTCCTGGAATAGGTATAAACCTCATAATAGCTTATGTCTCTATCCAAACGAGTCCAAAAGGTTTATCGAGCGGAAAAAAAAAAATAAATAAATAAATAGAGTTGGTTTGAATGTCACATCAGATTCAAACTTTCAACTAAGGAAAAGCATTAATGATTTCCATGTCCGGCGGTGTCACACTTCAATTACATCAAACTTATTTCAAAGAAAAATAATTGAGTGCATAGTAAAAAAATCACATGAACATATACTCACATTAACAAAGTATATATTTTAAAAATATATTTTTATATATTTTATAAATACATCCATACAATTCATTGAAGTATTGTTTCATTTTTTTTATAAAAACGTATACCTTATTAGATAAGATATGCTATTTTTAAAAAATTCAAAACATGTATATACTGAAATTGGAACTGAAAAAAGAGTCGTACGTAACATTATTCTTAAAATGCATTACATGTGCATAAAAAAATATCCCAACATAAGAAATCCAATAAAACACCCAGATAATTTTCTTTTATAAAATACAAATTTAAGGGTTTTATAACTGATGAGAACATCTTGCCCGTCTAAGTATTTCAACAATATAAAAATCAATGTATGAATTTTTATAGAATGCCAAATATATATACTCAAGTAAATTGGATTATATCATCATTTATTAAAAAAATATAAAAATATTTCAACAAGATATATTCCTGATTATTTAATGAGACCGACAAAATATATAAAATTACATTTAAAATTATGAATTCGGATCCCATGTGGTTTGCTCTGTATTGACCACTAATAATATATGTTCATTTTTTCTTAATAGATTTTCACCCTCTATGTGACAACTTTTTATTGTTGCCACATAGTATCTCTGTATTAAAATAACAGAGGATTTAAATAGTAAAATTACTATATAAAAAGAACTTGAAAAAAGATACACATAGCACCCATTGCAGTCTATTCTGGTTTTTAAAAAAAAAAAAAATTATACACTTACTTTTTTGAAGTGCATCATGTTATATGAATTGAAATATATACTGAGATAAATTAGTATATTTTTTTCATAATGAAAAAATTAAAAAAAAAATTGAGTCATATATAATGATAGGACTCATACATTATGATAGTGCAATATATACTATATTATCATAACGTGTGAGTTTACAAAACAGGCTGGAAAAAAAAAAGCGTATAGAAACGCTTAAAGAACTCACTATGTGTAACATCAATTAAAAACATGGGTTCCATGTTTTGTTTTGTAGACCCATTTTCTGTTTTAGATCTTATACATGTCCATTTGAATAAATATATTTTTTTGTGGGAATACAGAAAGGTTTATCGAGCGGAAATAAATAAATAGAGTTGGTTTGAATGTCACATCAGATTCAAACTTTCAACTAAGGAAAAGCATTAATGATTTCCATGTCGGCCGGCGTCACACTTCAATTACATCTGAGGGCAATAATAATCAAACTTATTTAAAAACCAATTGAGTGCGTTTATATTTAAAAAATCATTTAAACATATACTCACATTATTAAAATATATATTTTAAAAATATTTTTTTATATCTTTTATAAATACATATATGCAATTCATTAGAGTATTGTTTTATTTTTTTTTATAAAAACGTATACCTCATTAGATAAGATATATTATTTTTAAAAAATTCAAAACATGTATAGATTGGAATTAAAACTGAAAATAGAGTTGTACATAACATTATTCTTAAAATGCATTACATGTGCATAAAAAATATCCACATACATGCCCGCAGAGAAATCTAATATAACACCCAGATAATTTTCTTTTATAAAATACAAATTTAAGGATTTTATAACTGATGAGAACATCTTGCCCGTCTAAGTTTAAGATTGACACTGTTTATTTTTTTTATTGATATATATATAAATATTTTATATCAACAGAGTACAAGATTAAGATTGGAACTCATGTCCCTTTACCAAGAAGAAGTTATTTGGTTTTAACCTTGTGTGAAAATATTAAATACCAAAAACTCCTACAGTGGTTTAAAAATGTGATTTTTTTTTTATAAATGATGATTTTATGCTTTCTATTTTTAGAAAGGTTTTTTTTTTGCATTTTTAACACATTCACATTGTAGATATTTTTTGGGTATATTGTATTTTCAAGAAGGGTTAATTAAATGAAATATTAATAAAATATTCCTTATCTGGCAACAGAAGTTTATCACATGGGATTATTTGGATTTACATTGGTGTTTTCAGAGAGTTATATGAATTTTGAGAAAAATCAGAGGAGTTATATGGATTTTGACCAGTCTACATGAGGTTATTTTAATTTTTTCTTCAAAGATTTGACATTTCAGAGAGATATGTTGTTGTTCAACCATATAGCGTGTATGTATGTATAATTTAATATGTTGTTCAACTATATAAAGTTTATGTATGATTAATTAGCTCATATTTTAGTTCGTTTTCTTGTCCTGTCTCATATACGTCATGGCTAAAAGATAGTAAATGATATTAGTATATTTTCATTAAAGTATATATGTATTTGAGGGTAGTAAATGTATTAAAATTTAAAATTGGATGGGTTAATTAGTTAATAAAAGGATGGTAAGTTGTAGACCTTACACACATTTTGATTTTATTAAGTGTATATTTTAAATGAAGTATATATTATCTACATAAAAAAATAATATATATATGCATTAATGAATTAAATATATTTTACACAAAAATGAAAAATATATGCTTTGTTTAATCAAACAATTACAAATATCTCATTGTAGATATGAGTACTTCACACATGGGTTACAAAGCAGACTTGCGTGTAACAGTGTTCATATATAAGAAAATTATGCATGCACATAATTTTGGAATGAAAACAACTAATATTTAAAAGTCTATTTTATATTTGTTATTGTTAATATTTAATTTATTCATAATTATTATATCAGATTTTTGAAAATATATATGGTTACGAAACTAAATTTTTTAATATATTCATATTACAATCTATATCATTTTTGACAAGATAATTATTAACCTGCTCAATTTTTTCAGGACAGGACTTCAACTTTCAACATGTTTAGTTTGCAAGTCTTGAGTGCTTTAGGGTGTGGAAGAGTATAATCAATTTTATAATTATAAGTATGATTGATATATTAAGTTTGGGTTAGGTGAAACATGTGTATCTACGTAGATTAAGAATTACATGTGTGGCTTTTAATGATTGATGTTGTTCAACCACAAACATAGCACAAATAATAAAACTACGCGTGTAATTTAGGCATGAAAACAAATATGGAAGTCTATTCGAGATTTGTTTTTATTGTATGTATTTGATATATATATATTCATATAATATCCTTTTTTGAAAATAAACATGGATACCGATAATGAAAACTGAGAAAAATATATTGTTATTCGCATTTATGTCCATTTTAAATAGCATAATATAAGATTAACATGTTCACGTCATTCTATTATAACGTTTATTTTTATGTTTTTTTAATGTCAATACTACTAGAACAACATGCAATCCTAACTAGAATTGGAATTATCATGAATATTACATATATATTTGTGTTCGTTTACACCAAATAGGGAATTTGTTTTTTCTTTCACTAATGAAAAAAAAAAACAAAAATATGAATCTGAAATATGAGATACAAATACCACTGCCATGTTCACTTCCTTTTCTTTAAATTTGTATTTAAAGAACTGCGTCCAAAGCTTACTTACAACAAACACCCCCCCCCCCCTGTTACATATATAGTACTTTCACAGCTTCACATGCAGTTCCATATAGCTTGTGATCCATTTAACATCTTTAGATGAGTTATATGCATCATTAAAAAAATTCTACACATTAAAAATGGATCCATATAATTTGATATTGAGCAATATATATTTTTCATTAAAACATGTATATACATTATCAGACTACCTGTGTGACTACATTTGGAGCTGTCTATAACATTGTTCAAACAAATTAATTATATACGCATGCAATTGATATATATGTACAGAGCTTTGGAGAATATCTATTTTAGAAAAATGTTTATACTAATATGGCTAGATAAACTAACAAATTAATACATACATGCTTGTGGCCACCTCTATCATTTCTCATCCAATAACTGATGTGTGGGTTGACCGATCAACATTAGTTATTGCATTCACACATTTAAAATGCCATTATTATGAAAGATGCCTTGCACGTTTGATTTCGACAGACCAACAACAAATTAACTAATAAAATAAATAAATAAATATAATAGGGAAAATCTGAATAATCTCAAGTAAAACTGCTTGAAATCATATAACTCATAAACTTTTTTTTAGAGTTCACGTAACCCTATGAAAACACTTATATAAATTCAAATACCCCCCAGAAAAAAATGTAAAAAATTTGAATGAAATGTTCCGCTTTGTTAACTTTGTTAAAGAATATTCCGCTTTGTTAACTTTGAATGAAAACACAGTATACTAAAAATTTCTTACAATTTGTTAAAAATGTAAAAAAACTTCTGTACATGATGTTTTTATCCCTCCGATAAAATAATCATTTACAGATGATTTTATGCATTTTTAACACATTGTAGTAGATTTTTGGTATGCTATATTTTCGATCAGTACTAACTAGATAGAATATTCACAGAATAATCCTAAACCCCCATTTGGATAGAAAATTAAGTTATTATGAGGCTTATGACTATTCTAGTACAAATAAAGATAAAGTGATGTTGTGTTTGATTGTGTTTTGAATTATTATAGTTGGAAATCATAATAATAAAATTTTTGTTGTTTAGGTAAAATTTGTATAAGGTATGGATAATGATTTACAAAAGATGAAAAAATATGATAATTGATTTGACAGTCGATTTATAAGAAGTGGTGACAGTTGATTTAACAATGGACTCATATTCTTTTGGATTGAATAACCTGGAATAACTTAATTCCAAGAGTTGGCTGAAATTTATATACCACGTTTTACTAGCTTATGTTGACATACAATTTTTCATTTATTCCAGCGATCCATATAGTCTTAAACCCCTTATTCCACCTCATACCCGTTTATTCTGCCTTTTATTCCCAATCCAAATATGGGTTAAATGTCAATGAAAATTTAACTTAGAATACTATTTAGATTTACATAGGTGTTTTGAGAGGATTATATGAACTTTAGAAAAAGTTTAAGGGTTATATGGATTTCAGGCGGGTTATTTAATAATAATGAAATGAGGATTATACGTTGCTTTCTGTTGGCCTCCAACAAAGAAAATCTGAGCAAAGCATGCCCTCACTTTGAGAGGCTGAAATCACCCTTCACCAACCAGAGATAAGGATGATAATGGGATGTGTTAGATATGAAAACCGTCCCCACCCGATCCTATTGACACGGGTTTGATCTATTAAACATTAAACTCAAACCTGACCCAAACCTATTGACACGGGTTTGATCAATTTTCGTATCTTCAAAAACAAGTTGCATCTCGTATACATTTTGTAGACCAGTCACAACAAATAATTCATTTAGCAAACTGGTTTTCACAGAACATGAATCATTGATGTCTTCCAAATGAATTGAGTCTTCGCATGTGTCCTTCATAAAATCACAATCACAGCCTTGTGAAAAATCAGAGCATCAACCACATATTATCAAATTAAGATACAGTTATGTATCTGAAAATCTAAATGTACAATTATGGTCTATATGCTATTGGACACTGCATAGAAAATTCATAAAAGGTCTTCAAAATACCAATAATAAACAATTAGATATTGATCAACTATATATTTATTAAATCCATGGAAATATAAATAACAACCCTCAAAATGGGCTGGATATCAAATCAAGATACAGGTGTATCTGGAATTTGAATGATCAAATACACATTTCATACAAGTGAGTGTGCACTGTATTTGAAAATCTTAAATTTGAATGAGTCGAATAATGTTGATACAAAGCTAAAAAATATCATGAATGACCAATTATGCATAAATATACACAAATACACAATCATAAAATGATTATACATATCATAATTGATACACAACAATGCATATAAATCAAGATACAAGCCATGCATCTGAATTTAAAATTAAATTCAGATTCAATACATGTATATGATGATTCAAAGGAATGACAAAAAATCAAAATCAATATAATTTATTCAAATCGAAAAAGGAATAGCCTGAATGGATCACTATTGTTTGCACCACAAACTGATCACAAATAAAACTAAATGAATCAAATTCTTCTCTCCTCCACCGATCGAACTGAAACAAAAATAAAATTCGATGTTTGTTTTCAAATCTATCTGAAAACTAAAAATCGTAAAATATTATAATTTTTGGGATCCGAAAAAACCTAACCTGAATGTATCAATTTCTATTTGCACCAGAATTAGATCGCACAGAAAAAAAATCATGAATTCACCTCGTATACACCAACCAGATCTGAATAAAAAATGAAATTCATATTTGTTTTCCTATCAGTTGATCATTTACAAATCAAATATGGATAATCGTGAATTTTTTTGATGTCAAATTGAAAACAAATATTCAAAAAATAGAAAGATATCACAAATCATAACTACCTCGGGATTAATGGGGTGGTTATGGAATACTAAAACGATTAATTAAAGAGGGGGTAATATAGGTATTTCAAATTTTTCACATCATGAGGCTTGGGATGAAGTCTATCAATTGAGGCCTAAAAATCATTCTTGTTACACAAGTCATCTTCTTTTTTACAGAAAATGGTGAATATAATATTCTACAGCTGATCATGTCCTTCAAGTCGCTCAAGTCATCTTCATTCCTATATAAAATGGTTAATGTAATATTTCATAAGTCATCTTCATTCCTATAAAAAATGGTGAATATAATATTCCACAAGCCATCATCATTCCTATAGAAAATGGTCAATGTAATATTCCACAACCGATCATGTCCTTCAAGTCGCTTAAGTCTTCTTCATTCCTATAGAAAATGGTGAATGTAACATTCCACAAGTCGTCATCATTCCTATAGAAAATGGTCGATGTAATATTCCACAACTGATCATGTCCTTCAAGTCGCTCAAGTCTTCTTCATTCCTACAGAAAATGGTGAATGTAATATTCCACAAGTTATCTTCATTCTTACAGAAAATGGTGAATGTAATATTTCACAAGTTATCTTCATTCCTACTAAAAATGGTGAATGCAATATTCCATAAGTCATCAACATTCTTACAAAAAATGGTGAATGTAATCTTCCACAGCCGATCATGTCCTTCAAGTCGCACGTTGCTTTAACTGGAATGGAATTGATTCAATATGAAAATATGACCAACCCTAACTACACATTAAAAGTTATCAGAATGCCCTCACCCCTTGTCTTCATGTGAAATCGATATAGCTCTCTACAAACTTACGAAAATCAGAAAAAGTTAAATATAGTAAATCCCCTCAGGTGACTATTTTATTAGACAATATTTATTTTAGTCTCTATCATATCCAAAAGTAACCAGATCTATGGTTAACTATAACCATACATGATAAATTTTTATAATACCCTTTTAAATTTTACTTTCTTCATTGAGAAAAATTGATATAATTCCTTGAAAACTTATGAAAATAAGAAAAAATTCATGTAAAATCAGTAAGAGAATTTACTGTAAGATATACGACTTACTAATTTTATATGGACCATTTTCAATTTTCAAAAATTTCAAGGAGATATATCAAATTTTTTATCTATTTTTTACCGTTTGTGAGTATAAGATAGCATGAAAATTTTCAGAAAAAGGTAGGAGCATTTTTATTATCAAAAGGAATAAATCAAATTTTTCATATTTTGGAGGAACTTATTTGAATGTCACTTTTTGGACCTCCATTTCGTAAACAGAATATTCTCTATAAACTAACGACAATTTAATTCAATTATTAAAATCATTAATCATACACATTTTTTGGGGACGTTTGACGATTTTTTATTTTTTCATAAATTAAAACTGATTTAACTAATTTTCAGATACTTATATTGATTTTTCCCTTTAAATAAAATTTTTCTCAACCATTTTTTTAATATATATAAAAGCTAACAATATTATTTTTTCATAAGATCTATCTTGTTGACTTTTAACACACAAATTTCACAAATTTAATTATTTTTTTAATAAAAAGATCTGTTTTGTTGACTGTTCAAAGAGCCACAAAGTTAGACAAAGAGCAACTAATAAAAGGTGAGGGTTGATGTGGGCCGAACATTTGCTATCAATTAGTGGGATAATGAAAACTTTAATTTGATGCCATGAATCAATGAATATGTTGGGTGTTCCATCTCTTTCAGGCTTTCATTATCAGAGATATTTTCTCCTTACAAATTATCTTCCTTTGAGTCGATGCATTGTGAAAAATATAGGTCACCATGTCAATCTCTTTTTTCGACAATAACAAGAAAGATCAGCTGATTGCATAAAATAGTACATCGTGAGAGAAGTAAGTCTTCAGATTAGGCCTGTCAACGGGTCGGGTTCGGGTAGGGTCGGGGTGGACCCGGACCCGACCCGTTTGATTGGCGGGTCCTTCGGGTCGGGTCCACATCGGGTCTCGGGTCGGGTCAACCCATTAACAAAAGTAGGCGAGACAAAGAGAGATTGAGAAACTTCTCAAAGGCCTACAATGACTTCATTTTTTTTCTTTTTAATATAGTGTAATATATTATAAATAGTTATTCACTATTTTAATTTTTTAATGTTTAATAAGATGGCATTTGGAATACGGTTTAGATTATTACGTTTTTATGAAGTTAAAATATTGTAAAAATATTTCAAATGCTTAAAATTTTAAATGAGTATTCAATATTTAGTTATAAATGTTTGGTCGGATCATGAATGTTGGGTTAGATCATAAATAAAAAAAATCACAAATATTTGGATTGGGTCAATCGGGTCCATCGGGTCCATAGGATCGGGTCAGGATGGACCCAGACCCGACCCGTTTTCATTGTCGGGTCGTTCGGGTCGGATATTTATGCCTTCTATCGGGTCGGGTCCGGGTCGACCCGCGACCCTGACAGGCCTACTTCAGATGCCATATAAAGACAGTGGCTAAAGTTTTTGAAATTGAAAGATGTGTTTAATTAATTTGTTTTTGTTTTGATACCAACACAGGTTATCCGGCATGTATTGGTAAACAATCAAATTGTTCAACGTTTATTGGATCTGATCCGATCCCGCATTAGTATATAGGGATGGATAATTACTGGGATAGTTTTTATGTAGTTATGTTTTCCAAATTCCAACATCATTGTTTATGTATATATGTAGTTAATTATAGGCTATTTCTGGACTTCCCAGGATGGGGTTTATCATAATGTCTGCTTGGATCTATAAGTGGACCAATTATGTGTTTAGCATTGTATCAAGCTAATTGATCCAAATTCATTAACAAATATTTCTCCGTACCTTTTTAGAATAGTTTTCAACTTTTATGTGTAAATGGAAATTTTAAAAGCTGAAAAAATGAGTTTTTGAAAGTCAAACCTTCCAATATTTGAATGCTGATTTTTAAGTAAACAGATCACTAGTACCATTTACACCCAAACAGACAACTTTAGAATTCTGTTGGGATTTGCTGCGTTAGTGTTATATTTAATATGTTGGATATCATTTAGTAGCAGAGCTCTCATGCAATTCTTGACTATTAATTTGTATGCTTTTTTATAGTGATCATCTAATAATTATTCTTATTGCGTAACAGTGGATTTTTTTGATATGTCTGTCTACGTGGATATTTTTTTCATCCAATAAATTGAAAAGCATATAAATAGAAGGAAATTTTACATGTTGTCCGTTATTAAGGTCCAAAACACAGTCCATATTTTTTTAAAATATTATATACATCATCTAATGATGTATGGATTTTTATAGAATGCGAAATATATATACTTAAGTAAATTGGATTATATCATTTATTAAAAAAATATAAAAATATTTCAACAAGATATATCCCTTATTATTTAAGGAGACCGAAAAAATATATAAAATTACATTTAAAATTATGAATTCGGATCCCATGTGGTTTGCTCAGTATTGACCACTAATAATATATGTTCATTTTTTCTTAATAGATTTTCACCCTCTATGTGACAACTTTTTATTGTTGCCACATAGTATCTCTGTATTAAAATAACAGATGATTCGAACAGTAAAATTACTATATAAAAGAACTTGAAAAAAGATACACACAGCTTCTATTGCAGTCTATCCTGTTTTTTTTTTTTTTTAAAATCATACACTTACCTTTTTGAAGTGCATTATGTTAAATGAATATTAATACATATTGAGATAAATTAGTATATTTTTTTCATAGTGAAAAAATTAAAAAAAAATTGAATCATATACTATGATAGGACTCATACATTATGATAGTGTATTATATACTACATTATCATAACGTGTGAGGTTACAAAACTGGTTGTAAAAAAAAATTGCTTATAGAAACGCTTAAAAACTCACTATGTGTAACATCAATTAAAAACATGGGGTCCATGTTTTGTTTTGTAGACCCATTTTCTGTTTTAGATCTTATACATGTCCATTTGAATATATTTTTTTGGGAATACAGAAAGGTTTATCGAGCGGAAAAAAATAAAAATAAATAGAGTTGGTTTGAATGTCACATCAGATTCAAACTTTCAACTAAGGAAAAGCATTAATGATTTCCATGTCGGCCGGTGTATCACTTCAATTACATCTGAGGGCAATAATAATCAAACTTATTTCAAAGAAAAATTGAGCCTTTGTACGTAAAAAAATCACTTGAACATATACTCACATTAATAAAATATATATTTTTATATCTTTTATAAATACATCCATGCAATTCATTAGAGTATTGTTTCATTTTTTTTTATAAAAACGTATACCTCATTAGATAAGATATACTATTTTTAAAAATTCAAAACATGTATAGACTGGAATTGGAACTGAAAAAAGAGTCGTACATAACATTATTCTTAAAATGCGTTACATGTGCATAAAAAATATCTCAACATTAGAAATCCAATAAAACACCCAGATAATTTTCTTTTATAAAATACAAATTTAAGGGTTTTATAACTGATGAGAACATCTTGCCCGTCTAAGTTTAAGATTGACACTGTTTATTTTTTTTTATTGATATATATAAATATTTTATAAAATATAATTCCTTCAAAGATAAAATAAAATAAAATTTTATAAGGTCCTTCAGGGATTCATATAATCATAATTTAAATACAGTCCTTCAAGGATCTATGTAAATAATTTTTTTTTCATTTTGGTCCTCTAAGGACCCAAAAAATATATAATATAACTTTTGTTTGGTCCTACAGGGACACGAGCAATCATGATTTGTGTATATATATCCTTCGGGGATAAAAATTATACCGTCCTTCAGGGACACATTCTAATCATATCTTTCACATGAACCTCCAAAGATCCATGTAATAATTTTTTTGTATAGTCCTTCAGGGACAAAATAAAATAAAATTTGCATGGTCCTACTGGAACACATAATTCATAACTTTTATATGGTCCTTCAGGGATCCATGTAAACACAATTTTTGTATGCTCCTATAAAGTAATATAATGACTTTTACTTGGTCATTCAGGGACTAATATAATCATAATTTTACATGATCTTTCAAGGATCCATGTACACAATTTTTTTTTGTAGTCCTTTAAAGATAAAATAAAATAAAATTTACATGATCCTATTGGGACACATTATTCATAGTTTCTACATGGTCCTTCAGGGATCCATGTAAATACAATTTTTGTATGGTCCTATAGGGACACATGACATTGTAACATTAAAATGAATCACAAATCAAATATTTATAAATATCAAATTAATTGATACAATAAATAAGGATTGATGTTAGCACAAATCTAAGCAATAAGTGAAACATCAAAATATAATTCCATAGTCTACCAGAAAAAAAATTTAAGCTACAAATTTTAATCATCTTAGCCAAAAAAAAAAATTCACATATATATGAATATGTAACAGATTGATACTAATATGATTGAAAGTAATATATGGCATAGCATGTCACGGTATTGTAACCACAATATAATAATTGAAACACTATATATGTGGAATAAATAAACTGATTAAGAAGATATTTATGCCACATACAAAAATGAAATCCATGTTGAAGTCCGGGGAAAACCTTTAATTTTCATTATTAAAAATACACAAAGGAATCACGGTGTTTTCAAATGGGGCATGATGGTGAATATAATGACTTCTACTCGTGCTAATAGAATCATTCATGAATTCAACAAGGATGACATGTCATGCTTATAATAACAGTGAATTCATTATGGATATAAGGCATGAGAGAATTTTTTTTTTTTTTATGGAGATCATTAACAACCCACCGAATATAAACCTTCCTAGTAGATCATATTCATTTCATGCATCCATTTTGAATTTATGCATGCACTAAAGACAAAATAAAACACATGTATATATGAAACGACATCTATATAATAAAATGCATGAATTATTGGGTTAGATTACAAATCATGGATACATGCGCATATTAATCACGAAGATGAGATTACATGGCCAAAACATTTTTTTTAATACTATGATATAGAATATGCATAAAGAAATGCATTCTTAAAACAAATCTATAAAAGAATGCAACGCATGGATATATTTAATTATGTAGCATATAGTAAGAAAACCCATTTTTCTTTATCAAAAAGAAAATAATAAAATTATCTATCATGTTGTATATAAAATATAAAATAAGATAAATCATGATGATTTGAATATCATACATTCACCAAAAATATAAATCTTTGGGAATCCTTTTTTTTTTTTTTAGAAAAAATATATAATTTTATGAACTCACCAATACAAATCTTTGGAGATCTCATGAACTCACCAAATTACAAACCTTTGGAGATCTTATTAACATCTTGAGTGCTTGAATCGAATAAGAGCTTATTCGTGCTGATAACGTGTTGTAAACTAACTATAATACATGAACATAAAAGTACATAAACCAACCAACCAACCAACAAGTGAAGAATAAATCCTCTCTCTACTTCTCTTCTCTATATGCTTGTGTGCTTTGTTTATGTACTTTTATGTTCATGTATTATAGTTAATTTACAACACAAACTTATTTCAAAGAAAAATTGAGTGCCTTTATACGTAAAAAAAAATCACTTGAACATATACTCACATTAATAAAATATATATTTTAAAAATATATTTTTATATCTTTTATAAATACATCCATGCAATTCATTAGAGTATTGTTTCATTTTTTTTTATAAAAACGTATACCTCATTAGATAAGATATACTATTTTTAAAAAATTCAAAACATGTATAGACTGGAATTGGAACTGAAAAAAGAGTTGTACATAACATTATTCTTAAAATGCGTTACATGTGCATAAAAAATATCCCAACATAAGAAATCCAATAAAACACCCAGATAATTTTCTTTTATAAAATACAAATTTAAGGATTTTAAGATTGACACTGT
Source organism: Acorus calamus (assembly GCA_030737845.1). Lineage (NCBI taxonomy): Eukaryota > Viridiplantae > Streptophyta > Magnoliopsida > Acorales > Acoraceae > Acorus > Acorus calamus. The sequence continues at coordinate 11,243,123 of CM060878.1, read as the reverse complement.
TTATTTTTTTTTATTGATATATAAATATTTTATATCAACAGAGTACAAGATTAAGATTGGAACTCATGTCCCTTTACCAAGAAGAAGTTCGATCAACACAGTGTATTGTGAATCACGATAATTAAAATCTCTGTTTGTTTTTGTTATAATCCCCAAAGACGAGAATTATATACCGTCGCCACACCAATCATAACATCGTATCAATTAGATCTTCCACACATCGCGATCTTCAAACTCACAAGATAAGATCCACTCAGCATCACATCACGTTAAACACGCGAGGTTACATTTTCAAGAGGTGAAGCTCAGAAGCTCCGGATCATTCCGGAGCCTCTTCAGCTCCTCCTCCTGTAGCCAGACCCAGGCCTCCATCCCATCCGCCCCCCGCCCCTCCATGAACAGCACAAAGTTACAGAACTCATAGCTCGCCTGCCCCAACCACGCAGGCCTCCCCCACCCGAAATCCGCCTCGTAAAGCGGAAACCGGCACCAATGACTGAACATCAACCTCTCATCCACCACCGCCCCCGCCGCCGCCGCCTCCTCTTTTTTCGGCATGTAAGCCCTCACATACTCCCCATTCACCCCCTTCACAGCCCCCCTCAGCCTCTCCTCAAGGAACCCCTGCCTCTCCCTCCCTCCGTCCGCCGCCACCCTCTCGCCCACCGCCGACGCCATCACGAACGCGTTCCCCACCTTGCACTCGCCCAGCGCGGCCAGGGGCATGCGCCTGCGCACGTCGACCGAGACCATCGCGTGCGGACGGCGCGCGCGCGCGGAATCACCCGCTGCGCGCATCGCGCACCGCCATAGTAGGCACGTGGCGGCCTCGAACCGCGTCGGGCGCGAGGAGCGGTTGTAGGTGGAGTTGTCTCTCCTCAGGCGCTCGATCGAACTCCCGCTGATCACGAACCTGTTGGTGGTGGTTCGAGAAAAATCACATAAGATCATAAAGTTATATGTATGGTTAGATGAGGTACGTATATACTAGATTAATTTTTTTGTATATATTTATTAAAATAAGTTCATTAAATTCGAAATAAACTGATATATAATTTTCATTAAAGCATATATTTTGTTAGATAATATTTAGATTAAAAAAATATGATATGTGTTTTGAACTATAAAAGAATTGAGTATAACATTTTTCATTCAAAAAAACTGTATAGTCAAACTATCCTCTTTAAAACTTTATTATCATCAATATCCCATAAAAAATAATTAAATTCTACATCAATGCCCTTTTGAAGAATATTTATGTACTATTTAAATATTTTATGTTTTACAATAATATCTCTGAAAAGGGGTCATGCACAATTTAAACTATTTTAAAAAATATTGCTGAAAATAATATTTATTTAAGAGTATTGATGGAAATAATGTCCTATTGGTTTGGACAGATTTTGAACATTTTATTATTAATTTTCAAGATCATATTTATTCATTTCATATGCTTCCCACTTTTTTTATACTAATGAAATTGAATTCAGTCAAATTATATATATATATTTTGATGGGATACAGTATTGACTAACCTCCCCGGCACAACAGGGGTTGGCGTCGGTGTAGAGTGGATCGGCGGCAGGCCATCCTGCGTCGGCATGATCGAACCCAACTCGAAGAAATGCCCCGGCACACCTCCTTCTCCTCCTCCTCCAGTGGCCGCCTTAGCCCAACTTGTGATGAGACTACTCATCGAAATCCCATCCGCGACGCGGTGCGAAACGCAAACGCCCAAAGCCCACCCCCCACACTTGAACCTATTAAGCTGAACCGCCAAAAGCGGCTCATCAATACTGAAGTAAGTATGCTTCACAGGGATCAGGTGAACAAACTCTTCAATGGGTGGGTTTGACAGGACCGAATCGACGTCGCAATCGACGACGGATTCGGAGAATTCGACGCCCTCGTCGTTGCATTCGATGTAGATTTTCCCTCCGGGGGAGGACTCTTTTATCCTGCCGGCGATGGGGTAGTGGTGGGTTAGGGTTTCGGAGAGGGAGCGTTTGAGGCGGCCGGCGGGGTCGAGGGAGCGGTCGCCGCCGTGGTAGAAGAGGATGACGTGGACCCAATAGGCAGGGAAGAGTTGGTCGAGGAGGGAGAGGTTGAAGGTGCGGAGGTGGGGAGGGGTTGGGGTGGAGGGTTTGATGGTTTTCTTGGAGAGGACTTCTACTTTCAACATGGCTTTAGGGTTTGTGTTGGGTGGGGTGGGGGGGGGGGGGGGGTGGGTTTGGGAATGGGGAGGGGAAGTTTACATGCATAATTATATATATATATATATATATATGCATGTGTGACATGATTGAGTTTAATATTTTAGTGAGAGAGGGTTAGGTGAAATATCTGTGTCTGGACTATTGCCAGGAATGATCCATGTACATCCAAATATTTCTTGAATTAAATTTTAATGGATAGAAAATGAATATCATGCGAATATTTGGTTTTAACCTTGTGTGAAAATATTAAATACCAAAAACTCCTACAGTGGTTTAAAAATGTGAATTTTTTTTTATAAATGATGATTTTATGCTTTCTATTTTTAGAAAGGGTTTTTTTTTGCATTTTTAACACACACATTGTAGATATTTTTTGGGTATATTATGTTTTCAAGAAGGGTTAATTAAATGAAATATTAATAAAATATTCCTTATCTGGCAACAGAAGTTTATCACATGGGATTATTTGGATTTATATTAGGGTTTTCTGGGAGTTATATGAATTTTGAGAAAAATCAGAGGGGTTATATGGATTTTGACCAGTCTACATGAGGTTATTTTAATTTTTTCTTCAAAGATTTGACATTTCAGAGAGAGATGTTGTTGTTCAACCGTATAGCGTGTATGTATGTATAATTTAATATGTTGTTCAACTATATAAAGTTTATGTATGATTAATTAGCTCATATTTTAGTTCGTTTCTTGTCCTGTCTCATATACGTCATGGCTAAAAGATAGTAAATGATATTAGTATATTTTCATTAAAGTATATATGTATTTGAGGGTAGTAAATCTATTAAAATTTAAAATTGGATGGGTTAATTAGTTAATAAAAGGATGGTAAGTTGTAGACCTTACACACATTTTGATTTTATTAAGTGTATATTTTAAATGAAGTATATATTATCTACATAAAAATAATATATATATGCATTAATGAATTAAATATATTTTACACAAAAATGAAAAATATATGCTTTGTTTAATCAAACAATTACAAATATCTCATTGTAGATATGAGCTTCACACATGGGTTACAAAGCAGACTTGCGTGTAACAGTGTTCATATATAAGAAAATTATGCATGCACATAATTTTGGAATGAAAACAAATAATATTTGAAAGTCTATTTTATATTTGTTCTTGTTAATATTTAATTTTATTCATAATTATTATATCAGATTTTTGAAAATATATATGGTTACGAAACTAAATTTTTTAATATATTCATATTACAATCTATATCATTTTTGACAAGATAATTATTAACCTGCTCAATTTTTTCAGGACAGGACTTCAACTTTCAACATGTTTAGTTTGCAAGTATTGAGTGCTTTAGGGTGTGGAAGAGTATAATCAATTTTATAATTATAAGTATGATTGATATATTAAGTTTGGGTTAGGTGAAACATGTGTATCTACGTATATTAAGAATTACATGTGTGGCTTTTAATGATTGATGTTGTTCAACCACAAACATAGCACAAATAATAAAACTACGCGTGTAATTTAGGCATGAAAACAAATATGGAAGTCTATTCGAGATTTGTCATCATTGTATGTATTTGATATATATATATTCATATAATATCCTTTTTTGAAAATAAACATGGATACCGATAATGAAAACTGAGAAAAATATATTGTTATTCGCATTTATGTCCATTTTAAATAGCATAATATAAGATTAACATGTTCACGTCATTCTATTATAACGTTTATTTTTATGTTTTTTTAATGTCAATACTACTAGAACAACATGCAATCCTAACTTGAATTGGAATTATCATGAATATTACATATATATTTGTGTTCGTTTACACCAAATAGGGAATTTGTTTTTTCTTTCACTAATGAAAAAAAAAAACAAAAATATGAATATGAAATATGAGATACAAATACCACTGCCATGTTCACTTCCTTTTCTTTAAATTTGTATTTAAAGAACTGCTCCTCCTGTATATCAATTAATATTTTTTTGATAGAAAAATATACAGCAAATTAAAGGTCCAAAGCTTACTTACAACAAACACCCCCCCCCCCCCCCCCAACACCCTATCATTAAAAAAATTCTACATTCATTAAAAATGGATCCATATAATTTGATATTGAACAATATATATTTTTCATTAAAACATGTATATACATTATCAGACTACCTGTGTGACTGCATTTGGAGCTGTCTATAACATTGTTCAAACAAATTAATTATATACGCATGCAATTGATATATATGTACAGAGCTTTGGAGAATATCTATTTTAGAAAAATGTTTATACTAATATGGCTAGATTAACTAACAAATTAATACATACATGCTTGTGGCCACCTCTATCATTTCTCATCCAATAACTGATGTGTGGGTTGACCGATCAACATTAGTTATTGCATTCACACATTTAAAATGCCATTATTATGAAAGATGCCTTGCACGTTTGATTTCGACAGACCAACAACAAATTAACTAATAAAATAAATAAATAAATATAATAGGGAAAATCTGAATAACCTCAAGTAAAACTGCTTGAAATCATATAACTCATAAACTTTTTTTTAGAGTTCACGTAACCTATGAAAACACTTATATAAATTCAAATAACCCCCTGAAAAAAATGTAAAAATTTTGAATGAAATATTCCGCTTTGTTAACTTTGTTAAAGAATATTCCGCTTTGTTAACTTTGAATGAAAACACAGTATACTAAAAATTTCTTACAATTTGTTAAAAATGTAAAAAAAACTTCTGTATATGATGTTTTTATCCCTCCGATAAAATAATCATTTACAGATGATTTTATGCATTTTTAACACATTGTAGTGGATTTTTGGTATGCTATATTTTCGATCAGTACTAACTAGATAGAATATTCACAGAATAATCATAAACCCCCATTTGGATAGAAAATTAAGTTATTATGAGGCTTATGACTATTCTAGTACAAATATAGATAAAGTGATGTTGTGTTTGATTGTGTTTTGAATTATTATAGTTGGAAATCATAATAATAAAAAATTTGTTGTTTAGGTAAAATTTGTATAAGGTATGGATAATGATTTACAAAAGATGAAAAAAATATGATAATTGATTTGACAGTCGATTTATAAGAAGTGGTGACAGTTGATTTAACAATGGACTCATATTCTTTTGGATTGAATAACCTGGAATAACTTAATTCCAAGAGTTGGCTGAAATTTATATACCACGTTTTAAATGTCAAAATATGGGTTAAATGTCAATGAAAATTTAACTCAGAATACTATTTAGATTTACATAGGTGTTTTGAGAGGATTATATGAACTTTAGAAAAAGTTTAAGGGTTATATGGATTTCAGGCGGGTTATTTAATAATAATGAAATGAGGATTATATGTTGCTTTCTGTTGGCCTCCAACAAAGAAAATCTGAGCAAAGCATGCCCTCACTTTGAGAGGCTGAAATCACCCTTCACCAACCAGAGATAAGGATGATAATGGGATGTGTTAGAATGAAAACCGTCCCCACCCGATCCTATTGACACGGGTTTGATCTATTAAACATTAAACTCAAACCTGACCCAAACCTGATGATGACGTGAGGTTGATTTGGATTTTACGTGCAAAACCTGCTTTGATCTCGTTCCACCCATTATATATATATATATATATATATAGTCGCGATTACGTGCGGTGTGCGGTCGGTGCGGTTTACGACGTGGGCCGTTCGATCGCGGGTCCATCGCATCCAACGGTCGACGTGAATCGCACCCGACCGTCCGATGCGATGGACCCGTGATCGACGGCTCGTGATCGCGCACCGCACCGACCGTAAACCGCATGTAATCGGCTCCCTATATATATATATATATATATATATATATATATATATATATAGGGAAGTGATTCGGTGCGGGAATGCGGTCGTGCGGGAAGCGATCACGGGTCCATCGCATCGGACGGTCGGGGGCAATTCATCTCGACCGTTGAATGCGATGGACCCGCGATCGAACGAACAATGTCGTTTCCCGCATTCCCGCACTGAATCACTCGACTATATATATATATATATAGAGAGAGAGAGAGAGAGAGAGAGAGTTCCGATTACATGCGGTCGTGCGGTCGTCGATCACGGGTCCATCGCATCGGACGGTCGAGTGCGAATCACGTCGACCGTTGGATACGATGGATCCGCGATCGGATGGCCCACGACCGCGACCGCACGACCGTATATTATCGCAGGGGCGGCGCCAGGTTGTGAGAGGTGGGGTCAACTGATCCCACTAAAAAAAATTTTTTTTTTTTTTAAAAAGCCCATGGTTTAACCCAAAGTTTAGCCCACTAATTTTTTTTAACAATGTTATAAGTTTGTTTTACCAACCAAAATTCAGACCAAACATGTTTTTATTTATTTTTAAATAGTAAACATCATTTAATGAAGTATATCTTTTGATAAAAAGTGTATACTCTCCATTTTAAATTAAATAAACTCATTTTTAGTAAGTGTAATAAAATATTTAATGAGCTATATACAATGTCTAACGAGATATATGTTTAACTGGATTTCTAATGAGGTATATAGGACTATATTTTGGACTAAGAGAAAATTGAGGGTAACAACACTTAAAATTTTATTGAAATAAACCAACGGCCCATCAAAATTTTTTTTTAAAATAAATCAGCTCATAGACCCATTAAAAAGTCTACACCCACTTACAATGAAAAAATAGTAGGACAATTACTCTATTTTTTTTATAAAAAAATTCACAGTTATCTGCGAACTTGTCAATCACCTACACACACCAATAGAGACACGTTGATCACGTAATATAATAGGAGATCAGTGGATGAATGATTGTTTGATCACATACATTGAAAAAAATATTTGATAACGTTGATAATAAAATTATTATACAACAAATTCAAAATATGAAATCTTATCAATGACAATTGTAAAAGCTTATATATTGAAAATCCTTGATCTCCTTTCTTTGATAATTTATTTTTATATAAATTTAAGTTATATTTTCAAAATGAAAGTTTATGTTTTTTTATAAATATATGATGAGAATTGATTTTTTTAAAAATTTATTTATTTTAATGACCCCATCAATGAAACTTTCTGGAGCCGCCACTGTATATATATATATGTAAATTATTTAATTTTCTTTTTAATCCCTGATAGGGAGTAAAAATGAATTATCCTTTAAATCTAGAAAGTAAAACCCAAATACGAAGAAGTGAGGGAGCGATCGCTAAATACAATGGTTTGCGGGGAGTTAAAAATAAAAAAACCCTATTATTTTTTCTTTTATAATTATTGAAATACCTATCTAATTGTTACATAACATAATGATTATGAATAGTTCAATTTCTAAACTAAAAAATGTTTGAAAATATGGACTGTAATACCCACCCTCATCTAAACGAGTAAAAAAACAGATTTAGATTTTTTAAGCACCTGTTGAGATAAGTTTAAGACCGAATAATCAAAGACATTCCACGTTTGGAATGGATTTAGGTCAGTGTTTGTCCCGACCGGTTGCCATAACGACGAAATGTTTTGAATTATTTAATAGTCTATTAAAGCTGACACGTGTTTTGATGATTGGACCTAACACCAACCAACGACTTTTGTTTCCCAGTGAAGACTGGAATGGCACAACAACCTCATCAGATGGCCAATGAACCCCTTCCTGTTGCTGTAGGCCACCTAACAGATGAGCAGTCAAATAACTTGTGTGACATGATGATGAGACACTAGTCTAGGAGTAAAGTAGGGGGCCACTAAGATAAATTTAATTTCACTATATGGGTCCAAGACTCCATTGTTTAAAAATCCTTTCTAAACGGTGATTAATCCCACGCCTAAATTTAGGGAGACTCAACTTGCAATGCTTAATCATCCCATTGATTAAGACCCTCATACCCTATGATAGCGGGCATAGCACAATACATTGTGCTATCATACTTATCCTATAAGCTCCAAGGAAAACTAATCCATACCATTTGATTTGATTATTCTCCACCATCCGATTCGTTTTGATGTTGTGTACTAGGCTAACATTAAAAGAAAAAAAAAGTGGGCGTGTGTGAAATTTTAAAAGAAAAGAAGGGGTCGGCTGAAATCCATTCCAAACGTGGAATGTCTTTGATTATTCGGTCTTAAACTTATCTCAACAGGTGCTTAAAAAATCTAAATCTGTTTTTTTACTCGTTTAGATGAGGGTGGGTATTACAGTCCATATTTTCAAACATTTTTTAGTTTAGAAATTGAACTATTCATAATCATTATGTTATGTAACAATTAGATAGAAAGGTCTGCTCATGTGACGGTCCATAAAAAAAAAAAAACTAGATTAAGTATGAGAAAGAATAGCAGAAACTAAGCCCCCGTTTGGAACGGGAATAAGACCCCGAATAACCTCGGAAAAAGAGAATAAGAGATAAAAGGTGTTTGGAAACATAGAATAACTAGGGATAAAGTATGTCAGAATAAACTGGTATAAATTGATATATGAATTCCAACCAACCTCTGAAATTAAAGTTATCCTAGGTTATTCCACTCAAAGAATACGTGGGTCCACTGTCAAATCAACTATCATTATTTTTTCACCTTTTATAAATTCTTATCCATGCTTTATTCACATTTTACTCAAACAATAAAACATTTATTCTTACATTTACCAATAAAAATAATTCAAAACACAATCAAACACAAAATCACTTTATCCTCACTTATGCCAGAATAAATGTATACCCAAGAATAAGTCTTATTCCCATTCCAAACGGGAGCTTCGTGGTTTCACAGCCAGAAGTCTTAGGCTTGAGGCAAGCTTACCCAACAAAAATATTAATTAAAGAATACATAAAACATACATAGATCACTTAATAAATTGCTTAGAATCAGAAACCAAAACAAAATAATAACATATAATGTGCCCCTCTGAGGAACAACAAATGGGGATTCAAGCAACTCGTTTCCTGTTTTCATGAATACAAATCAAATGGTTTAAGATCCAAAACAATAATAAGAGAAGATCCACCTTGTCAGCTTTCACATTCTAGTCCCTATGTTGTGAAAGAAAAGGAAGAATAATAAATGGCAAGGCTCAATGGATACAGAAACACAGTCATAATCAAGGAATGGTGCTGAGTTGTATCAATGAAAACTTTTTGGCAAGGTGACGATTGTCCAATTTCCAATTTGTCATTTGTCGTTGTATAAAATCTATCTCTTGGTTCCAAAGTCGCATTGATGTGATATCCGGAAGGTAACCATGCATCATTTAGTCATGATATCCTATGTACCACATTCAATTTGAATTATCCTGGACTGGCAATGAAAGCAGCAGAGTTCAGAGCCAAAGTTGGAGTCCCTTCTAGTTCAGCCAATAAATCCAAGGGAATACTTGGATTATCAGTTTGACTTGGTGCACTGTGTATCTTATACTACAATCAGGATGACCCATCTTTTGTATGATCCTTGCGGCTCCAAACCATGATTAGATCATTCAGTACTATTATAAAACTGAATCCACAGGATAGCAACCAAGGACTCTGAGAAATGTTGCAAATTCCTGCAGAAGGATAGTTTTCGAGAGAATTTTAAAAAGATGCTGCTCATCCAAGAGAAAAATTTATCACATATTTTAAATTTATATCTAGATCAACCTTAAGTGCAAGCCAGTTATCATGCATCATAAATTACCATGAAGAGAGTAGCCACAATTGGTCTGATGGATTATCAGCAGGTCAATATATCAGGCAGCTACATACAGACAATGTTGCAATTGACAATCCATTTCTGCTTTGATTCAAATATGTTGGATCAACTGATGTACCATTTCAATACCTTGGTATTCTTGTACGTATTCTAGTAACCTATATTTAAAAAGCTTCAATTCCAATTCAGTCTTGATAAGTGTCGTAATTTATTCAGTACAGCACCTAAATTTTGCCAGTCCATTTCCTTCTTAAGCCATCCAAAATAAAGTTCCTTCTTAAACCCTAATGGAAAACTATGTGATGTATCATCAACGTGTTTTCATGATCATGACATTGCCCACCTGATGCTAGTCCATGTGTAACGCATTTCTAAATCATCAAAATCTGTTTCATATTATTAATACAGGTAGATAAATGGGGGTAATCTAGCATTTCCATGCCAATGCTTCCATTCCCTATAAAGCTCTGGATGCTAGTTAAAACACTGAGGAGACCACTCCCACATTGCAGGCCATGTACACATATATATCTTCCATAGCTTTTCTAGGGACCTGGTCATAGATTATTGTTCCTACATGGGGGGATAGTAAATGCCCAGCGTTTCCAAACACTTGAGGTGCGCATGTGTGGGGCACTGGTGGGGTGCATACGTGTGAATTGCATTTCGGTTATAACAAAAGAAAGGGAAAAACGACATAACTCCCTAGAAAGTTAGCTAAATCAGCTTTAATCCCTGTAAAATTAAAAAATTCACCACAGGCTCCTATGTTATTAGAAAAATATCGTTTTAGTCCCTACTGTCACCCAAAACTAACAAGGTACATAGTTAACCCGAACTACACATTAAAAATTACCAGGATACCCTCACCCCTTATTTTTGAAAAGTCGATATAGCTCCCTAGAAAATTATAAAAATCGAAAAAAGCCCCTATAAAATTGGTAAATCTACTCAGATCCTTATTTTATTAGACTATTTATTTCAGTTCCTACCGAAACCGAAACTAATTAGAATTATGGTTTACTCTAACCATTTATGATAAATTAATGTAATATCCTTTTAAAATTTGCTTAATAAATTATTGTAATACCCTTTTAAAATTTGTTTCATAAATTATTATAATTCACTAACCGTATTAGTGGTTAAATTTAAGAGGATTTACTGATTTTACAAAGACCTTTTTCGTTTTTCATAATTTTCCAGGGTGTTATATCGATTTTTTCCTTTTTTTACCATTGGTGAGTATAAGATAGTAGGAGAATTTTCAAAAATAGACAAAGCATTTTTGTCATCACAAGGACTATATCATATTTTTCATACTTTGTAGGGGCTTATTTGAATGTATTTATTAGAACAATTTAACTCAGGGATTAAATATTAATCCCTTAGCTTATGTTTGGAATGAGAATAAACCCCCGATAACCCCAGATAGAAATTTTGTTGTATTTGGAAAGCCCAGATAACCCCATATAAAGTATGTCAGAATAAATTGGTATAAAGTGGTATATAGATTCCAATCAACCCCTAGAATAAAAGTTATCCTAGGTTATTCCACCCAAAGAATATGTGGGTCCACTATCAAATCAATTGTCATCAGCTCTTATAAATCATATGTCAAATCAACTATCATTATTTTTTTACCTTTTATAAATCTTTATCCATACTTTATTCACATTTTACCCGAACAACAGAACATTTATTCTAACGTTTACCAACAAGAATAATTCAAAACACAACCAAACACAAAATCACTTTATCTTTATTTATACTCACTTATGCTCGGATAAATGTATACCCAAGAATAAATCATATCCCTGTTCCAAACAGGGGCTTAACCATACGTACTTTTTGGGGACCTATGACGATTTTCTAATTTTGGAGGAACTAAAACCGATTTAGCTAACATTCTGGAGAGTTATATCGATTTTAACCTAAAAGAAATTGTCCAAACATAATATCCACAACAAAAATGATGGACAGACTTATTACATCCTTGTTCAAAGTCTTAAATTTCAAAATAAAAATATCTTTGGATAGCCGCATAATATTACAAGACTTCCCTAACCATACTGGAGCAAACTAATCCTACTTGATGGGAAAAAAGGGTTGGAAGGGAATGAATCTCTCCTTGTCATCTAAAAAGACAATGACATGCAAACAAGAAATACAAATAAGAAATTGTGGCAGTAGGATGATTTTGGGGTACACATCTAAAGATGTAACTCATAGAATGAACTGTAAGCCACTAATGTCATACTTATTGATATTATCAGTTCACAATAATTGCATTCAAAATGTAGTAAACTGGGGTCCATAAATAATTTAAAATTTTCATACCCAACCACCAATGAATACAGTGGAAATCAAAATTCACCAACATTTGGAACCAGAATAAGTCAGCTGTTATATATCAAAGATTCTTTACGTATTATTGCCAAATGTAATAAAAGTTTGCATAATTGATGTTAAACCAACATATAAAATGATGTGGCATGAAAAAAAATAACTGGTTAAAAATTTAAAACTAACCATGCATATTTAAGCAAGAGATTTAAGATTATATATTATAAAACTTGACGGCCTACTCCTCATGTAATAAAGATCTATATTGTTTGCTAATTCAAGATGCTATCTGTAACAGACTAAAAGGCATTCAATGAGATTTATGAAGGGTAAGTATGTAGATAGTTATGTAAATATCAATTTCTTTTGATGTGGGACTGTAACATGGAGAAGAAGGCTTTCTAGATCAGTGTTTACTGGAACAATTTGAGAACATTATAAAATTCTAGAAGAAAGTTGTTCATGAACAGTTCATGGAAGAACTCACCTGTAAATGAGACAATGCATTTTGTGCCCGAGGCTCGGCCATGAAGGCTTCAAAATCAATATATTAAAAATAATCAAAGTACCTGAATCCAGACGTCGGTTAGATTTTATCCCTCCAAAAAACAAAAACCTATATTTATTAAGAAGCTTTGTATACAGAAACAATTTTCCAATCAGTGTAACAGTAGTATAAAATGTGTTTTAAACATAATTGGCAGATGCAGAAGGAAAATTTCACTCACTTGGCACTTCCACAATTAGAATCATCTACAACCCTAAGTGGCTGCTTTCTCTGAGGTCTGCTTTCGATCTGCATTTATGAGGAACATGTGATTTTAAAATCAATGCCTACAAGCTGATTTCACTAAGAAATGAAAAAAGGAACAGACAAAAAAAAAAAGATGACAAGATTATCATAATACCTTTGATAAATTTATTGCTCTCAAAGCAAACACTGCCAAAGCCTTGAATATTACTCCAGGACCTTCTTCAAGGGTGAAGACGATGCTTGTCTGAGGAAAAATAAGTAGATTTTATTAGAAAATTTTGGTTCTCAATAAAATCCACAAATGAGGTGCAAAATTTTTTTATAAAAAAAGGAGGTTCAACCTTAAATGGCCTCTCTGTTCAAGGAATTATGGGTTCCCTGGCCAATATCAGAAAACGAGTGACGTTGTCTGAGTCATCCTGTAAAAGCAGAATAGGCATATACACATCAAGCAACCTCTTAATGAAATAGATTACACTAATTACCTACCTGACATCAGCTAAGCAAAAAATGAAGTATTCCACAGGGAATTTGGTAGATATCTTAAAACTAGCTGCTGTCACATGCCAGCAAAAAAATAATGAGAGTCCTCACCTGGATTCCTTCTGCTAGTATATTAAGTCCATAGATTTCTGTAGCTCGAGCACTCACAATAGCTCCAGCATCCCATAAACCATTTGCAGCTACAAACTGTCTCATCATCTCAAGATTATATAATATATGTTCAATGAACTATCCTACGCATGAAGAGAATGATTTCTTGGCTCACTTGTGCTGCACCAGTGGTATCATCTACGCTTTCTCTTATAACCTCTAACTCGCTCAATGTATTCTCACATTGAACGAGTGCCTGCAAGAAAGCATGATGAACGTTAATGTAACAGCAACCTATGAGTATGACTCCATCATCCTTGATTTGTTTTTCGGATGATCCTAGGAGTATGTGGATGAATTGCATATCGGCCCATCGAACAACACTCTTCTCCATGAAATTTGGGCATATTATCCTCTCCACTTTCATGAATTTCTACTACCCCGCTCGCATATAATTTGGAATCTCCAAGCAGGCACTGATAACTCAGCCAATCTTGCAGTCCCCACCTTCCCCTGGCCTACTATATAAAATACAAAAAGGTTTGTAGTCAATTCATTCCGGTTTATAATTTTTTTTTTTTGGTAAAGGCACGTACTTCATTAGACAAGTATGTTAGGATCATTTTAGAGACTGTAAAAAGGACGGCAGGAATGACTATCTTTATGGACTTCCTTTCATATTGTGAGACCTTTTAAGAGCTAGTTTGGTAACTTGACCCAGAATGAAAATTCTTTCTTCCCAAGAATACAATTCTGGTAGATTCCGTGAATGAAGAAATTTGGTCTAGATCGTCTCCTTCGGTCTAGATTGTCTATTAATAAACATATGAATGGCAGATTCCAAATGTAACTTTTCTGGGGCTTTCCAACATAACGAGAATGAGAATGAAAGCCAAAGGAGCCCTAAAAACAATATCTTAGGATCCATTTTAGATGGAAAATGTTAGAATCAATCTTTTCTACGGTCCAAAAAGGAGACCACAGATATTTTTATTTTGAAAAAAATGATACATATGCTTTAATAAAATTTGTATATCATTTAATTTCGAATTAAATGAACTCATTTTTAGTAATAGAGAAAAAAAAATTTATATACCTCATCTAACAATGCATATGCTTCAATAGATTTCTAATGATGCATTCCAGATTGTATTAACGCCCATTTTAGATGCTCATGAACAGATAAGAATGTACATTCCAATTCAATTTCATCATTCCCTCAAAACACAAAATTCAACTCTGGAAACCCTAAACAGGAATCATATCAATGATCCCTTGATCCTTCAATTTTATGGGGAAAAAAACCAACAACAGAATACTCATACTCACTAGGGAGCGAGTTCAGGTCCCTCTGGAGCTTCTTCGAAGATTCGTCGACTTCCAAGGGACCGACAACGCTCGGCAGCTCAACCGACGAAGACGCCGACGCCGGCGACGATCGGTCCTCGTCGACGACGGTGGCGGATTCGAATCCTCGCCGACGGACGGCACGGACCTCCACCGCCCGACTCGAGCGTGCGGTGGTCCTCCTCGCATTTGCCCTCAAAGCCATTGCAGCTCTCCCTCAAAGCCATTGCAGCTCTCTCTCTCTCACTCACACTCTACTGAGTATTGGATTTTGACGGCTCGGCGGTTACTAGAGAGTTTTTTTTTTTTTTATTTAGATTTGCATATACAACGCCTCAAAAGTTACGAAATTTCACAAATTCCCCTGTTAAAATAGTAATTGTCTGTATACCTGTTAGGACTAAATTAACATGGAAATAAAGGATTGAGATAAGAACAAAATTAAGTTAGATCACTTCTTATCCTATATGACATAAAAAATATGGATAAAATATGGACAATTGCGCATATTTTGAAATAAAAAAATAGTGATAATTTGTTCTGGATAAAAGGTAGAAAAGATTTTATCAATATTTTGTAAAATTGGAATAAAATTTATGACTACCCTTCCAAAAAAAATCAAAAAAAAAAAAAAGAATATGTTCCACCAAACAATATTAATATCTCATTAATAAGAAGGGAAGATTTGATATTTAAAAAAAAAATTTTAAAAAAGTTATCTCATATTTGATCCAAATGCAAGATCGAGGATAAACACACAAAAAATGAAGATGATAAAAAGCATTACCAAATGCAAATTTGGATAGAAATAGTGATTTTTTATCCCCATAAATTAGGCCAATATATCCTAAAAATTTATCCATTTACTAAACTAGATCAAATTATCCCAATTTTACAAAATAAGGATAAAAAAATAAGGACAAAATTTGTTCCACCGTTTGTTTCTGGTATAAAACCCCGGATAACCCCTGATAAAGTATGCCAGATTAAACCCTGATAAAGTGGTATATGGATTCTAATCAATATTAAGAATTAAAGTTATTCTAGGTTATTCCACCCAAAGAATATGTTATATGTGGGCCCACTGTCAAATCAACTATTATCAACTCTTATAAATTATCTGTCAAATTAACTGTCATTATTTTTCTACATTTTATAAATCATTATTCATACTTTATTCATATTTTACCCAAATAACAAAACATTTATTCTTACGTTTACTAACAAGAATAATTCAAAACACAACCAAACACAAAATCATTTTATCATTATTTATACTCACTTATGTTTGGATAAATGTATACCCTATAATAAAACATATTTCCGTTCCAAATGGGAGAAAATGTGGATAATTGTTCATGTTTTATGCCCATTTTTTTAATGCCATATGAGACGACAAGTGAATTTAATCCAATTTTTTTCTTATTCTCATGTCAAACTAGGCCTTAAAGTTTGACAAGTGAATAAGTAGTGAGATAAGAGATAATCATGGGTATGAGTGAGTGGGAAGATAACTTATCCATGTTTGGTATAAAAAATAATTGAGATAAATAACGGATTGTTGTCCTAATTTTGAAAAGAAAATGAAGATATTTTGTTCCACCAAAGTTCGGATAACATTTATCTTAACTTTTTGTCTCAATTTTGACAAATGTAAATATAAAAAAATTTAATAAATTTTTTATCATTTAAAATTAGAACAACTTATCCTTAAAACATCAACTCATTGTCAAACTAACTCTAAAGTTGTGCACATTTGCCCATCTATCTGTCTCTATTAGCTATGCCTAGTTAACTATGGTTACCTAAATAACCACACGTATGGAAATTACTGTGCACAACTTTAAAAACTTTTCAGAGCTATGTGGACAATTATCATTTTAATAAGGGTATTTATATAATTTCATAACTTTTTAGAAGTATATACACAAATCTCCCCTTTATTTTAGGAAAAAATCCATACAACCCCGTGTCATCTTCCTGATATCCATATAACCCCCTATATCTCATTATATCCATATAACCCACCTTTAAACATACCATAAATGCAAATAAACCACTGCGTTTAAAAATTATTTAACAGAATTAGAATATTCCGGATATATTTCGTTATCTAAACCATGATTACCAAATATATATTCTTTTAAGAGAAAATCCATATAACACCCTGTAAACTAACTGAAATCCATATAACCCCCTAACTTTTCTTAAAATCCATATAACCCCTTAAAAATATCTAGTAAATCCGAATAACCTCCTGAATAAAATTTATATTTATAGATGATGAAAATTTTATGAATACTATGCTTGATTAACCCTGGTAAAAAATAGAGTATACCAAAAAAACGTACAATGTGTTAAAAATGTGAAAATTTTTATATAGATGACGATTTTATCCCTCTGGATAAGATTTTATAATTTATCTAAAGAGGGTAAAATTATCATTTTCATAGAATTTTTCACATTTTTAATAAATTGCAGTGATTTTTTAGTATATTATGCATTTAGTCAGGGTTAACCAAATGAAATATTCACAAAATATTCATCATCTACTAATGAAAATTTTATTCAGAGGGCTATTTGGATTTATTATGTGTTTTCAAGGAGATATGGATTTAAAAAAAAGTAAGGGGGTTGTATGGATTTCAGTCAGATTTAAGGGGGTTGTATGGATTTTTCCCATTCTTTTAACCCTTGAAAACAGTCAATGCTTTTAAAAAACCCTAAACGAGTGTAAAATAAAAAATATGAGGATTTTTTAAAATGTATTGACTGTTTTTCAAGAGATCAAAAGAATACATATTTGTTAACTATGGTTTTAAAAATGAAATATGCCCGAAATATTTCAATTTTGTTAAAGAATTTGTAACTGTAAAGGGTTATTTGGATTTATGGTGTGTTTACATGAGGTTATATGGATATATTGAGATTATAGGAGGTTATATGTATTTTTCCTTTTTTAAGGGTTTTGTTAACGAGTGCCCTTAGGGCACTGGTTGACCCACATTTATTACAACATTTTTAAGCAACCCAATAAATTAATTATGATATAAGTATAAAAAAATGAATTTTTTTTTAAATACCAACAACACTGGAATAAATTCACCATCTTTTTTTCTTCTTCCCTCCTATACCCTATTTTTTCCCTCCAACATATTTTTCCCCTCCCATACCCTATTTACTTATAAATAATATATAAAAATTTGACTTTATATACCAAAAAAATATTGTTCAATTGTTTGGTATACATACTTTTTTTTTTACAAAAATAGGACATTTTTGCTGAAAATATCATATTTATGCTTATAACATTTTTTATTTTTAAACATTGTGTAAGGGATGGGAAAATTGCATGTGGGAGGGAAGAAAAAAATGTGATGAATTTATTAGGGGTGTTGTTGGTATTTTAAAAAATCTTTAATTTTTTTTAACCATATCATAATTAATTTGTTGGGTTGTATAAAAAATGAACAATTAATATGGGTTAACTAGTGCCCTGAGGGCGGGCACTCGTTAACAAAACCATTTTTTTAATACTTAAGACAAAAGTTAGATACCAATGGGAAACTCATATGTATTTGGCAACATCATTAAAAAGTTAAATGGGTATGGGGAGAAATAGTGTGTAAATGATCAAATTATATATATATATAGAGACGTGATTACGTGCGGTCGTACGGTCGGTGCGACCGCGATCACGGGCCGTCGATCACGGGTTCATCGCATCGGACGGTCGGGTGCGATTCACATCGACCATCGGATGCGATGGACCCGCGATCGAACTGCTCACGTCGCGGCCGCACCTGCCGTTTGCCACACCTAATCGCGTGCGTGTATATATATATATATATATATACGCGGGTGATTACGTGCGGCGAACGGCGGGTGCGGCCGTGACGTGGACCGTTTGATCGCGGGTCCATCGCATATATATATATAGGGATGATTAGGTGCGACGAACGGCGGGTGCGGCAACGATCACGGACAGTCGATCACGGGTCCATCGCATTGGACGGTCGGATGCGATTCACATCGACCGTCGGATACGATGGACCCGCGATCGAACGGCCCACGTCGCGGCCGCACCCGCCGTTCGCCGCACATAATAATTTCACCATATATATATATATATATATAGGGATCCGATTACATGCGGTTTATGGTCGGTGCGGTGCGCGATCACGGGCCGTCGATCACGGGTCCATCGCATCGGACGGTCGGGTGCGATTCACGTCGACCGTTGGATGCGATGGACCCGCGATCGAACGGCCCACGTCGTAAACCGCACCGACCGCACACCGCACGTAATCGCGACCATATATATATATATATATATATATATATATATATATATATATATATATATATATATATATATATAGGGAGCCGATTAGGTGCGGTTTACGGTCGGTGCGGTGCGCGATCACGGGCCGTCGATCACGGGTCCATCGCATCGGACGGTCGGGTGCGATTCACGTCGACCGTTGGATGCGATGGACCCGCGATCGGACGGTCCACGTCGTAAACCGCACCGACCGCATACCGCACGTAATCGCGACCATATATATATATATATATATATATATATATATATATATATATATATATATATATATATATATATATATATATATATACAGGGACGTGATTAGGTGCGGTCGTGCGGTCGGTGCGGCCGCGATCACGGGCCGTCGATCACGGGTCCATCGCATCGGACGGTCGGGTGCGATTCACGTCGACCGTTGGATGCGATGGACCCGCGATCGTGACCGAACGACCGCACCTAATCTTTTGTGTGTGTGTGTGTGTGTGTGTCTATATATATATATATGTATATATATATGGAAATACTTACGTGCGGTCGTGCGGTCGTGCGCCCGTGATCGTGAGCCGTCTGATCGCGGGTCCATCGTATCCAACGGTCGACGTGATTCGCACCCGACCGTCCGATGCGATGGACCCGTGATCGACGGCCCGTGATCGCGGGCGCACCGACCGCACGTAAGCACGTCCCTATATATATATATATATATATATATATATATATATATATATATATATATATATATATATATATATTATGTTCAAATAAAGAATTATAGAAAAAAAAGGGGGAAATGTTACACCCTGGCTCTAACATACATAAGAAATGTCGTATAAGTCTATGTTAACGTTGGAATAGACATAAATCTTTCAAAACAAAGAAAATTCGACACATCGTCCATAAATGATGTTAATTTTGACTAAACCTACTCTAATTAACTGTAACTCAACCTATGAAAATGTCTAACCTACCGCTAATCAAGTTTTATCATATACCTTATATTGAATTTTGTAGACCCAATGCTCTCATAATGATTTGTTCCAAGGACAACTGATGCAGACATTATAGTCACACAATATATGGATGGTCAAGATCAAATGGAACAAAAGAAGACAAGACATCTTGATCGTTTGGGAACACTGTAACTTCAAATAGTCATAACTTTTGAACCGTAGATCTGAACCGCTATTATAATATGTCCTCGCGCTTATATCAACGAGCTCTACAGGAGTAGTTGTTATGCCATTGCGTCATTTTTCGGAGCGTTCTGAAATCGTTTTGGAGGTCAAATCAATGGTTCAAAGTTATTTTTACTATTTTTAGGTTGTTTTAAGTTTGTTAGGATTTTATGCATTTGTTAGGATTTACTATATTTAGATTTGAATTTCAAATATTAGTTGGAATTCGAATTTGAATATTAGTTAGGATTAAGTGAAGATGTGTTAGTTATTATATAATCTATTAAGATCATGTTTAGTTTAGATTGGAATAATCAGTTGAGATCCTAATTTATTAAGGATTCTCTTGTATAAATAGTCATGTAACCCAATTGATTATTCATATTAGTGATTATTTGAAGTTTATTTATTTTCTCTATTGTAATTTGTTAGGAGTACTAATATTTACATAGAACTATCAAATTTCTAACATTTCATTGGAAATTAATAGATATTTGAAGCATAACATTCCTGGTATCCTTCTATTAAAGAATCAACAGTCTTATTAGAGTCTACAGATCTCGCATCCCTGAAAGACGATCGGATCAGTAAAAGTGCGTGATTATTCACGCTTCATCAACAATCCATTTCAAATGTGCTAATAATTCTTGCAACTTGAGCCGATATCTAGTAGCGGCTCCAGGAATTTTCATAGATGGGGTCATCGAAAAAAATAAATTTAATGAAATTTTAAAAAAATCTACTCTTATCGTATATTTATTAAAAGAGATTTTTAGTTTTAAGTCCCTGTAAACATGTCTATTTAGGGATTGATCATTTCTTTCTTCATATTTCTTTTTAAGTCCTCATATTCAATCGCTTATATAGTTTTTAATCCCTCCGTCAAACATCCGTCCATACACCGTTAATTTGTGAAATGTGATTTCATTTTTAAGTACAGGGACTAATCACTAAATAACACAATTTACAGGGACTTAAAAATAAAATCACATTTGACAAATTAACGGTGTATGGACGGACACTGGAAAGGCTAAAAACTAAATAGGCGGTCGAATATAAAGATTTAAAAATAAATATGAAGAAGGGAGGGATCGATATCTAAATAGACATGTTTACAAGGACTTAAAACTAATAATCTCTTATTAAAAATATAAACTTTTCATTTGAAAATAGAACAACAATTTACATTAATAAAATATAACCTATAAAAAAGGAGATCAAATATTTCTCATATATAAAACTTTTATAATTGTCATCGACGAGATTTCAAATCATTAATTGGATGGGTTAAAATGTTATGATTTTTAATAGGTTCCAATTAATTTGATATGGGAGGATTAATTCTAGGAGTGTTGTTTTGTTTTTCTTTAAAAAAATTGATGGGGTCAATTGACCCCATCCCTTAAAAGGTGGCGCCGCCCCTGCCGATATTACAACAGAGACAACTTTCTTGGATCCCTAAAGTTTTCATGCTTCGATGAGAAAATCGACCGTTGATACACTCAACCCATTTTGTAATCATCTACATAAAAAATAAATTATTGTATAATGTTAGATTAACCACAGTTTCACAAACAAATTTTTATTGGGTAACAGCAGGTGGTGATATAAATTAATTAAGCGCGTAATTTCCAAGGGTTGTATGGATATTCAGAAAATTAGGGGATATGTATATTTATAATTTTTCAGGGGGTTATATAAATATATATTTTCAAGATGACATTAAGTAATAGAATATTTCAAGAATATTCTTTCTAAATCGATGGTAATTTAATTTAGGATTTTTTTTGTTTAATCAAGAAAACTTTTAAGGGGTTGTATGGATTTATTTTTAAAAAAAGGGAATATGAATATTAGTGAACTTTTGGAAGACTATATGCATTTTTCACTATTCTTTACATTGACTACAAAAGTACATGGAGATAAAATATTCTTGAAATATTATGTCATTTTAAATGAAAATTTTAATTCAAAGATGATATTATTTTGAGTTTAAAAAAAAAATTGTATGTCAGTCCTAACTTTGAAAAGATTTATATGCATTCCTATATTGGTGAAATGTAAATGTCTTTTTAAACTCTTTTTTAATATTACCCATGCGTACGATTATAGTGAGTGCTTTTCTCTTTTGTTCCTTCTTCCATATGTATGATGAGATTGAAATTTGAATTTATTAAAAATCGGAAAAGATTGAATTTTAATACTACAACATGATAATACTGGTAAATTAAAAAATAACACTTTTCCGTTCGATCCTTTAAATGGGATGTCCTCGACCCACTCAGCTATTTAAAAAAAAAAAAATTATAATCAAATAAATAAATAAATAGCAACAACCTGAAAATCATTGGAAGTCACACTGCACCTCTCTGACTGTATATATTGCCATATATAAAAACAAAGTTAGAAAAAAACATATTGTCCACTAAGTAGTCTAGTCCACCAAAGTTTTGTCCACATCTCATCTTTGTATTGTTTACTTTTACATAGATTCGGTGAAAAATTGAATTTATTTGTGTGGAAAATGATTTATTCATAATAAAAACAGATTGTTTTTAGGGTTGTTTATTTTATTTTAATTTTAGATTATAAGGATGTGGTCCACTTATTTTATTTTATAAATGGTCTGCTGGAATTGAATGGGGTTTCAAGGAAGTGGGGTTGTTACAGGGTTTCAGGTCCATGGGGGGGGGGAATCTATTTTTATTTTTTGATCAGAAGATTAATTATTTTTATTTTGTTTTATTTCTTATTGGTGGGTGGTTATTAAAGATTTATTAGCAAAATATCATATGATCTAATAATACGCACGTAGTGCTTAGGTGATGACTAGTCTGTCTATCTACATTAGTAACCAAAAGTGTTTTCGACCTTGTCACACTAATAATTTTTTTTAAAATATATTGAAAGAACAATGGCGATCATGCCACATTATCATTTTTTTTGTATTAATTTTTATTAGATTTAAGTTAAGAAAATCACGGATATTATATAGATATTAAATACCATAACAACATATCTAAATCCACCAAATTTTATTCAATTATGAAAATATAATGAATTATTTTTTAATTGTAACTTACACACAATCATTTTATAATATATTTTTAATATATTTTTGGAAAACTTTTTAATGATTTTATATTACATCTTAAAATATATTATTATTTATATTTATTTATAGGATACTCAAAATATTAAGAATATTTTATATATCATTTTTTTTAAGCCCAGAACTAATATAAATATAATACCTGATTTTAGATATCATAATTGATCCTCATCTATCTATTATACTAAGTAAAAATTTAGAATATGTGATCCAACCCGAACCCAATCCAAGATTAGAGAAATCAACCCAAATCCAACCCAAACCAACAACCCAACCCGGCCATCGGGTTTGAAAAGCTCAACTTGAACCCAACCCATTGGGTTTTGTTTGGGTTCAAGTTGAGTTCGGGTTTGATTATGGTTGGGTTGGGTTGAGTTTGGGTTGGGCATAAGTTGGATTATGGTTTGACTTTAAAAAATGTGTTATTTTAAACAATAATAAAAAACTTTACAAAAGTGTTAATATTTCTCTGCATAACAAAAATAAAAATAAAAAAGATAAAAATGAAGAACATCTTTATTTGAGAATAAATATATAAAAATTATAGAAGTGAAAGCTCTACATCAAAGTGGATTGTACAATTCAAAATTTATCATACACATTAAAAAAATTATAATTTTACTTAAAGAACTTCGAGTTCGGGTTTGTTTGGGTTACCCAAACCTTTAACCCAAACCTAATCCAAATTAGGTTCCAGTTGCTCGAATTGAACCCGAACGCTAAAATCCCAATCTAAACCTATTTAAATTTCAGGTTGGGTTGGGTTCAATCCGTTTAATTGCACCCTTAATTCGAAAAGATTTAAGTTGTACATAAATTTTATGTTTTTATCCATTTGAGTGATATTGTTGGTTTTAGACTTTCAAATGACTATAATATAAGATTGATGGAGGGGTATATATGCAACAAAGTCATTTTTAGTTGTAACATATCTTTTTCATGTTTTATTTGAAATTTTACAAATGATTTATTTTAGGGATTTTTAGTTTTAAGTCCCAAAAAACTATCGAATTTAGCGATTGATCCCTCACTTTTTCATATTTTGGTTTTAATCCCTGCATTTAAATGATAATTTAGGAATAAGTCTCTCACAGGGACTAAAAAACATACTTAATAATTTAGGAATAAGTCCCTCCCAGGGACCTATTCCTAAATTATCATTTAAATACAGGGACTAAAATCAAAATATGAAGAAGTAGGGATCGATCGCTAAATTCGATAGTTTTCGGAGACTTAAAACTAAAAATCCCTTTATTTTATCATTATTAAAGATTTTATTATATTATTTATGTATATATAACATGATATATTATATCACATATAAATAGATTGAAAAAATTATTTTTTATTTACACTCATATCGTGCATAGAGGAATGCTAGTTTTAATACTTTTTGATAATAAAAATATGAAGAATGGCGTAACTAATTCACCTTGGAGGCTAGGAATAAGATTTATATCATATTTCACCTATCATTACATAATATATATTACTCTAAAACATGCTTTGTTTTTATTACAGCCCAATCAACGATAAAAATGATTTATATGAAAAGATTAATTTATTATGTATTTAAAGGTTAAAAAAATGTATTAAATTCATGAAATTTACCATAATTAACTTGCTTGTGTTATGAACTAAGTAGAATATAAACACAAGAATACATAAACAAAACACTCAAGCAAATAGAGGTGAGAAGTAGAGAGAGATATTTTATTCACTATGTGTTGGTTGTGGAATACATGAGAGACCCCTCTATTTATAGGGTGCATGGAGGAATTCCAAAGGTGAGAAGTTACAAGTTCATAGAGGTGAGGGGGTACATAGTGGGGTGATTAATAGTGGAGGTTATGGAGTTGAATGAGATGGGTTATGGAGTTGAAGAGTGGGGGAGGTTATGACTAGGTGGAGTGGTGGGTATCCACTATATTCACAACACTCCCCCTTGGATGACCACCACGCTAAGATAATTGCCTCATTAAAACCTTGCTTGGAAAACCCAGTGGGAAAAAACCAAAGCGAAGGAAAAAGAGTACAATGTAACTTAATCGTATAATGGTGTATGCGTTTAACACTGCCTCGTTAAAACCTTGCCAGGAAAACCCATTGGGACAAAACCTAGGCGAAGGAAAAAGAGTACAGTTCGCAAAATGTCATCAAAAAAATTACTCCCCCTCATAAGTACAAGATTTCAAGAATTTTGGTCGCTAACTCGTCGCATCCCGATGTTATACACCAGCTTCTTGAATGTTGACGTCGACAAAGCTTTAGTGAACAAATCTGCAAGATTGTCCTTTGACTGAATTTGTTGAACATCAATTTCATGTCTCTGCTGGAGCTCATGAGTGTAAAAGAATTTTGGAGAAATATGCTTCGTTCTATCACCCTTGATATATCCCCCTTTGATTTGAGCAATGCATGCTGCATTGTCTTCATAAATAGTTGTTGGAACATCTTTAATAAGAGATAGTCCGCATGCAGTACGAATATGATGAACCAAAGACCTTATCCACACGCATTCCCGACTTGCTTCGTGGAGTGCAAGAATCTCAGAGTGGTTAGAAGACGTGGCGACCAAAGTCTGTTTCGTAGATCGCCAAGAGATCGCTGTGCCACCGCAAGTGAATACATACCCTGTTTGTGAGCGAGCCTTGTGAGGATCTGAAAGATATCCTGAATCTGCATAACCCTTCAATTGTGCACCATTATTGGAATCCTTTGCATAGAATAGGCCCATGTCTGACGTTCCACGAAGATAACGAAAAATGTGCTTCACACCATTCCAATGCCGTCGAGTTGGTGCAGAACTAAATCTGGCCAATAAATTAACTGAAAATGCAATGTCAGGTCTAGTGCATTGGGCTAAATATAATAAGGCACCAATTGCACTAAGATAAGGTACTTCAGGACCAAGAAGATTTTCATCATCTTCTTTCGGACGAAAAGGGTCCTTCTTTGGGTCAAGTGACCTTACCACCATAGGAGTACTTAATGGATGACATTTGTCCATATTAAAACGCTTCAGGGTTTTTTCAACATATGTTGTTTGATGAACAAGTATCCCGTTTGAACTCCGCTCAATCTGCAGGCCGAGACAATATCTTGTTTTTCCAAGATCTTTCATTTCAAACTCTTTTTTAGATATTCGGAAGCCTTTTCGAGCTCTTCAGGAGTCCCAATTAGATTAATATCATCAACATATACTGCAATAATGGCAAATCCAAGTTCCGTTTTCTTAATAAATACACAGGGGCATATTGGATCATTGACATATCCTTCTTTTATTAAGTATTCACTAAGACGGTTATACCACATTCGTCCAGATTGCTTTAATCCATACAAGGATCGTCTTAGCTTGATTGAGTACATGTTTCGTGGTTTTGCTTCAGGCAATTTTAGTCCTTCAGGAACTTTCATATAAATGTCGGTATCTAATTTTCCATATAAATATGCAGTAACCACATCCATTAGATGCATGTCAAGTCCTTCTGAGACTACAAGACTAATTAAATACCGAAATGTGATTGTGTCCATCACAGGAGAATATGTCTCTTCAAAATCGATCCCAGGTCTCTGCAGGAAACCCTGTGCCACAAGACGAGCTTTGTATCTAACAATCTCGTTTCTTTCATTTCGTTTTCTTGCGAACACCCATTTACATCCTACTGGTTTAACACCTTCAGGGGTTAGGACTACTGGTCCAAATACTTGGTGTTTTGCAAGTGAATTCAATTCTGTTTGAATAGCAGCTTTCCATTGTGGCCAACAATTTTTTCGTCTGCATTCATCCACTGAACGTGGTTCTGAATCATCATATGAAATGATTTCTGTAGCTACTGCAAAAGAGAATATATCATCAACAAGCACTTGCTTTCGATCCCACAATATTTGTGAATTTGCGTAATTTATGGAAATTTCTTCATTTCCATGTACTTGATCTTCATGTACGGGTATCACTTCAGGGACGTCAGTCTCTTCGGGGACTTGTGTCACTTCAGGGACTTCTTCTGTAGGATTTATTATTGTGAGTCTTTCAAGTGTTTCATGCTCTTCTAGAGAATTATTCTTCATTGTTTTTCTCCTTCGGGGAGCCGAATCTTTTGAGCCTATAGGTCTTCCACGCTTCAGGCGTGTCTTTGTTGATTCATTAGCCGGCATATTAACAGTTTTTCCTATTGGAATATCAATCCGAGCTGGAGTATTAGCAGCTGGAATATGTGATTTCATCACTTTTGCTGCATCATTAAATGCATCTGGCAATTGATGCGCAATTCTTTGAAGATGAGTGATTCTTTGCACTTCAGTTTCACATTGATTAGTGCGAGGATCAAGATGATCCAAAGATGGAGTTTTCCAAGTAAGTTCACGTCGTTCTTCTGGCGACGGATTTTCTCCCCCTAACGACGGGAATATTGTCTCATCAAAATGACAATCCGCAAATCGAGCGGTAAAAACATCTCCTGTCAATGGTTCAAGATATCTTATAATAGAAGGAGAATCAAATCCTACATAAATTCCCAATCGACGTGAGGGCCCATTTTAGTTCGTTGTGTAGGGGCAATAGGAACTTGTACAGCACAACCAAAAATACGAAGATGTGAAATATTTGGTTGATGACCCAATACAAGCTGTAAAGGGGAATATTGATGATAAGCAGTTGGCCGAAGGCGAACTAATGCTGCTGCATGCAATATAGCGTGACCCCAAGCTGAAACGGGTAATTTTGTCCTCAAAAGCATAGGACGTGCAATTAGCTGAAGATGCTTAATAAATGATTCAGCTAATCCATTTTGGGTGTGCACATGAGCAACAGGGTGTTCAACATCGATGCCATGCGACATACAATAGTCGTTAAAAGTTTTCGATGTGAATTCACCAGCTCCATCAAGGCGTATTGACTTTATAGGATAATCCGAAAAATGAGACTGTAATCGGATTATTTGAGCAAGTAGTCTTGCAAATGCAGCATTCCGAGTGGATAATAGACAAACATGCGACCATCTAGCAGATGCGTCTATTAATACCATAAAATACTTGAATGGTCCACATGGGGGGTGGATTGGGCCACATATATCCCCTTGAATTCTTTGCAAAAATGTTGGTGACTCAACATTGACTTTTGTAGGGGATGGTCTAACTATCAATTTGCCTTGTGAGCACGAAGTGCATTGATAGTGATTAGGTAAAAGAATCTTCTGGTTCTTTAACGGATGCCCAAATGAATTATCAATTATTCGACGCATCATTGTAGACCCTGGATGCCCGAGGCGATCATGCCAAAGCGTAAAAATATCTGAATCATAGAACTTCTGGTTCATTACAGTGTATGATTCGATTGTTTTTATGGTTGTATAATACAACCCAGATGAGAGAGCATGAAGTTTCTCTAATATATGCTTTTGGCCTGAAATAATTGAAGTAATGCATAAATACTCCATATTATTTTCACTTATAGTCTCAATATGATATCCATTAAGACGAATATCCTTAAAACTTAGCAGATTTCTTCTGGATCTTGCTGAATATAATGCATCATTAATACAAAATTTTGTACCTCCTGGTAATATTATATTTGCTCTTCCGGAGCCTTCAATTAAGTTTGTAGTACCAGAGATGGTATTAACATTTGCATTGATTAATGTCAATGTCGAGAAATATGTTTTATTTCGTAGGATCGTATGCGTTGTTGCGCTGTCTGCAAGACAGATGTCACCAACCATAGCCATTCTTGTAAAAAGAAAAATGAAATAAATAAGATAAATATAGAAAACATGAAATTGCATTTTATTGAAATAAAACAAAGTACATAAAAAAAGGAAGGAAAATTACATAAAATAAATGCTAAAAAGAGAAATATTAGTTGATGTGGACATTTCCATCATCAATCATATGACCAATGTTGCCATTAGAATTAGCAAAGAAATCAGATACATCCAAATGAGTAATATCTGATGGGCCAACATGGTTTACGGGGTCAACAAAATTTACTTCGACATTCTTTCCCTTGTCTGTGATTGATGCCTGATAAAGGTCAACCAAATGTCTTGGCGTACGACAGGTACGTGACCAATGTCCTTTACCACCGCATCGATAGCATGCAGTCTCATTATTTTTTGAAGGTTTGTTCATCAAACCTTTTCCTTTGTTGTGATGTCCTTCATTCCACTTCTGGTGGTTGGAGTTGCTATCTTTATGAACCTTGTAATTTCGATTGTCATTTCTACCACGACCTCGTCCTCGTCCTCGGCCACGTCCACGGCCACGGGTAGACATCGTGGATGCGTTTGCTTCAGGCATTGATGCATTTGCTTCAGGCAGTGATGCAGAACCAGTTGGACGTGATGCATGATTTTTCAATAAAAGTTCGTTGTTTTGCTCGGCAACAAGGAGGCATGAAATTAATGCCGAGTATTTGTCAAATCTTCGCTCTCGATACTGCTGCTGCAGGAGCACATTCGAGGCATGAAAAGTAGAATATGTTTTTTCTAACATATCCTCGTCTGTCACCTTTTCACCACACAATTTTAGTTGTGAACTAATTTTAAAAAGGGCAGAATTATAATCAGCAACAGATTTGAAATCTTGCAATCGCAAGTGCATCCAATCATACCGAGCTTTGGGGAGGATGACAGTCTTTTGATGATCGTATCGATCTTTCAAGCTCTCCCAAAGGGTAAGAGGATCTTTCACCGTGAGGTACTCGCTTTTGAGATCCTCATGAACATGGTGGCGAAGGAAAATCATTGCTTTTGCGCGGTCCTGCAGGGACTCTTGATTTCCTTTCTTTATCGTGTTGCCAAGGTTCATGGCATCAAGGTGGATTTCAGCATCGAGTATCCACGAGAGATAGTTGTTGCCCGAAATGTCAAGTGCGGTGAATTCAAGTTTTGTAAGATTCGACATGGTAGATATCTCTATAAGAAAAATGAAGTAATGTCACCACATGTATCGAAAATATAAATAAAAATATAAACAATAAAACTTGAAGCATTAATTGTTTACCTTAAATAGTATAGGTTCGGCAACAAGTATTTGCAATACTAGCATATTTGGATAAACCATAATAATTTTTAAAAATTATGGATTTACTAAAAATTCATACAAAAGGGACTATCTTTATTTTTTTTTAAATGTGCACTATCCACTAAAAATATGTCCACTTTTAATAGAATAAAAAAAATGCATTCATAAATACTATATATCTCAACTCATTAAAATCAAGATAGTGATCTATCAACAAGATTATTAAATAAATTTAAGTATACCTATCCGATTAAGAATGCACTACAATGGCATTGTCAGAACTACCATTTCTAGAAAAGAGAATTTGGGCATGTATGCTCTAACCAAACTTTGTGTCAATTTGACAAGAAAGCATCAGAAAGTCGTTCAAAACATTTTCTAAAAACTAGCCTATGTGCAGAAGATTTGATGATGCTAATTAATGAAATATATAGAGAATAGGTGGAAGATGGGATACTATGCCATAGAAAATGCATTCTTAAAACAAATCTATAAAAGAATATAATGCATAGGCATGTAGCATAGAGTAAGAATACTCATTTTTCTTTGTTAAAAAAAATCATAAAATTGTCTACCATGTTATACATAAAATATAAGATAAAATCATGATGATTTGAACATCATGAACTCACCAAAATACAAACCTCTTTGATGAAGTAGACTAGAGCGTTGTCGTGCTGATAACGTGTTATGAACTAAGTAGAATATAAACACAAGAATACATAAACAAAACACTCAAGAAAATAGAGGTGAGAAGTAGAGAGAGATATTTTATTCACTATGTGTTGGTTGTGGAATACATGAGAGACCCCTCTATTTATAGGGTGCATGGAGGAATTCCAAAGGTGAGAAGTTACAAGTTCATAGAGGTGAGGGGGTACATAGTGGGGTGATTAATAGTGGAGGTTATGGAGTTGAATGAGAGGGGTTATGGAGTTGAAGAGTGGGGGAGGTTATGACTAGGTGGAGTGGTGGGTATCCACTATATTCACAACAGCTTGATATATTTGCCTAAAAAAAATCATAACTCATAATTGGGGGCTTAAAGACCGATAAGTGGTGTGATATGATAACTCTCGAGTAATATCTATTGCTACTTTGATAACTTAAGAAGATTTGATGTTCAATGTAGCTAGGAATTCAGATCAGATTCACCCTCCATGAAAGAGATCTAGGTTGAAGTCAGTTGTATTTGCAAGAGTTGTATTTGCAGGAGATTTGTTCTTGGCGGCCCCCTTAACCATGGAACTCAGGACAATGACATATTGTGGTTGGAATCTGCCTCTATTACCGTCATTGCTTGGATTCATGGTCGGGGCTCCATTCCATGGACGGCTTTTTGAGACTTCCGAGACTTCTCAACACTCTCGACATCCCCGAGGGAGTGGAAAGCTACTCATGTGTATCGGATACGAAATCAGACGGCTGATCACCTTGCAGCTTTTCAATCCTCCATGGGATGCACAATTCATGAACCTCCAGAATTTTGGCCTGGTCTACTTCAGATCTTAAAGGACGACATGGAGGGCAAAATCACAATTCGAGTCACCAGTAAATAATCGTTTTGCTACTTTTGAAAAGTTTCATAGTAATACAATCATTACCAATCAGAAAAAGAAGAAGAAGAAGAAAACAATGATCGGCATAGTGACAATGAGTCTTACACATCGCTTGGATCCAAGATCCGAAAGTCTAAGCCCATGTTTGATTGGGGAATTGAGAGAGGAATAAATGGAGATAAGAAGGAATAGTAATAAAATGAGTGTTTGAAAGGCTGGAATAAATGAGAATATATATACCAGAATTAGCCAGTATAAAGTGGTATAATTATTCCTACTATTTCGTGAAATTAAGTTATTGTAGGCTATCAACCCAAAAGAAAATGTAGGTCATTTTGTCAAATCAACCCGTCATCACCATTTATAAATCAGAATGTCTGTAGGTCAAATCATTTTTCACATTTTATAAATCATTATTCACACTTTATTCATATTTGATCCACAATTTATCATCGGTCAACTAAATAACAAAAACTTTAATATTATGTTTCCCAACGAGAAAAAATTAAAAACATAACATACAAAAAATCGCTTATTTTCTATTTATACTAGAATAATTATAAACCTCATAATAACTTAATTCTTTATCCAAACTAGGGCTAAGAGTTTGAAAATCCACCCCAAATATGCTGATTTTTCAAAAGCATATCATCAACAACTTTGTAAACCGAAAATTAACCTTCAATTGTGATGATCCTTTGACTAATAAGCGGTTATCAGAACCTTTGGGGCCCGTTTGGATGGGGGAATAAATGGTGAAATGTAGGGGGAAGGGATTAGGGAGAATAAAGGTAAAAAATTTGTTTGGGTGGGTGGTATAAAGGGGCATAGCTATGAAGAATTATGTGAGATTAAGCTAGTATTTATATTCCAAGTCCTCCCATGGCATTGTGTTATTCCTCAATTAGTATAATGAGACATACCTATTAAATCACATATCATCATTTCATATATATAACTGGGGCTTACACTTCAAGTCAACTTTTTACACCTTGGAGGACTCAAGATCTGGGTGGACTTGGAGCTGTTCTGGGATATATGGACCGCATGATGGACCGGCTAGAGAAGATATGTGGGACGAACTGTCTGCAGTAAAACAAGAATGGGGAGGTCCATGGTGCTGTATGGGTGACTTCAATGTTACCCGATGGATCGAAGACAGGAACAGACGCGGGGGAATCTCAAGTGATATGAGATTGTTCTCGGACTGGATCGAGACGGAAGGGATTTTAGATCTGCCTTTGATGTCACAGGCTTATACTTGAAGCAGCCTCCGAGAGCATCCGTCTTTGGCTCGGCTGGATCGGGTGTTAGTTGATAATGCGTGGGAAGAAGCATTCCCTTTGTGCCAAATCAGATGTCTCCCTCGAGTAACCTCAGATCACAGCTCGGTGTTGTTGACTGGGGGTGCAGCTAGACAGGGTAATGCACAGTTTCGTTTTGAAACTTGGTGGATGAATGTAGATGGTTTCAGAGAGGTAGTGGGCAATTCTTGGATTCTCTCGATGAGCGGCGTCTGGGGAGCAAAGAAGCTTAATCTTAAGCTGAAACGGTTGAAGCATACACTTAAAGGGTGGAGTCGTGAGGCCAAACAAAAGGGGGTGGAACGCAAATCTAAGGTGGCCTTATATATTGCTCTTTATGATGCATTCAAAGAATCTGGACTGATGGGAGAGGTGGAGGGGGAAGCTCGGATTAGTCTGAAAGGGGAGATGCAACACATACTTGGACAGGAAGAAGAGGAATGGCGGTTGCGATCGAGGGTGATTTGGCTGAAAGAGGGAGATAATAACACCTCTTTTTTCCATAAGATTGCAAATCAAAGGCGGAGGGCTAATTAGATTAACACTTTGATGGTGGAGGGTACCAGAATTACTTTGGAGGCTACGGTTCAGGGTGCATTGGTGGATCACTTTCGGGAGATGGTGAAGGCCCCCAGGGGACAAAGGGTGGATTGGGTGGATGACGACCTGCCTAGCCTTACAGAGGAGTGGAAATTGAAGTTGGAGGAACCTTTTTCAGAATTGAAAATCAGACGAGCAGTTTTTGATTCAGTAGGGGATAAATCTCTGGGCCCGGATGGATTTACATCTCGGTTCTTCCAAGAATTCTGGGAAGTGGTAAAGATGGATATTTTCAAAATGTTTGCAGAATTTTATGCTGGAGTACAGGGGGTAGGATGCCTTAATGAATGTTCATAGCTCTGATTCTTAAAAAGCAGGGGCAGAGGAAATTGCAGACTTCTGGCCTACCAGTTTGATCAATGCTTGTTTCAAATTTGTTACAAAGGCACTTGCCAACCAAATGAAGTTGATCATCGGTTCTCTGATTGAAGTAAACCAAACGGCTTTTGTTCCGGGGAGATCTCTTCAAGAAGGTTTTTGGCAGTACAAGAAGCTATTTCGGGTTCCCAGCAACTACAAAGGCAGGGGATTATGCTTAAACTTGATTTTCAAAAAGCCTATGACCAAGTGAATTGGACATTCTTACGACAGCTCCTCTTAAGCCATGGTTTTGGCCACAGATGGGTGAGAATGATCTTTGATTGCATTTCAACGGCCTCGGCGTCTATTCTCGTCTATTCCTTGTGGGTTCTTCCCGATAAGAAGAGGACTTCGACATTTATTATGGTCTCCCGATAAGGGGGATCCCTTGTCCCCCTTCCTATTTATTATGGTCTCCAATGCATTGAGTAGGATAATTGCTCGGGCTGCGAATGCTGGGTGGATTTGGGGACTTCAGTGTGGCAAATCGGAGTACTATCTAACCCATGTTCTTTATGCAGATGATACGGCTATCTTGTGTCCAAGGGAAGAACAATGTGTGGAAGGGGTTATGTTTGAAGTAACAGTGTTTGGTTGGCTCTCTGGTTTGAGTATTAATCAGAGCAAAAGTGCTATCTTCGGTATCCATATGAGGGACTCGGAGCTGAGATAGATCGCGGATTGCTTCTCCTGTCCTGTGGAATCATTCCCTACGAGGTATCTGGGACTTCCATTGAGTCTCCGGCCACTGGCTAATGCAGATTGGGCTCCTCTAGTGCACCGCTTCGAAAGGAGATTGGAGGGATGGGCTGGGAGGATTTTGAGCTCGGGGGGAAGGCTGGTGTTGCTTCAAGCAATGTTGTCCAACCTCCCGGTATTTATGCTTTCTATCTTCAAGCTTCCTCGGACCATTCTACGACGATTGGACACACTAAGAAGAAGATTCTTGTGGAGTGGCTCGAGGCAGGGACAAAGAAGAGTACATCTTATGAGCTGGAATTTGGTGTGTCTTAGCAAAAACCAAGGAGGGCTGGGTGTTCTAGATCTAGTCGAGTTCAATAAAGCATTGCTTGTGAAATGGGTGTGGAAGTTCAATGATTCCCGGATGCGATTTGGAGAACTCTTGTATCAGGTGGCCTTCAAGGAAGGAGACAACGGTTCTTGCCACTCCCTAAACCAAGCAGATGCTCCTTGCAGGTGTGGAAGGTGATTCATAGGGTGGGAACCCCACTTTCGTCAGTTATCAGATGGAGATTAGGGAAAGGAGATCAGATTAGGTTTTGGACCATTCACTGGTGCGGATCGGGGCCTCTCATGACAGTATATCCAGAACTCTTTGAGACTGCAAGTAACAAGGATGGTATGGTGCGGGAATTTTGGAATGATTTGGAGCATGGAGGAGGATGGACTTTCCATTTACAAAGGAGACTGTCGAATGTGGAGTTCCTCCAATACACTCAGCTTTATTGTGTCATTACAAATTTCCACATCATGGAAGCAGAAGAGGATGCACCCGTATGGATTTTAACACCTTCAACTGGTTTTAATGTCAAATTTGCGTATCTTTGATGGGTCAGGGACCAACCATTTAATGGGGGGGGGGTTGCTAGAAAAGCCCATCAGATTTGGAATTGCAAGGTCCCAACGATGATGCAGTTCTTCCTATGGCTGGCTTACAATGAGAGGCTATTAACGCGCGTACCGTGCGATTTGGCGGCCTGGGGAGAATTCAGAATATCCTTTGTGTGAGCTAAGTCTGGAAATTGTACGTCATCTGTTTTGTGAACGCTCAATGGCAAGGGAGGTGTGTAAGCTCGGCCATGTGGTGGGTCGAGCGTGGAACCCGGACACACTCGACCAACTATGGGAGCTGGGTTGCAGATTGTCTCGGAGGGAGGATAGGAGCATCCGAAGTAAAGTTCTACAAACTCTTGTTCCCGCGGTCATGTGGGCAATATGGAGAGGGAGGAATGACAAGATTTTTGTGGGGACGTCGGTGTGCCGAAGGGCATTTGGGAAGGCGCTAAGGGAAGTATGTCGACATGGGGTTGCTACTGTGCCGGCGCTCATTCGGTTTGGGTGGAACATAATGCTCTTTTTGTGTCCTGAAGAAGAGGAGGGATGAAGAGCATTTGGATGCCCAGTTAGATCTCCTAACCGGGCTTTAATGTGTTTTTTATTTCTTCATATTGTTTTTTGGTTGTTATCCTTTGTTTAATCTAGGAACTGTACTACTTATGATTTATCAAAGAAGTGGCAGATCCACCAATTTCATTAAATTTTTTTTTTACACTTTATTCACATTTTATTCTTCATCAACCAAACACACATTTCTTATTACGTTTCCCAATGAGAATAACTGAAAACACAATCAAACAAAAAATTACTTATTCCATTGATAAAATCAACAATTCCTGGAATATGTATAAACCTAGAATAACTTATATCTCTATCCAAACGAACATTTGAAGATTGAGGTATGATACATGCAAATCTTAAAAATTAGAGCGCTGATACACGCAATTATTTTTGTAGCCCGTTTTGCAAATCATAATATATGACTTTTTTTTTGTTATTATGTAAAAAAATATACTAATGTATCTCAATATATATTTTATTTTATATAATAGTATGCAATTCAAAAATTAAGTGTATAATTAAAAAGAAAAATGTGATGGGCAACAATCAGGTAGGGTTGTGTATATCTTTTTCTTAAGCCCCCATTTGGATGTCGGATAAGCCCCGGATAACCCCGGATAAAATTTTAAAGCAGTTTGGAAACCCCAGATAAACCCGGATAAAATGGATCAGAATAAACTGGTATAAAGTGGTATATGGATTACAATCAACTCCTAGAATAAAATTTATCCTAGGTTATTTCACTCAAATAATAAGTGGGTCCACTATTAAATCAACTGTCATCACCTCTTATAAATTACCTGTCAAATCAAATATCATTACTTTTTTACCTTTTATAAATCCTTATCCATATTTTATTCACATTTACTCTAACAATAAAACATTTATTCTTACGATTTCAACGAAAATAAGTTAAAACGAAACTAACATAAAATCATTTTATCTTTATTTATACTTATTTATGTTCGGATAAATAAATATCTAAAAATAAATTATATTTTATATCAGACGGGAGTTAAAAAGTATCCTAAAATTCATTTTCAGAATTCAGTACTTATTTTGAATCAAGAGCTTAAATAATAAAAAAAAAATTATAATCAATTTTTGGGGTTATGTGTATATTTTTTTTACCACGCAAGTCACCCGCGCACAGTCCCATTTAAGTACAGTAGAGCTGTCCGAGTCATTAAATCTGATCGGTAGCCCATATAAAGATCTTCACAGATCCCCTCTCTCTCTCTTACGTCCCCTCCCTCCTTTCCCGCTACCCGAAAACCCATCTGCATTTGATACTCTCCACCCACCCACTCCCATCCCTCCACACACACAACCCAAAAATCCAGGGTTTTAAAATGCGACCTGATCCAACCCATTGGACTGATTAAGACTCCGTTTGGAAACACAGATTGAAAAGTAGATTTTGGAATAAAGCTGCTTTTTAAGATGATTTTAGACCTTTGACTTTTTTGGATGCTTTTTTTTAATCAGGAATCAATATTTGGAAGGAATTTAATGTTTGGTAGAAAAAGGCTTTTCAATTCAAAAAATCGATTCCGACCAAAAATGCTTTTTGAGATTTAAAAAACACGGATTTCGAGAGAGAAATTAAAAAGATCCAGCTTTTGATTCCGCCGGAATCCACCCGTTTGGTTGCGCGTTTGGATCCGCTTTTTGAAAAAGCGGATCCGCCCAACGCGGAACCAAACGGGGCCTAAATCTTTCACTCACTTTAAATTTTGATTCAATTTTACTTAAAATCTAATAGTATTAAAAATTTAAAATATATATCTTGTTCCAGATTATTGATTTAGCCAACTGGTTCTTTATCACTAGAATGCCGTAGTTAATTGTTTGTTAAAATATAAAATATAATAAAAAATTATATTTTTATATAATAAAATAATGTTATGATGTTTTAAGTAAAAAATATATTAAAATTAGGATTTGAAAAATAATTTTTTAAATATTTTATATTTTTATAAATTTGTTTATTTAGGAATCATAGTTAATACTAATGATTAAACCAGTAATATGTGACTCGTTCAATTTTTCGGTTCAATGAATATTTCAATTTTTAAAATAAATTAAAAAAACCATGAAATCGGAGTACAAATCTAGATAATTAAGCAATCAATATTTGAACTGTACAATATATTAATCAAACTACACAGTCAATTTTAAGTATAAGTGTCACTTTTATATTGGATTCCATCAAATCTGGAGTTTGATCGGTACCATCATCAGTATGCGATAGGA
This sequence comes from Acorus calamus, assembly GCA_030737845.1. Classification (NCBI taxonomy): domain Eukaryota; kingdom Viridiplantae; phylum Streptophyta; class Magnoliopsida; order Acorales; family Acoraceae; genus Acorus; species Acorus calamus. The sequence continues at coordinate 11,204,317 of CM060878.1, read as the reverse complement.
GTGTGACACATGAACCCAATAAAATTCATAAGCTATGTAGATCGATAATAATTTGTGCAGTTCATTTATCAGAGTAACAGAAAACAGTTTAACTGAATCAGATGAAATCATCCCAAGAAAGGCGTAAACATATCAAAAGCAACAAAGGACAACCCTTTCACATCCCCCCATAAAATTCTCTCCTCCCCAATATATTTTTTTGTTTTTCTCTAAAAATCTGTTAGTCTGTCACTCTCACTCTCTCATGGAGAACCAGAAGCCAAAGCAGAACCCAAAGAAGAAACCAGTCGGGCCGGCCCGGCCCAACCCATCGGCCTACGCCCACAGCCCTGCCCACTCCGCCATCCTCTCCGGCGACCCTTCCGCCCTCCGCCGCCTCCTCTCCTCCCTCCCCAACCCCCCTTCCTCCGTCCTCGACCGCCGCGACGTCCCCCACCGCGAGACTCCCCTCCACCTCGCCCTCCGCCTCGGCAACCTCTCCGCCGCCGCCTCCATCGCCGCCGCAGGCGCCGACGCCTCCCTCCGGAGCTCCTCCGGCTGGTCCCCACTCGACGACGCCCTCTGCCTCCATGGCCCAACCCTCGCCTCCGCCCTCCTCCGCTACCACCACCGCCACGCCGTACTCCGCTGGCGCCGCCGCCTCCCCCGCCTCGCCGCCGCCCTCCGCCGCTCCTCCTCCAAAGACTTCTACATGGAGGTATTGTTGAAAATTTTATATAAATTTTCTTATTTTTTATCCCAATTTTTTATGGGTTTTGAGATATATCATTTGGATATCCGTTTAAGATTTTTAAGATCCATTTAGATTTTATTTTTAGATTCTTTTAATATATGGATGTTACAAAATTTAATACATTAAATCTATTTTTAATTCAAAAAGCATGTCTTAATTGCATGTTATTACGTGTCATTTTATTTTATAAAAGCTATATTATTTCTCCTATTCATGAAAAAACAAGAAGAAAATAAAATTTGATTCTTGTCTTTACAAAAATATTAGTCTCGTCAGTGAAACCTGTGCGCAGAGGGATGAATGTTTCAGCTTTTTAAGACCGTGTTTGGCTGCGCATGGTAAAACTGATTTTAAATAAAAATTAAATTTAAAATTAATTTATTTATGTCAATTAAAAAACTTAGGGCCCGTTTGGGGTGAGACATAAGATCATTTGCCCTTGATAGTTATACTGGAATAGATAACAATCCATGATGAATAAGTAAATTTTTGTTTGGTTGTCTTTTTTGTTATTTTATTGGAAAACGTAAAATTTATATTTTTCTTGTTTGGTTCACTTTGAATAAAATATGGATAAGTGGTAGTTAAGAGATGGATAAAAGTTTATGACTTTTTAAATGACAATTATACCCCTGCATAAATTATTTGTGTTTGGGAATAAGTATAAGAGATATGAGTGTGATATGATAGATGTGACAGTTTTTGAAATGTGTGCAGAGAGTGTTATGTGAGATAAATATTTTAAAATGACAGAGAAGGGTATTTTTATCCATTGGCGTAGATAAGCCCTGATAAAAATCCACCATTTTCTTAAAAGTTTAGGCCTTATCCTAGCTTTCCAGAAAATTAAGGTTTATTCTTGTCAAACAAACAGCTGTTTGGGGCTTATTCTACTGTATTCTCCCCTATTCACCATTTATTCTTCACCCCAAACGGGGGGTTAGGTTTTTAGTACTTCTTAACATAAATTTATCAATTTTGGTACCAATGAATTGAAAAGTTTTTCAAACTCATTTCTAAATGTGTCATTCAAACAAACAAGCGTATCTAACCCACTTACTCTCAATTTTATCATTTTTGTGTATATATTATCATTCATGTAAAATGCATGAGTCATCATATTTATTTTCAATTGTAGATCGGGTTAGGTCCAATAGGCGTTGAACAATTTAATTGTTCAATGCGTACATGGACCGCTCGATTTTTTATTTTGAGATACATAAGTTAATTGAATCTTAAAAATAATTAAGGTTTAGTTGTCCAATGCGTTACTGATTGTCCGATCTTGTTATTTTATTAATTGAATCCTAAAAGATAAAGTTTAAAATTTAATTACATTTGAGTTTTAAAATGTTAAATAGTATCTCAGTCACAACAAAAATAAGAAGATCGGATGATGAAGAACTCGTTAAACAATCAAAAACATTTTTCATAAAATCTAAAAATATTTCTCACAGGTCACCTTCCGGTTCGAGAGCCACGTCATCCCCTTCGTGGGCCGGATCGCCCCCTCCGACACGTACCGGATCCGAAAGTCCGGTGCCGACGTTCGCGCCGACACGTCCCTGGCCGGGTTCGACGGGTTTCGGATCCGGAGATCCGACCGGAGCTTCCTCTTCCTCGGTGACCGGAACCCGAGGCGGCCGTCGCTGCTGATACTGGACCGTGCGTCGAAGAGGGTCTACGAAGCTATGGAGATGGAAGGAGAACCGTCGATGCCGAGATCGACGGAGGAGGAGTTCGTGACGCAGAAGTACGTGTGCATGGCCGGGGTTGACTTCGCGGAGGCGAAGCTCGTGAAGAAGACGAACTGGTTGAAACAGGAGGTCAAAGAGAGGGTCGGTCAATATAAGGCCAAGCTTTTTGAGATCCACAATGTGAACTTCAGGTAAGTATGTTCTATGTGATATTAATTTTTCGATTCAGATCTATTTTCATCCTGTGATAGAGGGTCAGTGTTGGAATAGATTGGAATAAACTCAAATAAGATTAAAAAATTAAAAACATGTTTGAATATACCAGTATTTATAAGTTATGCAATTAGACTATTCCATGCAATAGTTATCACCTCTTATAATTTCCTCCCAAAGCCCTTTGCGAAACGGAATAGGTGGGTATAAGGATAGTATAAGGGTGATATAAGAATAAATAAGGAAAATGGATTGTTTGTTTGCAGAGTATAACTTGGTATTACTATGCCAAGTTTAAACGAGTATAAGAGAGTATAACAATTCTAAGTAACCCTTAGGATAAACTATACTTGCTTTATCTATTCTTATGGGCCCACATGTCAAATCAACTTTTTATATTTTATCACATCAAATCACCTATCAACACCTCTTATACATCAAAGGATTCACATGTGAAATTAACTTTTTTACACTTTATTTATATTTTATTCTTTATCAACCAAACAACTCAACTTTTATTCTTACATTTTCAAATGAGAATAAAAAATAACACAACCAAATAGAAAATCTCTTATTCATGTAGATTTGTTATCTATACTGACATAGTTATCTATCCAGAATAACTCAACTCCACTATCCAAACGGGGACTAAGGTAAATAGTGAATCATTAATATGGTTAAATATTAACATTAATTTGATAATCAAATGATATATATTTGAGAGATGAAAATTAATATTGAAATTTCAAGGTTTATTCTCTCTTAGATATCATAAATTAAAAATTTAATTGCGATTAATCATATAAAATAATAAAGATGAACAATATATAATATAATGTATAGTCTATGACGGGATGCAGATAATTTTCAGATCCGATACACTAATATGAATATCCGCACTTCATTTATTCGAATATCAAATACTTTTTTATTTTTTTGAATAATTTACATGCTTAATTTCAGGTTCAAAACAAGGAAGGTCGTGGGAGAGGGGTTTGGGTCATCGTCGTCGTCGGAGCTGGAGCTAGAGGAGGAGGATGGGTTCTTGGTGGCGGAGAATATCGAGTTGCCAGTGCCGGCGAGGCATAGTAGCTTTGAGAGGGGGGAGGCGAGGGAGGTGGTGGTGGTGGAGAAGGGGAGGAGGAGCGTGGATGGAGGAGGAGGAGGAGGAGGAGGAGGAGGGGGTGGGGGGAGGTGGAGGGGGTGGGAGGAGAGGAGGGCGGCGGAGAGGGAGCACACGAGGGAGGTGAGGGCGGCGGTGTGGTTGACGGAGGAGTTTCCGTTGGGGGTGGAGGAGGTGGTGGCGGTGATGGACGTGTTGGCGGATGAGGTGAAGGCTGTGAAGAGGGTCAGGGAGGTTCTTGCTACTAAATTCCCACCAGGGACTTTTCCTGTTAAGGTAATTTAATTAACATTGAGTGAATACATTAATGTTGCTTTTATAATTGGTTTTTTTTTTTCATTAGGGATTTATTGTTAGGTTTGTTATAGGTTGTGTGCATGCCAGGTTCATGTAAATTGATGTGAATCGATCACAAAAAAATGTTATCGATATCAAAAGATGATAATATGACATAAGTTATTTTATGACTGTTAAATTGATTAAATTTTCATCATTGGATCACTCATGAATCCAATTGAACAATGAATGATCCATGCTTAGCATACTTTAATAATCCCTTCCCCGCATACAAATTGAATTATATGAAGGAAAACTATAATATCTAGCCAATAATTAACTAAAATATGACCCAAATCAATAAAATTACACACACCCAAAAGTGTGATCCATTTTGATTGATCAATAATATGTTAGGATTAATAATTGATCAAGATTTTGGTCAGAACATTGACACCCCCTTGAATGTGGTCATATTATTTTGGTTTTTGTGGGCTCGTTGGCAATATCATTAATTTTTTGCATGCATTTGGTGACGATTAGGTTTCATTCTTATTCTTATTCTCATTCTAGTAGAATGCGTTAAAAATTTCTATTTAAAATACTTTATTCCTGTGCTCATTAATTAATAAACATTCTAAACCAAATATTGCTCATGGTTTGTTGAAAAGGAGTACTTCACCTCCTATAGATATAACATTCAAAATAGTTATTTAACATTGCATCAACACCGTAGAATGAAAAAGTTTATGAATATAGGGATTCAAAAATTTGTAAGAGAGAATTACCTTTTTTTAATTCAAATTTGAATTTAAAGTGGACAAAGAGAAAAGAAAAAGTTAAAACTGTTTAAAGTGTTGATACTATTTATTGGAAACATGACTGTACGGATGCTGGTCCAGGTATTCTGTCTGACCCACATCACACGCGTGTTTGCATCCACCCTTTTTTTAAGCTACAGCTGGCGTGGCACGTGTGCCTGTCCATGTCATACCTGGTTGTGACAGTTTCTATCTGTGTGTACATTGTATAATGTGTGGTCAGAGGTCCATATTAAAGTGTGACTATGTTGTGTACTCAGACAAACCATTTATTGTTTAGTTAATAGAAATAGATATTCCTAAAAAAAAAAAAAAATACAGGCATGTTCGGAAAAGACAATAGAAATAGATACTGAATGTGAAATCCACAAGCTAGCCTTTCTTACCTTGACTAATCACACACACACATGTATGTATATGCATTTCTTCTTATGAAATATTATTGGTATGCCTCTTATTATTGATTATAATTGATGTCATATTGTCACATTACACTTTTACAAACCATAGCTGAGTTCTTTTTTACCAACACTGTCTGAGATAATCACCCTATCTATGATTGACAATAATATTTACAATCAAGATTTTATGGGTTCGAGTCTCAACATATAAAAAAAAATAGGTTCATGGATGAGTGTAGGGTCTTTGATTTTAGTTAATGTAACGTTGACAACTCATCATCTCTCTCAGCTTCAATTGGGTTAATCTGGTTTATCATTCTCATTTTTCAAGCATCACATGTGACTCATTGATACACCTAGTAGTCATTCATGTAGTAAAATCTCTAAGCCCCCGTTTGAATGTAGAATAGGATTTATTCTTGGGTATATATTTATCCGATCATAAATGTGTATAAATAAGGATAAAATGATTTTGTGTTTGGTTGTGTTTTGAATTATTCTCGTAACGGGCCCGTTTGGGGTGTGACATAAGGTTATTCGCCCTTGATAGCTATACTGGGATAGATAACAATCCATGTTGAATAGGTAAATTTTTGTTTGGTTGTCTTTTCTGTTATTCTCATTGGGAAACGTAAAATTGATTTTTTTGTTGTTTGGTTCACCTTGAATAAAGTAAGGATAAGTGGTAGATAAGAAATGGATAAGAGTTTATGATTTTTAAATGACAATTATACCCCTGCATAAATTATTTGTGTTTGGGAATAAGTATAAGAGATATGAGTGTGATATGATAGATGTGACAGTTTTTGGAATGTGTGCAGAGAGTGTTAGGTGAGATAAATATTTTAAAATGACAGAGAAGGGTATATTTATCCATTGGCATAGATAAACTCTGATAAGCAATTCCACCATTTTCTTAGAATAGTTATCAGGCCTTATCCTAGCTTATCCAGACATAACTATCAAGGTTTATTCTTGTCAAACAAACAGCTGTTTGGGGCTTATTCTACTGTATTCTCCCCAATTCTTGGTTTATTCTTCACCCCAAACGGGGGGGTTGGGAATCGTAAGAATAAATGTTTTGTTGTTTGGGTAAAATGTGAATAAAGTATTGATAAATATTTATAAAAGGTAAAAAAGTAATGATAGTTGATTTGACAGGTGATTTATAAGAGGTGATGACAGTTGATTTGACAATGGATCCACTTATTCTTTGGGTGGAATAACTAGGATAAATTTTATTCTAGGGGTTGATTGGAATTCATATACCACTTTATACCAGTTTATTATGGCACACTTTATCTGAGTTTATCCGAGCTTTTCAAACACAAATTTTTTTTTATCCAAGGTTATCCAGAGTTATCCGGAGCTTATCCGCTATCCAAACGGGGGCTAACAGAGTGCATATTTAAATGAGCATATTCATTCAAGTATTTACTTTATTTTTTGATGTCTTTCATATGTACTGAAAAAATAATAATTTATGTATGTTCTATCTACAAAAGAGAGAGTGGGAATAAAGACTGTACATTTTCCATAACTATATTCTTGTTTCACTCAAATTCTAGTGCATATGTAACACATTTTGCATGCTAATGATATGCATTATCACAGATTTCCATCCCTGTTGTCCCCACTGTTAGAGTGGTCATCACATTCTCCAAATTCGTCGATCTCCACTCCTCTGAGCAGTTCTTCACCCCCCCATCCAGCCCTAGGGACTTGCCATCATCCCCTGAGGAGGAGGAGGACCAATACCACCGCCCGGGATCAGCCGCCTCTGTTCATCCGATGACCCTTGAAGAAGAAGGTGACCCGTTCACAATACCTAGCGACTACACGTGGACTACATTGGCGGCGGAGGATGAGAGGCTGAGGAGATCAAGTTCCAGGAAGGGTGAGGGTAAGAAGAAGCAGAGCGGAAAAACATGTCCCAGATAACAAGGTGTGATATATATTCAAGTTTTATATGGTTTCTTAACATTGTCATAATTAGTTTGGCATAGTACTTCTGTTAAGTGGCAGGGATCATTGTAACAATATAACATATATAGATACTTTGTAAAAGGTATAACTCTTTTTTAAAAAAATTAGATATTACTACCACAATTACATTTTTTTATTTTGAAGTATAATTCTGAAGAAGAGGAAAGGAGAATGAAAAACAAAAATAAAAGATAAAGTAGAGGGTCTGAAAACCGGTATCTCGGTTATAAGAGATATTTAACTAGGAACGCCTAGAAAGGAACCACCACATTAGCCCACAATGTTTAGGCGTCCATTCTTAAAGGTATAACTCCTATTGTTTGATGAGTTTTGATCCACTAAAAATCCATCGTCCTACAAACTACCTTTTTGTCATATGCACTTGTACATTATAGAAAAAAAATCTCATATAAATGTGTATGATCTTAAACAAATATGGGTTCAGTATAGGATTTCACCTTGGGTAGGCATGCTTTGAATCTGTCTCTACCTATATGAAAGTTATGTCACTTTGTTTAAGAAGAAAAGAGCATCAGAGTTCTCCATTCGAGTCCCTAGCCAGGTCCTTAAAGCCTGCTCTATCTAGTGTTTTGGATCTGTCTGTGTTAATAAGCTTGAACTAGCCATTAGGAAGCCTGCCACTGGGGCTGACAGAACTTCTTATTTGTTGCCTTTCAGTGTTGTTTGCTAAAGCAGAGACTGGGTAAGAATGTGGTGCAGAGTGCTCTGTATTCAATGCTTAATTCCCCTTCTCGAAGCCATTAGTCATGTTGTAGGCTGGTTTTCTCCAAGAACTTATTTGTTGTATGACGAGGGAAAATGATATGTGCGAGAGCACTGTATGCAGTTCCATTAGCAGCCAGCATGGGCTGCCTGGTATGCCCGTTCCCGTCAAGATACTTGGGACTGCTGCTGGTGACAGGCCGCCTAACAAAGGAGCAGTGGGACCCCTTGATTGATCGCTTCGAGAGGAGATTAGCAGAGTGGAAGGGCAAGATGCTGAGTTGGGGTGGGAGACTCACGCTCTTACAAGCGGTGTTGACTAATCTTCCGTTGTTTTACCTTTCGGTCTTCAGAATACCGGTTCGGAGTTCTGGAAAAAATTGACCGTATCTGACGGAGGTTCCTATGGCAGTGAGGGGAGACGGACCGGAGGGTTCCCCATATGGTTGACTGGGAAACCATATGCAGACCGAAGTGAGAAGGGGGTTTGGGCGTCCTCAACCTACGTTTAATGAGTAAGGCATTGATCACCAAATGGGTGTGGAGATGGATTTCGCGGACAGCTTTGATATGGACGCATATCATGATGGACAGGTACGGGGGTGTGGGAATAAGGGACTAGCGCTGGCCAACTCGGTTGTGTCATGGCCTATTTGCGGACCAAGCAGAGGTTGTCAATGCGTTTGTTTGGACGCTGGGAGATGGCAGGTTAGTACATTTCTGGCTAGACCGTTGGACAGGGGAGGCTCCATTGAGCAACCTTGTGCCGGACATATTCAGATTAGCGACAAAGAAAGATGGGTCAGTGTATGAGTTTTTCCACGTAGACTCCGGAAGCTAGCAGATAGAGCTTCTTCGTGGGCGTTTGAGTGAGTAAGAAACTGATCAATATGCGGTTCTTATGGACCAGATCGGGCCACCATGTGTACTAGAAGGAGGTTCATATCATATGCAATAGCAACAACACTCGTCGGGGATCTTCTCGGTCAAGAACGCGTACACGTGGTGGAGAAGGCCTCTGTCCGGCAACCCACCAATCAGCCCTCGGTTCACTTAGATATGGCTGCCGAAAGTACCTTTAAAAATCAAGGTTTTTATGTGGTTCTTATCCCTCGAACAGTTGGTGACAAGGGCATATCAAGCGATGTGGGCGCCTAACGAGTCCACGGCGTGTCTCCTTTGTGCGGATCCGATGGAAACAGTTCAACATTTATTTTGCACGTGCCCAGTGTCAAGGGAGTTCTGGGAGGCAGTGGGGGTGCAAACTGGGGCTAGGACTTCCTTCCAGACGTTAGAAGAATTGTGGGCGACGGGAGTCGGCATGAGGAGCCTGACGGACAGCAGGCTGGGCAACACCATTGCGCAGTCCATCATCCCGGCTGAGACATGGACAATGTGGCGCACACGGAACGAGATCATATTCCGAGATGCGAGGATTTATAAAGAGAACATGTGAGATATGTTTCGAGGATGCATGCGAGATTGGGGGCGGTTCATAGCCAAGGCGGAGGAGGTGTCATTCAGAGACGGGAGAATACGCGTTACGGGATAGCCACCGGGCACCACTCTGTGGGGGTTAGATGACTCTTCTAACCGCATGGGCTGATGGCATTTCATCTAGTTTTTTTCCTTTCTTTGTTTGTCTCTTGCATTTGTAGTTTACTCTCACTCCATTCGGAGTTTGTAATTCGAAATCAGAAATGAAATCGGATAGCAAACATCTATCTTTTATTAAAAAAAAAATCATGTTTTTGTTTTTGTTTTTGTTTGTTTGTTTGTTTGTTTTTTTTTGTAAAAATGAAATATGCATGGCTTATTAAAATACATCATGTTATGAAAAGTAAAACACATACAAAGATACACTAGTATATATTTTTAAAATTTTTATATCTTACGATAATGCAATATATAGACGGGTCGATCTTATATTGAGAATACTCAAGAGCAAATGAGACAGGGCATCAAGGGAGCGGGGAATAGTGATTGCAAGATAGTGTCACCGTGAGCGAGACATCTTGGCTAGTCATAGAGTAGGAGCCTGAGGTCCGGTCGGTTCCTTGACAATTTTGTTTGCTAGAAACCTTATTTACCAATAAATGGCTATTTGGGGAAGCCGAATTTTATTTGCATCTTTTATTTTGTTCTTTATCTTTCCTCTTGTTCTTCAGGGCAGTTCTGAGATTGATGATTTTAGAGGGGCCTAGGCGAATTTTTAATTTGGTGCCCTAATATATTTACATAAAAACTATTAGTGAGTATCACATAATTTTAAAAAATTTAAATAAATTCTCAAAAATGTTGACAACTAAGTATACCTTTTTAATTTTTTTTTCAAACATATCCTGAACATATGCGATTTTGAGTCACATGATGTTTTCATGCTCAATCTTTTATATTTTTAGAATAAAAAACTTATTTCCTACGATAGTCATAAATGTCAAAAATAAAAAATACAAATGAAAAAATACAAAGCATAAACCGGTTTCATAAAAATAAAAAATTAGAAGAAAGAAAAAAATAAAAAACAAAAAACAGTTCAAAAATTAAAGGGTGATGATATCCCAACTCATAGGCCACAATCACAGGCCCCACAAGGTGTCATCACCTTATTGGTTGGCTTGTTGACTTTTGAAAATGAGTAAAATGACAAAATACAGATATGCCATTCATTAAAAATAGATTTTATTAACCCAAATCCCCTTTTTTCTCTTAATAATCTTTCACATTAATTTGAATTTGTCTATTTTGAAAAATATATTCCACTCTAAAATTTGCTTATTTCAAAATTTGAAGTTTGAAATTCTTATGAATTTTACATCAAAGCTTACCTAACTTACACAAAAATTACCTAAATTGTTTTTAATCAAAATTACACCAAACTTACTTAAATTACACCAAAATTACTTAAATAACACAAAAACAAAAAGTTTCAGTTTTTTTTTATGATTATAAATGTTACAGAATGTAACGGTGTTGCATAAATATAAATGTAACAGTCTTATGATTGTAAAACTGTGTAAATGTAACATAATGCAATAATCTTGCATAAATGTAACAGTGATGCATAAATGTAACATAAATATGTGAATGTAACAGTTTATGACATTCATGTTAAAAAATGTTGTAGAAACAAAAAAAGAGGAGAAATAATGTAGCAGACTCACCTGCAAACCAAATAGTCATGAATATTAATATGATTGATAATTGAAATATCCATGAATCCACATGTTAAATAACATTATGTCATTACAAGATTATTACATTTCAAGGATCGTAGCAGACTCCTTTGCAACAGCAAATAAAAAAGACAAAATACACATGTAGTATACTGTTACATTTATGAATGTAACATCGAACACACTTGTAGTATACTGTTACATTTCAGATAGTAACACGTATAATCATTTACAAGTCTAAACAACAATAAATCATTATAGCTATGTAAATGATTGTTACATTTATAAATGTAACAAAAATATACATTTACGAATGACAGTTATATTTATGAATGTAAAAAACACACAGATTTAAAAAAAAATGAATATTTAGTGTTACATTGCCAATGTAACGGTAGTACCAGATATTTCTTTGTCAGCAACGCCAATGACTTCCCTCCGACGAAGTGAAACGCCACCGTCGGCAATTCCACACTCTCCCTCCTCAACAAATCATAACACGAGTCGAACAACGCGACCCCCTCCACCACCGGCAGCACCCTCGTCCCCTTCTTGAACGCCTCCCTCGTCTCAAATGCCTCCGCCGATAGCAGCGTCACCGCCGTCCCCGAATCGACGATCACTCCACCCTCCCCCGTCTCGTCCATCTCAAACGCTAATGCCGGAATCGATAAAACCTCCCCTCCGACACTCATCCCCGTCATACCCACATAGTAGAAAGTCTCCATCTTTCCGCTCCTCAGTAGCGGCGCCGTCACCGCCACCGCGTTGGAAGCGGTGGCGGACCCAAAGTTGAGAGTCAACGAGGCGACTGAGTCGCTGTCGACGAGGTAGTAGGAGAAAGCAACACCTTTATTTGGGAAGGGAAGGAGAGAGCACGGGCGCCGAGGCCGAGGGGCCTCGGCGCGCCGACGAAAAGGCCCTCATTTTTCATATGAATTGATGAAGAACAATTACGAGATCTTAAAAATGATCATACTCTATAATAATCGTATGAATCAAAACTGTCAAATACATTATAAGGAAATAATTAAGTAAATGACATAATGTGAAATGTCTTGTTGCTACCTCATGGGGCCTATTTGGGGCATGTAAAATTGGAGCCTAAAAATCATTATTGAAAAATAAAAGCTCACCGAAAAAGATAATAAGATATCAAGTTTTTTGTTTTAAAAAAGTATAAGTAAACACCAAAAATTCCTTAAATCTTGGGATTCATTTTAATTTATTGATTTGTTAAAAGAAATTCTTATAGTATTAACAAAAATAACTTGTAAAATAGGAACAAAATAAATAAATATTAATTAAATATAAACCGAAATCAAAATAAAGCAATGTATAAGTTTTTTTAAACCTAATACAAACCTAAAGTGATGAATGATAAAGAAAATAAAATAACTTTCAATTAAATTTAAATTGATGATGTAGGATGCATATTAATTAAATAAAATTGTTAAAACAATGATATGATCAATTTTGTAAATAAATAAATTTAAATATTAATTTTAAAATTAGTTTTATTAAGATTTTTTCCTCATGATTTGGGGGCCCTAGGCAATGGCCTACTCGGCCTATGCCTAGGACTGAGCATGCTGTTCTTTTATTTTCCTTTTATTTAGACATTGTCTATTTTTTACTTTTTACAAATTAGAATTATCTACAGTTTCTTTTTAAAAAAATATATAGATGACTAGAAGATCACTTTTAGATTGCTGACATGATTGCAAACAAACTACAATGAGTTGTTCTATTAATGGGTTGACATTGAGAATCTCTCTAATGAGCCCATGAGTCATTGGCCATTGGCTTCACAAACCAGATAGACTGAGGCTTGATAAGAGTGTCATAATCTCACGTTGAGTTTCCACTAGGGTTAGCCATGGGCCGGACCCGGGCGGGGTTTGCACCAGAAAAGACCCATTCGGGCCTGGGACTACTAGTAGGCCCGGCCCCGAACGGGCCAAGTCTGGGTTGAGCTAGGCTTTGCGGCCCATACTATTTTTTATATTTTATATATATTTTTTGTTTAGTTTAACCTAAAACATATATACAAAAAAGTGAATGGAAGAGTTGAGCAACTTGAATTAAAAAAATTTTGAACAATATAATTTATCTGAATTGAATATTCACGTTACAAATTACAAATTTACAACAAGAAATGTTTTAGTATTAATTGAATAGCTATTATAGCTTGATAGTAAAAATACTTGAATAGAACTTTACAATAAATGAACATTAACTTATAAGTGATGACTACATTACAATAAAATGTATACATCCCAACTAGGTTTAAGAGAGTTTGAGAGAGTACTCTTAAGAGATGAGGTGAGTGATTGAAAGGGTATAGAGATATTTATAGTGTTATTGTTAATTTTAAAATTATTTATACTCAAATTTTAAACAGTGCTGCTACCTAGGCCCCAGAAATTAGGCCCCATTGGTGAGCCCCAATAGGTGGCATAATCCTATTGATTCCTTGATTGACTTTTTCAAACACAAAAAAGTCAATGACATAACTACCCTTCTAACAAATTTAGAAATTATCCCACCATTAATCATCCCACCATTAATCATCGATACAGAATCCCAAAAAACACGGCGTCATTAATCTTTCCTCCCCGAATGAAATTTTTCAAAAAATTTTAAACCACCTAGGGTTTCCGATTTGGGCGAACCGGACTAATGAAAGAAAAAAAAAGAAACGGCGATGACGAGTTCATTTGATCATCTTCCACAAAAAAAATCGTCAACAATAGCAAAAAAAAAGGTTAGATTTCTTGCAGTCATTGAAACCTCACCACGTCTTTTTTTTTTGTGAAATAAACATAAACATTCTATGAATTTTTGCACTTCTTGAAAAGATAAAAACAAATATGAAAGCGTCTTAATGTTCGAAGTTCTTTTTCACACGTTTTTCAACTGTTAATAATATGTGTATCTGAAAATTATCAAACATTAATTTCAATTCTCATTTAGATTTGATCGGCGATTTCATTTTTTAAAGTTGAAAGAGAAGATTTCAACGTTTTTTTTATGCGTTTTGACGGTGGTGCAAACATCCAGGTTTTACGATTTACACGTTTCTTTTTTGTGCGATTTTCAATATGTAGATATTTTTTTAGATCCAGATTGAACGGTGAAATGAAAATAAAAATCGAAATCTATTTTTTCTCAATTTGATATGTGGAGAATATTAGAATTGCGCGGTTCATCTATTTTTGTTCGCGATCTGATTCCGGAAATAAAATATGGCGATCCAATCAAGTTAGGTTTATTTTGATCAGAATAATTGATACTGAAGTAAATTTTTTTTTTGATTCTTTGAATCATCATATACCTTTATTGGATACCGATTTCAAATTAAATTAAGATACATAGTGTATCTTGATTTAATTGCATGCATGTATGTTTACGTATGATCTGAACAGTCAGTTTTACTGGTCTGTATGTGTAACTGTATGTCTATTGTGTCATTGAGCATATTTTTGTAGCTTTGAATGATCATTATTCAACTCATTAGATTTAATATTTACTAGTTTTGAATGTGTAGATGTTATTTCTAATTTTAGATACATGTGTATCTTGAATTTGTATTCCAGCCCAGTTTCAATTTTGACATATATATATATATATATGGAATTGATTAATGTGTACCCTATTAATAGTGAATTGGTTATTAACACATATATATACAGGTTTGAAGGACTTTATTTTTAAAATCTATGTACTGTTAATTAACATTTCTGGTAATTAAAAATCTATATTGTTTGTTTTGGTTTAAGATACAGAATTGTATCTGAATTTTAATTATATAACATTTGACAACCCTTATATTTCTTAACAGACAGCGAGGACAATTTGATGGATGACGCATTTGACGACTCAATTCATCTGGAAACTTATTTTTGGTTCTGAATTTGAAATTATGTATTCAATGTACTAAATTATGTATTCAATGTACTGTTGATGTTTTATGAACAATTGTTTGGTTTTTGGTTCTGTGTTTAACTTCATATATGATATAGTTCAGATGTATTTGAATTTGCATGTGTATCTGAAAAGTTGTATTAGAGATCAATATAAATTGTAAATATAAGGTCCTTTGTATGTGAAATATATTTGGTTATTGTGAGGTGTTTATTAGGTGTATCTTAATTCAAAATATATCATATAAGATTGACTATATATGTCACATAGTGAATAATTGGTATTACCTAAAAACCTGGTAAAGTAAATTTGTAGTGTATCTGAATTTGAAATGTGTATCTGAAAACCTGAATAATTTGCAAAGAAAAAGTGATTCATATATGAAATTATAATGTGTTTTGACAATATAATTGATATATATAGTGAACCATGCAAATCTGATAACAACAAACATTATGACAATGTGAAAGGAATTTCATAAACACAATTACATAACACATTATAACATCAAATGTGTTGTTCAAACATCCCTCTACAACCTTCTAAATATTACATCCTTGAGGTATTTTTGCTTTCTTATTCTTCGGCTTGTAGACCTTAGGTGCCTTCCTTCTTAATGGTGGTTGTTATTTACTTCGAACATTGAAAGGCGAGTGGACAATTAAATCTGGCATCTCTGCTCATCACCAACACTACAGTCATTGTAATCAGGGACTTGTTTCGTCAAGTCATCATACAGAGCATCAAGATATTTTTTATACAACTCAAACATTTGATGTTTTTCAAATTGATTGAGTCTTCGCATGGCTCATTCATAAAATTGTCATCACTACCTGCTAGAGAAAAAAAGTTACAACATGTTATATAATTAAGATACAGCGCTGTATCTTAAATCCAAACAAAAAATTTATGGTCCACATACTAATGAGCAGTGCATAGATTTTCAATAAAAGCCTTTCAAGTCTTTATATATATAAGACAATAAATAATTAAATATTTATCAGATACACATAAATCAAATCTATATAAATAAAATATCAAACTTCAAATTGGGCTGGAAAACAAATTCAAGATACAAGTGTATGTGAAATTTTAATTAACAACTACATATTCGATATTGTTGAATATTGAATCTAATAAATTTAATAATGATCATTCAAAGCTAAAAAATATGCTGAATGACTCAATATGCATAAATATACACATACACACCAGTAAAAATTGACTATACAGATCACACGTAAAAATACAAAAATGCATCTAAATCCAGTTACACAACATGTATCTGAATTTAATTTAAATTCGATATAAAAAAAGTATATGATGATTCAAAGGGATAATAATAAAAAAAATAGATCAACATGAATTATTTAGATTGAAAAATGTCTAATCTGAATGAATCTCCATTGTTTACACCACGATCAGGTCGCAAACAAAACAAATGAATCGTGTAATTCTTATATTATCCACCGATCAAACTGAAAAGAAAAAAGATTTCGATATTTGTTTTCGTTTTCACTGATCGATGTGGATCTAAAAATTATAAATCGTGATTTTTTTGGGATCTGAAAAACCCTAACCTGGAGGTTTGCACCACAATCAAATCACACAAATAAAAATGTTGAAATCTTCTCTTCTCCGCTGATCAAATCTGAATAAAAATTGGAATTGATGCTTGTTTTCGTTACAACGTATCAATCTGCATAAAAAAAAAGAAAATCGTGATTTTTGATTTTTTGATCGTGCAATTGAATTAGGATCTTGAAAAAGGAAATAATCACCCCAAATCATAACTGCCTCAGCATTTATTCGACCGGTTATGGAAAAATCGGTGAGATTAATTAGGGGGGGGGTAATATAGGTAATTCAAACTTGCCACCTCATGGGGCTTATGATGGGGTCTAGCAATTGGGGCCCAAAAATCATTATTGAATTTTAAAATCCAAATTCAAATAGAGTTGTTGATAGATATTCCCATTTTGGGAATCCACCAAAACGACTATATTTCAAGAAAAAAAGTCCTTGGGTCCTAAGTTTGGGTTGGGATTTTCCAGGATGGGCTTGGGGTTCCCCTCGAAAGCCCTGGCCTGGCCCTATAGGGGTCCAGGCCTGGGCCTGGGCCTCACTTTCATTAAAACTGAACTTACAATTTTTAAGTAGGGTGGAGGAAAAGAGAGAAAAAAAAGGATAAAAACAATAATATGGAAAGACGTCGTTATAGTCTTTTTTTTTTTTATATCTTATTTGTTGTCTTATATGCTTTATTAGAAAATTCTACACTCATAGTAACAAGGTATACCACTTGTTTAATTTTTTTAATTATATCTTTCATAAATGAGTTTATAAAATTCATTATACTCTGTAATTCATAATTTTAAAAAAATTACATGTCACAATAGATGAAATATATATTAATTTAAAAAAAAAAATCAAAATGATGTGAAATGCATGTGGCTGGAAAACCATCAGATTTTGTATTTACATATATCAAAAAGCGCTAACAAGATTTCAAACGGTTCTAAAAAAAAATATTTAATTAAAAATTTTGTTTTATTTTCTATAAAAAAAATATTTTTTTAAAATAAAGAAAATGATTTTCTAAAAATCGAGTTTCTTACTTTAAAAACGGTTTCAAAACCCTTAATTTTATTATTTTTTCGGTGAATATTATATGACATTTAGAGAAAGGGTGCTGCTATCTAGGCCCCAGAAATTAAGCTCCATTTATGAACCCCAATAGGTGGCACTCTCCTATTGGTTCCCTATTATTTTTTCTAACCACCAAAATGACAATGACAAGACTACCCTTTTTATAATTTTAAAAATTAGTTACAACTAATTAATATCCCTATTAAATCTCGTAATTGAATCCCATAAAAAGTGGCATAATTAAATTATCTCCTCGACTTAACATATTTTTTAAAATTTTGAATTAAAAAGAACAACAACCACATGTTATCAATTAAGATATAGTAATGTATATGAAAATCCAAATGAACAAATATGGTCTGCATGCTACTGAGAACTGCACAGAAAATTCATAAAAGGTCTTCAAAATGCCAACAATAAGCAAATAAATATTAATAAACTATATTAATCAAATCCCTAAAAATAAAAATAACAACCTTCAAAAAATAGGAATTCAAATTCAGATACATGTGTATCTAAAATTTGAATGAATAAATACCGTGAAAAAATGGGTTGGAATTCAAATTTAGATACATGTGTATCTGAAATTTGAATTAACAAATACACATTCCATACAAGAGAATGTGCATTGTATTTGAAATCTTAAATATGAATGAGTCGAATAATGTTGATACAAAGCTAAAAAATATGATGAATGACATTATGCATAATTATACACAAACACACAATCATAAACGATTGTACAAATCATATATGGTACACAACAATGCATGTAAATCAAGATACATGCCATGTATCTTAATTTAAAATAAAATTCAGATTCAATACATGTATATGATGATTCAAATGAATGACGAAAAATTAAAATAATGTATTCTCAGATCGAAAAATGACAATCTTGAATGGATTGTCATTGTTTGCACCATAAATTGGTCACAAAAAAAATTAAATGAATCAAAATTCTTCTCTTCTCCAAAGATTGAATTGAAACAAAAATAAAATTCGATGTTTGTTTTCAAATTCACCAATCCATCTAAATTTGAAAATTAAAATATCCCAAAATCTAATAATTTTTTGGATCTGAAAACAAAAAAAAATCACAGATCACAAATCTGCTTGGATCCAAAACAGAAAAATTGAAATACCTCTCAAGAAATGGAATCGGATAGTTGTTTATGTTTATGGTCATTAAAAAAATCAATGAGAAGTATAAAATGGCTGCTGTTGGGTGATAAACAATTGACTTCGATTGTTTTTTTATTCTTCCATTGAATTTGATTGGTTTTTTTAAAAAAAAAGAAAAGAAAGAAAGAACAAAGAATCCCAACAAATCATAACCGTCTAGGCAGTTATGGATCGGTTATTCAAAATTCAAAAAAAAAACTCAATGAAGGGTAAAAAGGGAATTATACGTGTGCCACCTCATGGGGCTTATAATGGGGTCTACAAGTTGGGGCCCAAAAATCATTATTGTCAAAGAAAATATTGTTACGTGAATGTCAGTCAAAAGTCAAACGTTCTTCTCTTTTACATTTTGTATTCCATTTGTTTTTTAGTCCAATCAACATAATTTCATCTGTTAAACTACTGATTAAACGAATAAAAATACAATTTCACCCTTTAAAAAAAATCATAAATAGATGTTTTAACTTAATAATTATACACATAAAAAATCTGTACCCCTATTTGGATATTGACATAAGCTATTATATGATAGACAACCATTTTAATATCATTTTTTATTTGATTGTGTTTTTAACTATTTTTCATTGAAAAATGTAATAATAATGTTTTGTTGATCAATGAAGAATGAAATATGAATAAATTTATAAAATGTAAAAAATTGTTTTAAATGTGGGTTCTTGATTCACTAGAGATGATGACATATGTTTTAACATACAAGCTCATTTAAGCCAGTAGAATAGTTAAAGTGGAATAACACAATCTCACGAAGGACTTAGAATATACAATATCATTTTATTTTCATATATTCTAACAGTGGTATACTCTTTTACCCCCCCCCCCCCCCCAAAAGGTCAAAACCATGGGTGTAAGTCACTATATATTATTTAGCAGTGATACATTTCCTTGATAAAAGATATGCAATCATTAGTAATTACCAAGCAAAACATTTCATTGGTAATTTAGTAATTGACAAGGCCCTAATATGAAGTGATATTTTTCTCTGCAAACAAATCCATTGCGAAAACTTATATATTCCTTGGTAAAATATTATTTACGTAAAAATTTCGTATTAATAATTATGCAATGTAAGTATATATTACCCAGGAAAAGTTTTCCTTAGAAAAGACCTTTTTCAAAATTGAATTATTATTATTATTTTTCTTGGGGGGTTGGGAGGGTTGGGGGGGGGGGGGGTTCGCAATCCCATTTGCATCCCACACAATATTTTTAATGTATATTTAGCTAATTAAGTACATTCCCTCATAGAAATTAAATACATACTCATATAAATTGAATGCCTATATTTTAATTATATTTTTGTATAAAAGTTATATTGAGATAATGTAATATATATTACATTACGTGATTTCATATAATGTGTTGCGTCACTTGCTAAGCAACGAAAAGAAAAATAAAAGAAAATAAAAGACATACATAAAAATATGTAATGGAAGATCAGATGGAACTTATCAGCATTATGAAACAAACTTTATCATTAATAATAACGTGCGGGTCAATGTTTTCTTGGGATTTTTTCATAGACAGATTTATTGCAAATAGTAACAATCATTATACATCAAATATTAATTCAAATTTGGAAAAAAAGAAAGAATTCTCCATGCCAATTATTAATTTAATTATTTAAGAAAGTTGAAATTGCTATCTTAAAGTCTGTTACAGAAGATCAAACATATAGTGATTTTATCCATTTGAAAAATCATTACCGAAAGTGTGTTTATAACTAGATATACATAAAAAATTGTTACGAGAGTTTTTTATTTTATTTTTAAGTCCTTACAAACTATATGATTTAATGACTGATTCTTCATCTATTTATATTACATTTTAAGTCTTCAAATTTAAAAGATATATTCTTTTTTAATCTCTGTGAGGGATTAAAAAAAATCAAACAATTTAGTGATAATTAAGTCCCTTCCAGGAACTAATAAGAAATATATCTTTTAAATATAGGGACTTAAACTATAATATGAAGAAGTGATGGATATATCACTAAATCATATAGTTTACACGGACTAAAAAATAAAAAACTTTATAAAAAAAACTTATTATTAATAATAATATGTGGTCTTTATCATTAATAATAAACAAAATGGCCCATTTTACTATATTTTCGGAAAGTTAGCCAATGCAGATATTTTTGAGATATTTTTTTTACAGGTCTTGCATCGATGAAAGCGGATGTTAATCATTATGGTTAGTTATCAAATGAGTGATAATCATAAAAGATTATAACTATTCAAACATATGGTTAAACATGATCATCAAACGCGTTTTAATATCTAAACTTAATATACAACAAAAAAATCTGTTATAAAAGATCAATCTGAAAATCCCCTCTTCACCTCTTATTTGAAATCTGACAACTCTTTTTGTTTTCTATATAAAGCACCAATAGTCTATCACTCTCTCATAAAAATAAGGAAAGAGAGAGAGAGAGAGAGAGAACAAGAATGGATACTCCTGTGGGAAAAATAAGATGCAGCATGGGCAAAGGAGATCAGGGTGTTGTTTTCATGAGGAAGAGGTCAGCGTGGACTGCAGCAGAAGATGACATATTGAAAAATTATGTCAAGATACATGGTGCGCATCAATGGAAAGAAGTGGAGAAGATGACAGGACTCAAACGAAGTGGGAAGAGTTGCTGGTTGAGGTGGAAGGACCATCTCCAACCTGGAATCAATAAGGCTAAGCTTTCAGAGGAGGAGAAGGAGCTCATCAATCGACTTCAGGCACAGTACGGCAACAAATGGTCTACCATTGCTTCTCAGGTTTGATTATTTTCTCTTAATGTTTATACTGTTCGTTGAGAGAGATCTCTTTCGACTGACCTATCATATCTCCCATAGTTTTATTTTCATTTGAAATTCATGTTATTTTTTTTGTTGAAGGATCGATTTATGAATTTTTTTGTTTTTGGTTTTTTTGAATTCTAAATTTTGGTTTTTATTACCCTAAACCAATGTTACATACAGAAAATGTTTTTATTTGATCATGAAATTCATAATTATATTGTATTTATATATGAATAATTAAAATGCAATGTAATAACATATTTATAACGGTTTTTGTTTTTGTTTTGGTTTTTTTATTACTATTGCCTTAGGGTCATGCATGTTTTTAGAAGAATGGTGATCCCAGAGTTTGAACATTCGAGCTCTTTCACAAGTATGCATGTTACATATAGTATAATTAAATGTTTTAAATTGATCATGCTCGTTGCATCATGCAATCCCAAAAACACGGTGTTATATGAATATTAATTAAAATTCAATCTAATAATTGATTAATTAATTGAAATAAAATTCAATCTAATCATGCATAAATTTATAATAGCTGCCAGAATTTTTGATTGCCCTAGGCTCATTCAAGTTACATATAATAAATGTTTTTACTTGATCATGGTCATTATTGAAGCCCCCAAGAAATCATGTCATATGAAATATAAATGAGTAATCAAATATAATGTAATCATATATTTATAATTTTATTTTAATTTGCTGCAACAGTTGCCAGGCAGAACGGATAATGAGATAAAAAACTACTGGCACACAAAGGGGAAAAGGAAAAATATTTCAGCAAATCAGCTCACCATCCAAAATGAGATCACTTCACCTCCACCATCAACAAGTCTCCCTCCTCTCCAACCATATTTGCCTGGCATGCAATGGCAACCATCAACATGTCTTCTGTCTCCACCATCAACAATTCTTCCTCCTCTCCAACCACATTTGCATGGCATGCAATGGAAACCATCAACATGTCCTCAATCTCCACCATCAACAACTCTCCCTCCTCTCCAACAACATAGCAATGACATGCAATGGCAAGCATCAACATTTCCTCAGTCACCACCATCAACAACTCTCCCTCCTCCCCAACCACATTTGCATGGCATGCAATGGCAAGCATCATCAACATGTCCTCATCAGTCTCCACCTTCAACAAGTCTCCCTTCTCTCCAACCACATTGGCATGACATGCAATGGCAAGCATCAACATGTCCTCAGTCTCCACCATCAACAAGTCCTCCTCCTCTCCAACCAAATTTGCATGGCATGCAATGGCAACCATCAACATGTCCTCAATCTCCACCATCAACAACTCTCCCTCCTCTCCAACAACATAGGCATGACATGCAATGGCAAGCATCAACATTTCCTCAGTCTCCACCATCAACAACTCTCCCTCCTCCCCAACCACATTTGCATGGCATGCAATGGCAAGCATCATCAACATGTCCTCATCAGTCTCCACCATCAACAAGTCTCCCTTCTCTCCAACCATGTCCCCCTTCAATCCAATTTCCAGCCATTGATCAGCATGGTCTACAGGAAATTATGATGCTTTTTTCAGAAGGTAATTCATATTTTTAATTTCTTTTATTTCATTTCACATGTTTTTTTTTCTTCAATATTTTAAATATCTAATGGACCTTTTTTTTCTTTTAAATTACAGATGAAGTAGAGTTTGATTGGGGGAAGGTGTACAAAAAGCTGAATGAAGTAGAGGTTCCTTGCTCAACTGGATGTTTCAAGGATCCCTCCTCTTTTTGATGTTTTTATGTAATTAATATATATATTCAACACTTTAAGACAATAACTTGATGTCTGCATGAATTGTTGATCGATCCCTCTCATTTTGAATTGTTGTAGTGTTATTGAATGAATTAATGAAATGGTTATAGTACTTTTAAGCATAGGTTGTGTATGGATGCCCTTGAATTTCAGCATATGCACCTCCTCCGGCCCATTTCAGTGACCATACGCCATTATTTATATGTTCAACATTGTACATTTTCTTTTTACAATCTCATATATCTCGTTAGCAACTCATTTTAATGATGTGTGTATATATATCTCATTAGAAATATTTTTTCACATTATACAAATGATAATATACAGTTCATTATAATACATAATTTATTTTATATAAAAATAAACACCTAATTAGATAATGTATATTATTATTGAAAAGATTAAAAAGATACGTAGCTGGGTTGGAAAGGCTGTGAGGATAGCACAAGATTGTTTGGACTTCATAGCAGCTAAAGAGTTATCTTGTTAAAGTAATGCTTCATAATTATTAACTAATTATAACTAAATACTACATAAATAATTGTTAGTCTCATTTTTATTAGGGCAAAAAAGGAAATATTTATGTTAATAATAACTGTTTTAAGTGAATTTGACATGGTATATATTTAGAGATGGAATATTGCTTTGCCTGGAATGTTAGAAAGAGAGGTGGTCTTCCCTGACATTTTTATGTCCCATATTTTTTGGGGCTAATATTACGTGTAATGAGAAGGTTAGTCAATGGAAATATTAATTTTTAGATTCTTTTAAAGGTGATACATTCATTTACTAACCCCCGTTTGGGTCGAGGATAAATAATGGATAGAGGAGAATATAGTAGAATAGCCCTCAAACAACTGTTTGTTTGACAAGAATAAATATTGATAGTTATGTCTGGATAAGCTAGGATAATGCCTCATAACTATTCTAAAAAAATGCTAGAATTGTTTATCAGTGCTTATCTATATCAATGGATAAAAATATCATTATATGTCATTTTAAAAAATTTATCTTACCTAACACTCTCTGCACACATTCAAAAACTGTCACATCTATCATATCACACACACATCTCTCATACTTATTCCCAAACACAAATAATTTGTGCAGAGGTATAACTGTCATTTAAAAAGTAATAAATTTTTATTCATCTTTTATCTACTATTTATTCTTACTTTATCCAAGGTGAACCAAACAACAAAAAGATCAATTTTACGTTTCCCAATGAGAAGAACAGAAAAAACAACTAAACAGAAATTACCTATTCAACATGGATTGTTATCTATCCCAGTATAACTATCAAATGCAAATATCCTTATGTCACATCCCAAACGGAGGGTAAATTTATAAAAATACAATTCTATCCTTTTAAAAATATAAAAAAATATGAAAAATATATTCAAACATATATTTAAAATCATAAGTGTCACCGAGAATGATTAATCTTAACTACACATTAAAAGTTACAAGAATACCCTCACCCTTTATTTTAAAAAAATTGATATAGCTCCCTACAAACATATGAAAATCAGAAATGATTTATAAAAAATTGGTAAATCCCTCGTGTACCTATTTTATTAGACAATATTTATGTTAGTCCCTATCGTAACTGAAATTAACTAGATATATGGTTGACTTTAACCATACATGATAAATTTCTATAATATCCTTTTAAAATTTATTTGATAAATTACTATTATACACTACCTATATTTTTTATCTTCAAAGGGATTTACTGATTTTACATGAACCTTTTCAATTTTCATAGATTTATATCGATTTTTTTATACTGTTGGTGAGTGTATGATAGCAAGATAATTTTTAGGAAAATACACGGACATTTTTGTGATCAAAATGATTAAATCATATTTTTCATATTTTATAGGGACTTATCTCAATGTATTATTAGATCATTAACCATACATAATTTTGGGGGACGTGGTAATTTTTCAATTTTACATGATCAAACCCAATTTAACTAACTTTCCAAGGAGATATATCCATTTTCCCCTAAAATTAATAAACATGGAAGATTTAAATAAAATTATAAAATTCAAAACACTACCCTCCCCCCCCGTTTGGGGTGAAGAATAAACCAAGAATTGGGGAGAATACAGTAGAATAAGCCCTAAACAGCTGTTTGTTTGACAAGAATAAACCTTGATAGTTATGTCTGGATAAGCTAGGATAAGGCCTGATAACTATTCTAAGAAAATGGTGGAATTGCTTATCAGAGCTTATCTATGTCAATGGATAAAAATACCCTTCTCTGTCATTTTAAAATATTTATCTCACCTAACACTCTCTGCACACATTCCAAAAACTGTCACATCTATCATATCACACTCATATCTCTTATACTTATTCCCAAACACAAATAATTTATACAGGGGTATAATTGTCATTTAAAAATCATAAACTCTTATCCATCTCTTATCTACCACTTATCCTTACTTTATTCAAGGTGAACCAAACAACAAAAAAATCAATTTTACGTTTCCCAATGAGAATAACAGAAAAGACAACCAAACAAAAATTTACATATTTAACATGGATTGTTATCTATCCCAGTATAGCTATCAAGGACGAATAATCTTATGTCACACCCCAAACGGGCCCGTAACAAATGCATGCAATTCAACACTTATGTTTTGTAACTTGATATCTCCCCTGTCTGGATGGGGGATAAAATGGGAATACATGTGGATAAGTGGGGATAAAACAAAAAAATGTGTTTGGGTGAGTGGGTATAACATGATATAGGTATGCTATAATAAACTGGTATAAAATTGTATATTGATTTCAACCAACCCCTGGAATTAAAATTATTTTAGGTTATTCCACTCAAAGAATACGTGGGTCCAACCACTGTGAAATCAACTATCATCACCTCTTATAAATCACATATCAAATTAACCATCATTATTTTTTCATTCTTTTATAAATCTTTATCCACACTTTATTCATATTTTACCAAAACTACAAATTTTTTATTATTACGTTTTGTAACGAGAATAATTCAAAACACAATAAAAAAATAAAATCACTTTGTCTTTATTTATAATATAATAGTTATAAACATCAGACTTAATTCTATATTCAAATGGGGGAGTATCATAAGACAACCTTATCATTAATAAATAGTATATATAAAATATACGTGACTTTGGGGAACAATGTTAGAATATATTTTTTCCTACTGTTTCGGACTTGCTAACTGTATTATCAACCAACTATATATATTTTACAGATTTTTCGTTAAAACGGATATTTTTAAATCACTCTTTTTATCCAATGAGTGATGATCATTAAATATAAAAAAGGAAAATTTATCAATGTACACTCTAGAAACATATAGTTAAACTCCAGTAATGTAAAGATGATATACGTGAATAGGGCCCTATTCACTAGTTTTTTTTATTCCCGGTATAATTACTATCTATTTTTTAAATCAGGAGGAATGGGTAATAATTAACATAAACGATAAAAAGAAAATTTACCCTTTCTATGAAATCATAAATTCCCATCATTACAAACACATAGTTGAACTGTGAAATTCAAAAATCTGTTACTGAATATGAATCTGAAACTTATCCGCATTATATAACAATTTTATCTCATTTCATTAGGAAGCGATATTGTTAGATTATTTTTCTTGTTTTATTTCGGAACCATTATCAACTCATTCAATGATTGGTAATCATTATAAACACATTAGTTAGTAGTTGAACTGAGGAAAAATTCAAAATTCTGTAACTGAATATGAATTTAAAACTCATCCGCATTAATGTAAGACAATTTTATCTCATTTTAGGGATATATATATATATATATATATATATATATATATATATATATATATATATATATATTATTCAAACTAACTTAAACATAAAGTTAAACATGATATACATCAAATTTTAAAAAACTGTTACAAAAATCAATCTGAAAAATACCCTCTTCACCTCTATATTAAGCACCAATAGTCCATCACTCTCTCATTAAAAGTAATTAAGGAAAGAGAGAGAGAGAGAGAGAGAGAGAGAGAGAGAGAATGGATACTGTTGATTGCATGAAGAGGAGGTGGTTGTGGACTGAAAAAGAAGATGAGATCCTGAGAGACTATGTTGTAAAGCATGGTGAGGGTAACTGGGAAGAGGTGGCGAAAAAGACAGGTCTGAATAAACGAAGTGGGAAGAGTTGCAGATTCAGGTGGAAAGAACATCTGAAACCTGGACTCAACAAGTCTAAGCTTTCAGAGGAGGAGAAGGAACTCATCGTTCGACTTCATTCACAGTTCGGCAACCATTGGTCCATCATCGCTTCACAGGTACGTAGTTTCATTGCATGTGAAGGGGTGTATGATCTTTTTTATTAGATCATGCTACAATTCATAATATGTTTCTTTTAATTGACCTAGGCCCATGTTGTATATATTATTACACAATTCTTGATATCAACACATTCACTGAAGATGCTTTTAATATTAATTACACGACTTTCATAGAACCAAGAATAATCTTTATATAATGTTTTACTTGATCCGATATCTATCTTTTATATATTATGTATTTTTTTTATTTGTTAATTGTGTTATTTGAAGGTATATAACTTGATATTGAGGTATATGAACTGTTTTGTACAGACTGTGTGTGAGATCATTTATATATATACTAGTCAGTACTTGTATATATAATTTTATAAAATACGGATTAATATTCACATATTAACATATGATTTGATTTAAATTGCTGCAACAGATACCAGGGAGAACTGATAACGAGGTGAAGAATTATTGGCACACAAGGGTTAAAAGGCTTCAACGTGAACAACTTCTGCCCAACTCACAAAGCCAACATGTCAAGCCATCTCCTTCACCACCACCACCACCAACAACAACAACATATCCCCCTCTCCAACAACATTCAAATGGCATGAAATGGCAGGCCACACCTCCAGTAATGGTGTCACCACCAACATACACCCCTTCACATGATCATCCACAGCCAAACAAAGTCTCATTTAATGTGGAGGAACAGCATCATCAGCACTACAACCAGAATATTTACTTTCACCCATCACATGATCAGTACCATTACTCATCTCCTCCAACTACTGAGCCACCTTTAATACAAAATTTTCATGGGGAGATACAGAAGGTGATTGTTGGTGGTGGTGAAACAGAATGTATGCAGAGAGATGATCAGCACTGGTCGTATCATCCGACGACTCTCGCATCACAATCGATCCCGGGTGATGTTGGATTCAGTGAGGAGGGTCTGCAAGTTCTCAACCATTCTTCCTCAAGTAAAATAAGTTGAATTCTTTGTTTCATTACATTCTCTTTTTATGATTATTATTATTATTAATAATAGTAGTAGTAGTAGTGCTAATTAATGTTGCTAAACAATGATTTTTTCATATTTTTTAAATTTATCATATTATTAATAAATATAAGAAATCATTTATCATTCAAGGATTATTAGATCTTGCATATATGAATTATCACAAACATTCATCTTTACATTGATGGCTGATTCATTGGTGCTTAATAAATTTATACTGGAAACTGAGTCTATATTAAATAAGTAATTAAATATGATGTGTATTTGAAAAATTATAATTTTTTTCTTAATTGTATTATCTGTGATTTCCATCTCTATATTATTTCATGCACAAATATTTTTTCTGTCCCACCTCCAGTTGCTTGTTACTTATCAAAGTAAATTTGTATTTAAAGTGGGTTTTTTAATTGTTTCAGATAATGAATCGGCAGCTGTGGTCGAAACGGATTCGAAGTTTGATCCTGAAGTGGACGATATATTTAATCCAAAAAACATAAAGAAGGTCTGTCAATTTTTAGGTATATTATGAATACGAACGTTCAATTTATGAACAATGCTAGAAGGGGATGTCTCATCCAGTAATTGAGTGAAAAAATATGTAACACTCTGGGTTGTTTGTAAGTTCCCCCATGGATAGGGATCTAATTGTTTGTCATTCTTTCATTAAGGGGATGCATCCTAGCCTGGACTAGGTTTCCCTCTCTTAATGATTGAATATCAAGCTTTTAGTGTTCCATATATACTGTAATTGAACATCATTCATGAATGATATTTGTGTCTTTCATATTATTAATTATGTTGTAATATTGGATGAATTAGTGAAATGATAATGGTTTCGGTGTAAAATTAAATTTATTTTTGGGTAACCTTGAGAAGTTACAAAATCTCTACTTACTAATACAATGTTAACTTGGTCTGATACTTGTTTACAAACAGACAACGTCCATGAATTAACTATGCTAGTCTTGATCTAAAGTCTTCCAGTGGGAGAGATGATCTTAGTAACTACTAAAGTAGTGTTTGATAGCGGGATTAAAAAGCTGCGATTAAGTAAAAGATGGTTTTGAATTGGATTTTCCACCACAATTTATTGTACACTACAACAAAATTGATTTTTGGTGACGAACACTATACATGACTATCACATCAAATTTGACTATAGTGACAAGCAAAAATGCGCGTCATTGTAAATTTACTTTTTATGACATAATTTATTGTTAGTCAGATTACTATATTTTAGTGTCTTTCATAAAAAATATCCATCACCTAAAATTTAGTTACAGTGACAGGCATGGATAAACCGTCATATAATGCCAAATAATAATTATTCTTTCATATTAATAGTAACACACACATAATAATATGTCATAAAATGTCAAAAATAAAAATAATTTAGTGATATGTCCCGCCCAAGAACTAATAAGAAATATATTCTTTAAATCGGGAGACTTAAATTATAATACGAAGAAGTGATAGATAGATCATATAGTTTACAATGACTAAAAAATAAGAAAAGGATTTTTAGTTTTAAATCCCCATAAACTATAAGATTTAGTGATCATCCCTCACTTCTTCTTATTTAAGTTTTAGTCCCTATATTTAAATGATAATTTAGGAATATGTCCCTCCCAGAGACCAAAAAAACAAACTAAATAATTTAGGAATATGTCCTTCTCAGGGATTAAAAAGGAACGTATAATTTAAATGTAGGGACTAAAACCTAAATATGAAGAAGTGAGGGATTGATAGCTAAATACTATAGTTTACGGGGACTTAAAACTAAAAATCCCAATAAAAACCCTAAAAAAAACCTTATCATTACTAATAATATATGGTCTTTATCATTAATAATAAAATAAAATGGTCCTTTTTCCTATATTTTCGGAAAGTTAGTTAGCCAATGCAGATATTTTGAGATATTTATTTCACAGGTCTTCTTGCATTGATGAAAGCGGATGTTAATCATTATTGTTAGTTATCCAATGAGTGACAATCATAAAAGATTATAAGTCAATTCTATCCTCGGAACCAAAAAAATCAACTATTCAAACATATGGTTAAACCTGATCATCAAACGCGTTTTAAAATTTAAACTTGATATACAACAAAAAAATCTGTTATAAAAGATCAATCTGAAAATCCCCTCTTCACCTCTTATTTGAAATCTGACAACTCTTTTTGTTTTCTATATAAAGCACCAATAGTCTATCACTCTCTCATAAAAATAAGGAAAGAGAGAGAGAGAGAGAGAGAACAAGAATGGATACTCCTGTGGGAAAAATAAGATGCAGCATGGGCAAAGGAGATCAGGGTGTTGTTTTCATGAGGAAGAGGTCAGCGTGGACTGCAGCAGAAGATGACATATTGAAAAATTATTTCAAGATACATGGTGCGCATCAATGGAAAGAAGTGGAGAAGATGACAGGACTCAAACGAAGTGGGAAGAGTTGCTGGTTGAGGTGGAAGGACCATCTCCAACCTGGACTCAATAAGGCTAAGCTTTCAGAGGAGGAGAAGGAGCTCATCAATCGACTTCAGGCACAGTACAGCAACAAATGGTCTACCATTGCTTCTCAGGTTTGATTATTTTCTCTTAATGTTTATACTGTTCGTTGAGAGAGATCTCTTTCGACTGACCTATCATATCTCCCATAGTTTTATTTTCATTTGAAATTCATGTTATTTTTTTTGTTGAAGGATCGATTTATGAATTTTTTTGTTTTTGGTTTTTTGAATTCTAAATTTTGGTTTTTATTACCCTAAACCAATGTTACATACAGAAAATGTTTTTATTTGATCATGAAATTCATAATTATATTGTATTTATATATGAATAATTAAAATGCAATGTAACAATAGATTTATAACGGTTTTTGTTTTTGTTTTGGTTTTTTTATTACTATTGCCTTAGGGTCATGCATGTTTTTAGAAGAATGGTGATCCTAGAGTTTGAACATTCGAGCTCTTTCACAAGTATGCATGTTACATATAGTATAATTAAATGTTTTAAATTGATCACGCTCGTTGCATCATGCAATCCCAAAAACACGGTGTTATATGAATATTAATTAAAATTCAATCTAATAATTGATTAATTAATTGAAATAAAATTCAATCTAATCCTGCATAAATTTATTATAGCTGCCAGAATTTTTGATTGCCCTAGGCTCATTCAAGTTACATATAATAAATGTTTTTACTTGATCATGGTCATTATTGAAGCCCCCAAGAAATCATGTCATATGAAATATAAATGAGTAATCAAATATAATGTAATCATATATTTATAATTTTATTTTAATTTGCTGCAACAGTTGCCAGGCAGAACGGATAATGAGATAAAAAACTACTGGCACACAAAGGGGAAAAGGAAAAATATTTCAGCAAATCAGCTCACCATCCAAAATGAGACCACTTCACCTCCACCATCAACAAGTCTCCCTCCTCTCCAACCATATTTGCCTGGCATGCAATGGCAAGCATCAACATGTCCTCTGTCTCCACCATCAACAATTCTTCCTCCTCTCCAACCACATTTGCATGGCATGCAATGGCAACCATCAACATGTCCTCAGTCTCCACCATTAACAACTCTCCCTCCTCTCCAACCACATTGGCATGACATGCAATTGCAAGCATCAACATGTCCTCAGTCTCCACCATCAACAAGTCTTCCTCCTCTCCAACCACATTTGCATGGCATGCAATGGCAACCATCAACATGTCCTCAGTCTACACCATCAACAACTCTCCCTCCTCTCCAACCACATTGGCATGACATGCAATGGCAAGCATCAACATGTCCTCATTCTCCACCATCAACAAGTCTTCCTCCTCTCCAACCAAATTTGTATGGCATGCAATGGCAAGCATCAACATGTCCTCAATCTCCACCATCAACAACTCTCCCTCCTCTCCAACAACATAGGCATGACATGCAATGGCAAGCATCAACATTTCCTCAGTCTCCACCATCAACAACTCTCCCTCCTCCCCAACCACATTTGCATGGCATGCAATGGCAAGCATCATCAACATGTCCTCATCAGTCTCCACCATCAACAAGTCTCCCTTCTCTCCAACCATGTCCCCCTTCAATCCAATTTCCAGCCATTGATCAGCATGGTCTACAGGAAATCATGATGCTTTTTTCAGAAGGTAATTCATATTTTTAATTTCTTTTATTTCATTTCACATGTTTTTTTTTCTTCAATATTTTAAACATCTAATGGACCTTTTTTTTTCTTTTAAATTACAGATGAAGTAGAGTTTGATTGGGGGAAGGTGTACAAAAAGCTGAATGAAGTAGAGGTTCCTTGCTCAACCGGATGTTTCAAGGATCCCTCCTCTTTTTGATGTTTTTATGTAATTAATATATATATTCAACACTTTATATAAGACATGAACTTGATGTCTGCATGAATTGTTGATCGATCCCTCTCATTTTGAATTGTTGTAGTGTTATTGAATGAATTAATGAAATGGTTATAGTACTTTTAAGCATAGGTTGTGTATGGATGCCCTTGAATTTCACAATATGCACCTCCTCCGGCCGTTTTCAGTGACCATACGGCATTATTTATATGTTCAACATTGTACGTTAAGTTCTTTTTACAATCTCGCATATTTGGTTAGCCACTCATTTTAATGATGTGTGTATATATTTCCCATTAGAAATATTTTTTCACATTATACAAATGATAATATACAGTTCATTATAGTACATAATTTATTTTATATAAAAATAAACACCTAATTAGATAATGTATATTATTATTGAAAATATTAAAAAGATACGCATCTGGGTTGGAAAGGCTGTGAGGATAGCACAAGATTGTTTGGACTTCATAGCAGCTAAAGAGTTATCTTGTTAAAGTAATGCTTCATAATTATTAACTAATTATAACTAAATACTACATAAATAATTGTTAGTCTCATTTTTATTAGGGCAAAAAAGGAAATATTTATGTTAATAATAACTGTTTTAAGTGAATTTGACATGGTATATATTTAGAGATGGAATATTGCTTTGCCTGGAATGTTAGAAAGAGAGGTGGTCTTCCCTAACATTTTTATGTCCCATATTTTTTGGGGCTAATATTACGTGTAATGAGAAGGTTAGTCAATGGAAATATTAATTTTTAGATTCTTTTAAAGGTGATACATTCATTTACTAACCTCCGTTTGGGTCGAGGATAAACAATGGATAGAGAAGAATACAGTAGAATAGCCCTCAAACAACTGTTTGTTTGACAAGAATAAATCTTGATAGTTATGTCTAGATAAGCTAGGATAAGGCCTCATAACTATTCTAAAAAAATGCTAGAATTGTTTATCAGTGTTTATCTATACCAATGGATAAAAATATCATTCTCTGTCATTTTAAATTTTTATCTTACCTAACACTCTTTGCACACATTCCAAAAACTCACATCTATCATATCACACACACATCTCTCATACTTATTCCCAAACACAAATAATATGTGTAGGGGTATAATTATCATTTAAAAAGTAATAAACTTTTATTCATCTCTTATCTACTATTTATTCTTACTTTATACAAGGTGAACCAAACAACAAAAAGATCAATTTACGTTTCCTGATGAGAATAACAGTAAAAACAACTAAACAAAAATTTACATATTCAACATGGATTGTTATATATCCCAGTATAACTATCAAATGTAAATATCCTTATGTCACACCCAAACGGAGAGTAAATTTATAAAAGAACAATTCTATCCTTTTAAAAATATAAAAAAATATGAATTATATAATCAAACATATATTTAAAATCATAAGTGTCACCAAGAATGATTAATCCTTAACTACACATTAAAAGTTACAAGAATACCCTCACCCTTTATTTTTAAAAAAATTGATATAGCTCCCTACAAACATATGAAAATCAGAAATGATTTATATAAAATTGTTAAATACCTCATGTACCTATTTTATTAGACAATATTTATGTTAGTCCATATCGTAACTGAAATTAACTAGATATATGGTTGACTTTAACCATACATGATAAATTTCTATAATATCCTTTTAAAATTTATTTGATAAATTACTATTATACACTACCCATATTTTTTATCTTTAAAGGGATTTACTGATTTTACATGAACCTTTTCAATTTTCATAGATTTATATTGATTTTTTTATACCGTTGGTGAGTGTATGATAGCAAGATAATTTTTAGGAAAATACATGGACATTTTTGTGATCAAAATGACTAAATCATATTTTTCATATTTTATAGGGACTTATCTCAATGTATTATTAGATCATTAACCATACATAATTTTGGGGGACGTGGTAATTTTTCAATTTTACATGATCAAACCCAATTTAACTAACTTTCCAAGGAGATATATCCATTTTCCCCTAAAATTAATAAACATGGAAGATTTAAATAAAATTATAAAATTCAAAACACTACAAATGCATGCAATTCAACACTTACGTTTTGTAACTCGATATCTCCCCTGTTTGGATGGGGGATAAAATGGGAATACATGTGGATAAGTGGGGATAAAACAAAAAAATGTGTTTGGGTGAGTGGGTATAACATGATATAGGTATGCTATAATAAACTGATATAAAGTTGTATATTGATTCCAACCAATCCCTGGAATTAAAATTATTTTAGGTTATTCCACCCAAAGAATACGTGGGTCCAGCCACTGTGAAATCAACTGTCATCACCTCTTATAAATCACATGTCAAATTAACTATCATTATTTTTTCATTATTTTATAAATCTTTATCCACACTTTATTCACATTTTATCAAAACTAGAAATTTTTTATTATTACGTTTTGTAACGAGAATAATTCAAAACACAATAAAAAAATAAAATCACTTTGTCCTTATTTATAATATAATAATTATAAACATCAGAGTAACTTAATTCTATATTCAAATGGGGGAGTATCATAAGACAACCTTATCATTAATAAATAGTATATATAAAATATACGTGACTTTGGGGAACAATGTTAGAATATATTTTTTCCTACTGTTTCGGACTTGCTAACTGTATTATCAACCAACTATATATATTTTACAGATTTTTCGTTAAAACGGATATTTTTAAATCACTCTTTTTATCCAATGAGTGATGATCATTAAATATGAAAAAGGAAAATTTATCAATGTACACTCTAGAAACATATAGTTAAACTCCAGTAATGTAAAGATGATATACGTGAATAGGGTAATAATTACTATCTATTTTTTAAATCAGGAGGAATGGGTAATAATTAACATAAACGATAAAAAGACAAATTTAGCCTTTCTATGAAATCATAAATTCCCATCATTACAAACACATGGTTGAACTGTGAAATTCAAAAATCTGTTACTGAATATGAATCTGAAACTTATCCGCATTATATAACAATTTTATCTCATTTCATTAGGAAGCGATATTGTTAGATTATTTTTCTTGTTTTATTTAGGAACCATTATCAACTCATTCAATGATTCGTAATCATTATAAACACATTAGTTAGTAGTTGAACTGGGGAAATTCAAAAATCTGTTACTGAATATGAATTTAAAACTCATCCGCATGAATGTAAGACAATTTTATCTCATTTTAGGGATCTATATATATATATATATATATATTACATTTGTTAGGATATATATTATCCAAACTAATACTTAAACATAAAGTTACACATGATATACATCAAATTTTTAAAAACTGTTACAAAAATCAATCTGAAAAATACCCTCTTCACCTCTATATTAAGCACCAATAGTCCATCACTCTCTCATTAAAAATAATTAAGGAAAGAGAGAGAAGAGAGAGAGAGAGAGTGGATACTGTTGATTGCATGAA
The DNA here is from genome assembly GCA_030737845.1 of Acorus calamus. Classification (NCBI taxonomy): domain Eukaryota; kingdom Viridiplantae; phylum Streptophyta; class Magnoliopsida; order Acorales; family Acoraceae; genus Acorus; species Acorus calamus. Next base: position 11,167,609 of record CM060878.1, on the reverse strand, counting down.
GAGGAGGTGGTTGTGGACTGAAAAAGAAGATGAGATCCTGAGAGACTATGTTGTAAAGCATGGTGAGGGTAACTGGGAAGAGGTGGCCAAAAAGACAGGTTTGAATAAACGAAGTGGGAAGAGTTGCAGATTCAGGTGGAAAGAACATCTGAAACCTGGACTCAACAAGTCTAAGCAAACCTGGACTAAACGAATGTTAGGAATGTTAGGGGTCTTATGGGTGCCGAAAAGCAATTGGAAATGAGTAAACTTATAAGGTCACATAATCCCCCATTTGTGAGTCTCTTGGAGACAAAACTGGATGATGTCGGCCTAACAAAGCTGGAAAAAAAGCTCGACTATTTCAAATCGACTTTTCTATCAGTGGAGGGCAGAATTTGCATTCTATGGAATAGTGAATTAGTTCACATCACAGTTCTGGAGTCATCTGCCCAGCATGTTCACTGTCATATTCAATGCAAGAAGACTCTTCGATCTTTCTATTCTACCACAATTTATGCCTCCAATACATACTCTGAGCGGCTTCTTCTCTGGAACACTATCACCAAGCTATCCTCAGGCCTACAAGGATACCCTTGGATTGTTGGGGGGGACTTCAATGAAGTAAGGTATAGCAGTGAAAAGGTGGGAGGCAGAGCAGTTCACCCTCGACGGCTACGCAAATTCAATTCTTGTATTGAGATGTCTAGCCTTCAGGATTTAAAGGCTCTGGGGCACACCCTCTCTTGGAATAACAGGCAAGTCGTGCGAATTATGTGTAGACTAGACAGGGTGTTGGTAAACTCTTCTTTCACTAATCTCTTCTCACACTCTTTGGTTAATTACTTGGCCCCTGGTATCTCTGGCCACTCTCCTTTGAAGGCCACTTATGAACCTGCCTTTCCTTCTGGCCCAAAGCCATTTAAATATTTTGAAATGTGGGAATCACATCCTACATTCAAGGATATTGTGGAGGCTGCCTGGGGAATTGAGGTGTGGGGCTCTCCCATGTATAAGATTGTCAAGAAACTATCTGCCACTAAACTTGCTCTCAAACAGTGGAACAAAGAATGCTTTGGCCCTATGCAGCAAGCCCTTCAACAGAGTAGAGTGGTCCTTGCAGAAATCCAAGCACTTCTTCAATATAATCCTCTTGATCCCGAACTCATATCTCAGGAGAGCTCTGCTCGTGCTTTGTATGCACGGCAACTTTTGCAGGAGGAAAGTTTTTTGAAACAAAAATCGCGGCAAATGTGGCTCTTCTTAGGGGACACCAATTCCAAATTTTTCTACGACTCTCTAAAAAGTAGATCTGTGGTCAATACCATCTCAAGACTTCACAGTATAGATGGCTCTGAACTCTCTTCTCCTGAGGAGATCAAGGATCCACTGTGCAATTTTACACAGATCTGCTCAACAGGGATAGTGGTGCTTCCATTCCTCCTATTCCAGCATTTGGTTCTATTACAAATGAAGAAAATTTAGGACTTCTCTCCCCTGTTACAACTGAAGAGATTAGAAGGGCACTCTTTGCAATGAAGCCCCTAAGCTCCCCTGGTCCTGATGGGTTCCCTGCTCGCTTTTTCCAACTATTTTGGGACATTGTACAACATGATCTGGTTTTGGCAGTCCAACACTTCTTCAGTAATGGCAGACTACTCAGGCAGATCAGTCATTCCTTCATTGCCTTAATCCCAAAATCTGCCAATGCCGTACAATTTTTAAGTGTTTTCTATTATGCTTCAATTGCTTGTTCAGGTGTTTATTATCCTACATCAAATCTTATACTTAGACAATTATTTAATATTTCTTATGTATTTAAAGAATATAGAGATTATAATATACTTCAACAATCTATTATCTTGATGGAACAAAAATTTAAAAAATATTTTGAAGATATTCCTATGCTTTTTTATGTAGCTGCTGTAATGGATATTACAATTAAATTAGATACTGTTAAAATTATAATTTCAAGAATAAGCGATAATGTTAGATTTCCAATGGTTATAACTGGTGAAGATGTAGAATTTGCTTTAACTGAAATGTATAAAAAATATGAAAATAAATATGCAAATAGAACTCGAGCATCTTCCTCCACTTCATCTATTACTTTATTAGGCAAAGGTAAGAAAAAAGATTATTTCTTTGATTTTGTTTCACAGGGTTCACACACTTCACATGATTCTAGTAGTGGTAGTTCTCATCTTAATGAATTGTTTAAATATTTAGAAAATGATTGGAAGTCTCTTTTAACTGAAAAAGAGATGGAAAATTTTGATCTCTTGCAATGGTGGAAAGCACATGAAGTTACATTTCCTGTGCTTTCTATAATGCCAAGAGATTTACTAACTCCTCCAGTGTCTACAGTGGCATCAGAATCTACTTTTAGTACAAGTGGAAGAATTTTATCTCAGAGGAGAACCAGGCTGGCAGCAAGTTCACTGGAAGCTCTTATTTGTCTGAAGGATTGGAGTGATGCTGATGAAAGAGAACAAGAATTTGTAGATAATCTTGAGGTGGATTTTACAAAATTCAACATAGATGATGATCAATGAAGATTTCACATTTAAATCTTCTAATTATTGTATTTTTTTTATTTTTTGGAAGGTGAGTTGCAAGTGATTGATAGTTTTAATAGGTGCCAACCTAGTTGGGATGTATAAAAACTATAGTGATGCAATTATCACTCACCTTTTATGTTATATTAATTTTTTGTATTTATCAATGTATTTTTTAAGAATTGTATAATTCATTTTTATTCATCAATGTACTATTTGTGAATTTTTTATTCATTTTATCATTTATTTAATTAATGTTCAATTGTTCATGTACTCAAAAATTCAATATTCAATCAAATAAATACTTGTATTCTTAATTCCTTTTAGTTTTCAAATTTTATGAACAATTTATGTATATTTCTTTTATTTTTCAACTTAAATCAATTATTAAATTAAACATGGAATTAAATATTAAACTTTAAATTTTTTTTAAAAAAATGGGTATATAAACGGGCCGGCCGTAGGCCCGTCAATGGGCCCGGCCCGTTTGGCCCGCCGGGCTAGCGCGACATGTTGGCCCGCCGGGCTGGCACGGAGGGCCGTGCTGGGCCGGCCCCCTGTGGCCCGTGCCGTTCCGGCACGGCACGGTCACATTAAACGGGCCGTGCCATGCCAGCCGGTTAGCCCGTTGGCCCGGTTGACTAGCGGGCCGGGTCGGCACGGCCCGTTTTACACCTCTATGCAGGACACTCATTGCACTAGATACTCTGGCTTGACAATAAGCTTCCAATTCAGAGCATTGTCAAGAGTCTAGCAAAGATTGTTCCCTCTACCAGGGAGTTATATTGATTTTTCCCTCTTTTCTTTTATGACAGTTGCGATTGGGAGTGTAGTGACGGAGTTTTAAAGTTGCTCGAGTTATCAAATGAAGAGCTTAATTGGAACACTATACCAATTTGTGTTTAGTGATGTGATAACTATAAAATAGACTGTGTGTATTTGTTGTATATGCGAGGTTCCACCATGCCAATATCAATTTAAAATGTGAGATTATCACAATAATCCATTGAAATCACACTATATGTGTGCTGAAAACACAAGCAGAATAAAATTTTGATCATGCATCTTATATTTCAACTTCACAAAGTTTGTTATATTTTTCCCTTCATTGGTTCAAATTTATAAAATTTTTTTATAGTTATGAAGTACTTCATAGACAATTTGTTTTTGGAAGTGGTATAAGTATTAAATTGAGAAATTGGAGTAAATTGATTAAGGTAAATTCACACTTATTTTTACTGGGCTTACATTCAAAGCAAAATGGATTTCTTTTCCAATCTTCCAGCACCAGGTAGGTCTCAGACTCTAAATCATATGTATTTTTTATATTTAATTCAAATTTTTACAGTCATAAAATTTAACTCTATATATGCAAAATTATTTTTCAGTGATTGTCCAAGTGAAACGAGTGATGTAAAAATTAATCTTCTAGAGTACTTCATGGTTTTACTTTCATTAGAAATTCTTGTTTTTTTTGAAGGATTTGGATCTTGAATGTGGTTTTTTTTAATTGGGTCCCATTATTTTTAGGTTTTTTATGCGAAAATAAAAATAAATTTAAAAATCCATACGTAGTAATTAAACAGGACAAGGGTAATTATGGGTGAAGAAGATTTTTTGAGGTAATTTTTTTAATAAAGGTTGATTTGAGTATTTTCGATCTTTAAAGTATTCTCCCTTTTCTTATTACGGTAAACCAATGTTGTTACATATAATAAATGGTGTTTTTATTTGATCATGAATTCATAATAATATTATTTATATATGAATAAATAATATTCAATGTGCCTCGGCTGTTGTTAGATTTCTTTTGTTGCCCTAAGCTGCTTTACGTATGACAAAGGTTTTTGCTTGATTGCTTGATCATACTCATTGCATGCATAAAGACAATTAATTCCAAAAGCATTGTGTCATATATATATATATATAGAGAGAGAGAGAGATGATACTACGCAGACATGCGGATCAACTGTTACGTGCTGATCGATTTTCCACCGTTCGATGTGATTTGAACGGTGCAGATCACCAACAACTAAAGTTTATTTTCGGGCTTGATCTTGACCGTCCGATGAGATCCAATGGTCCTGAAATCATATGCCACTTGAAGGAGGGTTTAAAAACCCCTCCATCGTCTCTCTCCTCACACTCATTTACAAACCCTAAAAACCAACAAATCCTTCTTCTCTCCTCTGTCACCCGCTCCCCCACCTCCGGTCTTCGGCCACCTCCGGCGACTTCCATCTCCGGTGACCTCCATCTACGATGGCCTCCACCTTCCTTCATCTACGGAGATCTTCATCTTGTCCTCCCCTGTGTTTCCTTTCTCTTTTTTTTTTTTTTTGAGATCTTCATATGGTCCTCCCTCTCTTCATCTCATCACCCTCTCCACCTCCCCATCCTTCACCTCCCGGAGGCCCCTCCATCTCTTTAACCTCACGACACCCTTCACAAGCCCCTCTGGGGCACCCCACCTAATCTGCACCCCTTCCCCATGCAGTGACCACCCCTCTCAACAATGTAAGTTATTTTTCATGTTTAGAATTATATTCAAATCATCTAGTTTTTTTTTTCTAATCTGTTTTCAGATCTAGATTTTTTTAGATTTATTGTCAAATCTATAGTTTTTTTCTTAGTTGTTTTCAAATCTAAGGTTTTCTTCATATTTGTTTTCAGATTTTCAGGTTTATTGTCACATCTAGGGTTATTGTCTTGTGTTTTTTTTTTCAGATCGATGGTTTTTCATATTTTTACATATAATGGTTCTGATTACTATGACATGAAAAGTGGCTGTGATGAAATATGACACAAACAAATTTTAGTTTTTTTTTTCCTTTCAAAACAAACTTTACAGTTTGGTCTAAAGAATGATCATATTACAACCACCAATCTCAGTATAATTGATTTCATGTCCAATTAGGCACAACTATATTATAGAACCTAAATTGTTATTGTTATTGTTATTGTTAGGGGTGATATTGCGAGACAACACAATTTATCTAAACCCAATTTTGTTCAGTCTTATGAGTAGGTTTGGGGGATTCATTTCATAAGTCTTTCCAAAATTGGATAGCTTCAAGAGTCTCTTTCCAAAACTAGTTTAATTATTGATTACCCGTGGCTATGTTGGAGTTTGATTCAACAATGATGTTTGGAGTCAAGAGTTAATGTTGTAGAACTACAGTTACTTAAGAGTTAATTACCTAAATTGTTGATGTAGTGTGGCTGTTAAGAAATTGTGTTATGATTCCTTTTTAAAAAAATACTGGGTGTGATTTCTTAAGGGGAGAGATCTAGTGTATAATGAATTATTCTATACGACCTTTTGAAAAGGACAAATGGGCTACCATCCAGCCTCAAATAAGAAGATATATGATCTCCCCATTAAGAGTACACTTCTTTTGAATTTGCTGCAAGTAACTTCCAATTTGGTATCATGTCTCTGATATCACACAGAAGAAAGTTTTAATAAAATCCAATCTGCATTACCTCACGAAGTAGTAGTGAATGTTTTTAGACTTGAGTTTTAGCATCCATGTGGCCCAGTATAACTGTTTATAGTGACATGGAAAACTGATTAGTTGGGCCATAACAATGATTTCTTTAATTTTTGAGTGATCAATATTCATCAATCATCACTAGCCAATCAAACTTCTCCTTCAGTCTAATATTTTGATTCATGCTAGTGTGTATCATTTATATGCATGTGCATGCATATTTCACCATGATGATCAATTATGTAAAGATAATTTATACAATAACAAGCATGCCATGTCTTTTCATTTTTGAGTGCCACATGGTCTTCTCTTCTGTTTTATGTCTCATTCTCACCATAGTCTTTAAGGTATAACAATTGAAGTTTGTCAAAGTAATTATGTTAACTCATTGAATAATACTTATCAGTGATTCCAAATTGAATTTGATTACACTATATGAGAATATATCTGTATTGATGCCTGTTAATGTTGACATGTGTTTCCTCACAGATCATGAAAGTTGAGACGATGTTGAATTTTGAAGGTTCACCATAGTCTTTGAAGGTACACCAAAGTCTTTTTGCCTTGTTCTCACAGTCTAGACTAAAATGGACCTAGAACACATCAGCTGCAATTACCAATAACACCATGCATCAATCTGGACTTGAAACTCGGACCTGGAACTGTGTAATATCATACGTCTGTGCAGGGGGTTGGGGATGGATGCCACGGGCCGGGGAATTTTGGATCTCTATTTTTTTTTATTGACTAGAGTTAATTTATTGTTCAATTGTGTCTTTGTATTTGGTGAAATGTCTTGCATGATGGTCCTTTGTATTAGAATGTTTTTTTAAATGTTGTGTACTTTGTTGATGGTGAGATGATGTAGCTTATTATTCAAAAACAATTGCAAACAAAATGTTGCCCAGAACTTGTAGACCAAAATGTTGCCAAGAACTTGTAGCAGGTTAAATATCTTAAACTAGTTGATTGTTGTTTTGTATTAATGATTCTTTAGAATGATTTTGCAAACATCCAATTAACAACAAATTAAAACTGAAACCCATTGGCTGAAAATACACCCAGTTAACAACAAAATCTAATGAAAAAAATAGCAACAAAATAAATGAAAAAAAATAAAATCTGCTCTGTTTAGGAAAAAAGCAATTACCAATAATTTAAAAAAAAGCAAAATCTACTATGTTCAGAAAATATATAAAAGAAAAAGAAAAAATGTTGTGTCCTTTGATTTACAACAAGCTTTATATGAAGGTGAGACCCAAATGCAAAAAAAAAAAAAAAATGCTCTGTTCATAACACAACAAAAATTGTTTAATTGATGGACCAAAAACCCCCTATTTTCAGAGGGAGAAATTTTTTTCAATCATAGACAGTAAAATAACATACATTTTTTTGAACATATGAAACCCCCTTTAAAAAAAACTGAAAACCCTAACCCAACATTTATCACGGTGAGGGAGCTGGGAGGAGGTTCCTCACGGTGATGGAGTCGTGAAATTAAAGAGAGGGAAGGGCTTCTAGGAGGTGAAGGATGGGGAGGTGGAGAGGGTGCTGGGAGGTGATGAGAGGAAGAGAGGGAGGAACATATGAAGATCATAAAAAAATAAAAGAGAGAGAAAGGGACATAGGGAGGACGAGATGAAGATCTCCGTAGATGAAGGAAGATAAAGGCCGTCGTATATGGAGGTTTCCAGAGATGGAGGAAGGTGGAGATCGCCGGAGATGGAAGTCGCTGGAGGTGGCCAAAGACTGGAGGTGGGGGAGCGGGTGACGGAGGAGCGACGAAGGATTTGTTGGTTTTTATGGTTTGCAAATGAGTATGAGGAGAGACGATGGAGGGGCTTTTAAACCCTCCTTCAAGTGGCATATGATTTCAGCACTGTTGGATCTCATTGGACGATCAAGATCAAGCCCGAAAATAAACTTTAGTTGTTGGTGATATGCACCGTTCAAATCACATCGAACGGTGGAAAATTGATCCGCACATAACAGTTGATCCGCATGTTCGCGTAGTATCATCTCTCTCTCTCTCTATATATATAACAGTTGATCCACATGTTCGCGTAGTATCATCTCTCTCTCTCTCTCTCTCTATATATATATATATATATATATATATATACACGACCGATTAGGTGCGGCGAACGGCGGGTGCGGTCGCGATGTAAGCCGTTCGATCGCGGGTCCATCGCATCCAACGGTCGACGTGAATCGCACCCGACCGTCCGATGCGATGGACCCGTGATCGACGCCGCACCCGCCGTTCGCCGCACGTAATCACCCCTATATATATATATATATATATATATATATATATATATATATATATAAGAATTATTAATTTTTCATCTAATCAGGTATTGCATGCCTCTAATTCTAATAATTACTTATCAATATAAATTTGTATACTTAAAGTAAAGTGGTGTATCTTTTAATTGTTTCAGGGATAGTACAGTTGAAAGGGATTAGGACTATGATCCTGACGTCGATGATATATTTGATCCAAAGAACTTAAAAGAAGGTCTATCAATTTTTGTGATATAAATATGAACTTTCGATGTGTGAGACCAATGCTAAAAGGTGCTACTTCATGAAAAGAATTTTGAGTTTCATTCAAATCTTTTGAGATTCTAGACAACTATTTTGATGCTTCATTTTGACCATGAAAGAGGTTCAATATCGAAATCATGATAATAAGACTCTTTATTATCTTTCCAATGAGTCAAAGAACATCTCATTCGGATATCCACTTCGGAAGTATTTGAACATCTAAATTTCTGCATATGTGAATGATTGATGATTGCATTTCGATGGGCTGCATCAGGTACAAAGATCTTGACGGGTTACAAAGTTTTTTTTTTTTTTTTTATGGTTAAATCAATTTTTTTGTATTTCTATATGAAAAAAGGAAATTTACATAGGAGTGAAAAGAAATACACAATCTTAGGTTCCCATAGAAACCAAGTACCAAAAAAAAAAGAAACAAAGAACAAAACAGAGAGAACTACATTAGAGTTTTTTTTTCCTAGTATAAGGGAGCTCTGTCTTGTCTGCTTGGATTGCTGTCCTTAATTCAGGCCAAACATCGTTGTTCAATATGATCGATTCACCACGGGCTGATTTGAAGGAAGCTAGCAGGTCAGCCGGAGAATTGCCCTCCCTATGGATGTGAGAGATGACCCACTCAACAAGAGAGTCTAGTCCTCCATGAATGGTGTGAAGGCTGCGGATGGCACTCCATGGTCGAGCTCCTTTTCCCTTGATCCAAGCAATCGCCGTGGTGGAGTCCGATTCTATCCACAATTTTTGGGCCATAATAGAGTGTGCCAGGTTTACACCTATTCAATAGCCTTCAGTTCCAAGAGGTTGATGGTGGGAAGGTCCTCTCTCAAAAGCAATCCCTCTGATAAAATCAGAAGATTCATCCCGAAGTAGTGCACCATATCCTCCCCTATCTTCATCTAATGAACCATCCGAATTAAGTTTCATCCATCCAGCCCGGGGAGGAATCCAGTGAACCAGAGTTGTAGTTTCCTTCAATTCTGAAATAGTGATACCAAAAAAATCAGCAATTTTTAGGACTTCCTGGGATAATAGAGACTTGATTATAATAGTGGAGAGACGAGTCTTGATGGAGTCTTTGATCCACCGAAGAACAACTTGCTTGTGGTTCGAGTGCTTCTTGAATGCTCGGGCATTTCTTTCACTCCAAATGTGCCAGGTGATGGTAGTCAATGATATCTCTAAGATAGACTTTTGAACAGAGGTCGCAGCCACCAAACGCAGCCACCTAGGAAGATCTTGAAAGGTTCTGGGAGGAGGTTGCCTGATATGCATTCCCTTACTGATAGAACTCCATAGATATCTAGAATATGAACATTGTAAAAAGAGGTGATCAACATCTTCTACTTGTGAAGAACATAGAAGACATGATGAATCACTGATAAGACCCTTTCGAAGTAGCCGAGCACGAGTTGGAAGTTTATTGTGAAAGGCTAACCATGTGCAAAGAGAGTGCCTTGGAGTTTGACTGGGTAGCCAAAGCCAGAAAGCCCAATTTACCGTGCCACCAGTGGACCGGACTGATTGCCAGGCTGATGAACGGTCGAGAGAACCATATTTTGAGGAAATCCAGACTAGAACATCGTCTCCAATACCTCCAACTTCTGTTTGTTCTATATCAGCCCAAAGGGGATCAAGGGAGACTGGCCAGCGTAGAGGTTTCTTCCACTTACCATTATGGATCAAACAGTTTAGATGGGTTGATTGAGGAGGGCCCCAGATGTAGGAGGAACGTCCATAATAATGTTTTAACCCCTTACCGTATAGTCATGGGTCGGACCATATATTAATAGTCTTTCCTTCAAAAATAACATATCGGACTTTAGGAGCAATCCATTGACGAGAGTTAAGCATTGAGATCCAGGAACTTGAACTACCTGAGGGAGGCTGAACTGTCCATATATTTCTGCCTTTTAAATATCGTTTAGATATCCAGTCCGTCCATAGGGAGGAGCGATTGTGCAGAATTTCCCAAAAGCGGACACCTGCTGCTCCCTTATTCCATTCTTTGATAGACCTGATGCCCAATCCACCTTCCGAGAGGGGCTTGCAAATAGTAGCCCAACCAATGTGATGTATTCTCCTAGTGGATGAATGTCCTTGCCAAAGGAAAGTTCGAAGAACCATTTTGATATCACGCATAAGTTTGCTAGGCAGACAGAACGAAGAAGTCCAGAAATGTGAAATGAAGAGAGTACTGACTTAATGAGTTCAATCCGTCCAGCTCGGGACAATGTATGACCTTTCCAAGAATGAATACGCTTACGAATCTTGTCAATAAGAGGCATGCAATGAGTGTATCGTAGAGTACCATTTAATAAAGGGAGTCCAAGGTATCTAACCGGGAGGGAATTAATAGAAATATTTAGAATGTTGCTAAAGGATTGGATTGATGGACTGCACGAGGAGAAAATCTGACTTTTTGATGTATTCAAGGAGAGACCCGAATAGGAGGCAAAGGAGCAGAATAAGTCTTTTAATGCTAATGCAGTGCTTGGTTTGGTGTCAGAAAATACTAACAAATCATCCGCAAAGCAAAGATGACTAACATTGAGTGATCCTTTGATGAACTGGCCAATCCTTCCATTTTCAACAAGCTTGTTAATCCGCATAGAGAAGGAATCCATAACAAGAACGAAGAGGAGAGGAGATAAAGGGTCACCTTGACAAATCCCACAGGAAGAAGAGAAGAACCCCGCTGGAGATCCATTAATCAAGACAGAAAATTTTGCTGTTGTGACGCACTCCATACAAAGAGAAATCCATAGATCACTGAAATTGTAATTCTTCATAACCTGTTCTAGATAAGCCCAACTGATGCTATCAAAGGCTTTCTTTAGATCAACTTTAATACATGCTCTTGAAGGACCCTGATTGATATATCTGATCAATTCATGTGCAAGGAGAATATTATGATTGATGCTTCGACCTTTGATGAATGCTGATTGATGAGGACTGATCAGCTTTGGAAGAAGGAGTTGAAGTCGCAATGCCATGATTTTGGTGATGAGTTAATAAAAAGTATTGCACAAAGAAATGGGTCTATACTGATCAAGAGAATCTGCAGAAAGAGATTTAGGAATTAGTGCAATAAATGAGTGGTTGACTTGCCGAAGTAGTTTCCCCTTTTGAAAGAAATGATTGATGGCATTCAAGAGGTCTTCTTTGATCAAATCCCAGAAAATTTGATAGAACTTAACCGGAAAGCCATCCGGACCAGGAGAACTCAAAGCTTTCATCTGAAAAAGAGCAGCCCATACTTCAGGTTCAGTTGCAAGAGAGCAGAGTATTCTGTTATCAACCTTCGAAACACCCCCAGAGGGAAGAGGAAAGGGTTGAGCAGATGAGTTATTCCGATTGAGAAGACCCTGGTAATACTGAACAGTAAGGTCCCTAATTTCCTCCGGCTCATAACAGAGAGAACCATTAGGACGACGTAGATAGCAATAGAATTTCTTACTGAACGGGATTTAATGGAGTTATAAAAGAATTTTGAATTCAAATCCCCAGCAGCAAGCCACAATTGGCGGGATTTTTGTCTCGCAAACTGCTCCACCTGATGAAGAAGATTGGAGTAATTGAGTCTAGCCTCACCCTCCGAAGCAATCAAAAGAGGGTCTCCAGGAGTTTGTTGAAGAGTGGATTGAATTTCTTCCAAGACTTTTTTGTGAATAGAGAGATTATGCAGAATAGGGCCATATATGTCTTTGTTCCAATGCTTTAGAGCAATCTTGGTGTTAGCAAGCTTTTTGACAAACTGATACATCGGGTCACCTGAGATTTTAATTTGCCATGCCTCATGAACCGTGGGACTGAATGAAGGAGACGCCTCCCATGCTTCAAAATATTTGAAGGGTCGAGGACCCGAAGACATGGGGGGGTCACTAACCACCTTTAAAGGTGAGTGGTCAGAGATACCGGGGGGTAGGTACTCAACGAAAGAGTAAGGATGGGATGAAATATAAGCTTGATTTCCCATCACTCTATCAAGTCTGCACATAATATGATTGTCTTGACGATTATTCCAAGAGAGAGTGTGCCCTATAGATTTCAAGTCCTCTATCCCTGCCTCGAGAACACATGAGTTGAACTTACGCAAACGACGGAGTGAGCCGGCTACAAAGTTCCAAGAGAGAGTGACGGGTTACAAAGTTAGGTCAAATCAGTTCATATCACAGAGACTTAGAATCATAAATAATCCACAAATTTAATCTTGTTGTTCTCAAAACTCAATATACATAGAACCTCCACCATAAGGAGGTATGTCTGCTAACACAAAATCAAGGCCTTTAGGACATACAATGGATCATTTTGATAGCGAATACACCATAATCATCTACTAATAATATATATAGTTCACACAGATACCAAAGCAATCTAGGACTTTAGGACATTCAACTGGTGCTTTTCAGGCCAACCCTAAGGCATAGGCAGGCAAGACCTGCAACCTAATGCCCCATCCCAAATAATGCCCCTGGATCCAAAAAGTATGTTTTATGAAAAAAATCACACTTTTTAAAATTAACATAGAAATTGTGTTTTTCTTTATCTAAAGTGATCACATCCTTCCAGTGGTTTTTAATTTTTGAATAATTAATTTTGTTTCATCAAAAAAGAAAAATTTGTGTAATGACGTTAATTTGAGGGACCATTATAGTTCATCTAACACATCATCTAGCAAATCTCAAGGCTGACCCTGACTCTTTTGGGAGTTATCCTAAAATATATTATATGTGCCTTCATATCATTGATCTCTATTTATCATCCGATGCTGGATATTTAATTAAATATGACCATATATATAAATATTTATAAATCAATAAAAAAACATGCCAAAATAAAATGTAAGTAACATCATTTACATGTATTAGATTTACCAAAATAAAATGTACATACAATTCTTTTTCAATAATAGAATCTCATATACCCCGTAAAAAAAAACATGCACGTATTGGATTTACCAAGCATCCTATTCAAAATTAACCACTGATCAAAATTTACAAAAAAATCATGTGCATCCCAGGGTTTCCAACTAACATTGTGGTTCCTTCTCATATAAAGACAAACAATTTGATTGAAACTATAATACTAAACACAAACCTTTCTTATACAGTGCAAACACTGTCAGAGACTGAATTGCAGAAGCCTTTCTGCCCAAATAAAACTAGTATAAATGCATCTCAAACTTCATTTTCTCAATATAGAATTCATCCAGTAGTGAGAGAGAGCTTATATATGTATATTGGTAGAAATCTTTTTGCTTTTTAGGGTCTGTTGTCTTCTTGGTTTGGTATTTGCCCCGTGTTTGTTACTTTGCTTGTACTCTGTTTGGGCTTTCGCATGCCTTATTTATATAAATCGCCTACCGTTTCATTCAAAAAAAAAAAATCAATATATATATATATAATGTTAGGTGAAGGTCAAATACATTCCTCACAGGTTTTAATTTTCTTAAGGAGGTATATATACCTCGTTGGACTACTATTAGATAAGTAAAAGTATATATATGAGATTGCATTTAAGGCTGTAAAAAAACCATCTGTAACAGCGCCCACATATATACATACACCTCACTCTAAACATGCATGGCCAGCTAAAAAGCAATACATAGATTTGTTTTTGCAAGGAGCTAATTAAATTAAGATGGAGGCAAAGCCCCAACAACGTGAAAGTGATGTAATTGTTTCAATATGGTTACTTGTCCAAAACAAGCTTTGAGTCACCTATATTGAGGAGGAATCAAGGGCTTGAAATGTGGGCAAGGCACGTATTGTATGCATAACAGAGTTGAAATGTAGAATCAACTTGTGAGTAGTGATTCTAGGATTATATTGGCTGAATAATAAATCATACATAATAAAAAAAATTATATAATAAACGTATATCGTGCTAATTATTCGAATTTGTATGTTCTGATATTTTATTTTCGTTGCATGAAATTCCTTGTAGCCTCTTGCACATTATCATTTAGCATATTTCCTTGTTAGAAATATAAGTGTTTTTATTCCTTGTTGAAATCATATCCCATCAACAGAAGTAAAAGTGAAGGAAATAGTTTAATATATAAATTCCGTATATTTTTTAGTATCATTTATTAAGCCAATTTGACCCCTCAAGATGATGAATACCAATTGGGTAGCTTGATCTTGCATCCCATTTATATCTCTTATGTCATCCTTTTTTTTATCATAAATTTATGTTTGAGATTTTTGAAGACAATAATTAGGTGGAAGAACAAGACATATTAAATACTTAAAACAAACCTTAAGACCTGCATTAGATAAGTGTTTACACAACATGTCCATGTCAAGCATTATAATTAATAATATTTTTAGAAATCACATACCCACAAATTAACTTCACACAACATTAATTAAAGCCTAGAATCCCATTCCAACTCTCCTAGACATATATAAATAAACATGTTTTGCTCCAATTTTGCTAATCACAGCCATCATGGAATACCATAACAAGAAAAATGGAACATGATTGTGGAGAGAAATGTTGTTCATTAGGACTTCAAAGTGATGGCAGGTTTGCTTTTCAATTATTACAATTAGAGATGAATTATAACACAATTACCCAATGAAAGACTTGCTATAAATTCAATAGTTCTTCCCTATAACTCTTTTTGAGAAATGATTCTATTGATGTTTTCCTTGGCCAGTTGCTTTATAATCAATGAACTGACCCCCCAGGAACTCATTTCCATGAAGCCTCGAAAATCAACTGCTACATTTTTCACATTTTGAATAAAAGATTTAAATTGGTTAATGTGGCTATTCAATGATATATATAATAATAATAATAAATTAATTTAGCTTTAAATTTCTGTTTAATAAATTCTTATCATATATTTAATCTATTTTAGAGACACTCGAAGTTCTAAAGAAAAAGATTTAATAACAAAAAAAATGATGGTGCCTGATTTGCACCATGAAAAAAATGATAACACTCATGTTAAAAGTAATAAATGTCGTGTCTAGTATTGTCTAAAATTAACTTTAATCATTACATTAATCAATTAGTTTATCATTGTGTTGATACTCTTATAAAAATATTCAACTCGTCATGTCTAATTAGTTGAGGCCGGGTGGTGGGTCAGGATATTCAAAAGGTCCAAATGTTCCGAAAGGTTTATGAATGGATTGGGGGTGCTGAGGGAGAGGTGAAATAATGTACACAAGTTTAGTCTTGCATCATCTAGTGGTGAATGATAGTTTGTGTTTATTATTATATATGAGCATAATCTTACATGCTAAGACGTGATTTAAAGCCATGAGTCCACTAATGAGGGACAAAGTTGACAATATCTTTTCTTGGAAGCTGTTAAAAATATTAGATTAGATTTGTTATTATATTAGTTTGTTATTATCTTAATGTGTTACACGTGTAACACTATCTTGTACTATTATATAAAGGGGTTTAGTCCATCTCTAATAGAACAAGGGTTTTAGGGTTTCATTATTATTTTCTCTCTCTCTTATTTCTAACATAAGCCAAAGAGTTACATTTTGCTATGGAAATTTATGGTCTCGATTTTAGTAATTTCTTTTGAAATTCTCACTAATGGATCTTGCAACTGAACCTGCCTATTCAATTTTCATTTTTTTGCAAATAGTAATGTTTTATCTTATCAGATGTCATAAAATTAATGATGTTCCAGCCCTCCAACTAAACAACTACCAGAGTGATCTTAATTCATCACAACATTTAAAAAAATTCAAAGTTATAGATGATGAGAACATGTGAGTATAATTGGAATTGAGTGAAGAAGACCACCTTTGTTGGTTGACATCATCAATATAGGTGTGTGTGCGTGAGCATGTGCAGCAAACAAAGGTCCCAATAGTTTATGCGTGAGCCCCTAAATTAGGGGCTTTTCATTGCCAAAAGCAAGCAAAGCTGGGAACATAAAAATCCATTTCAAGCAGCTAAAACATTTAAGTCTGCCTACCCCACAAAAGAGGGCTTCCCAATTGAAAATGAAATGAAGTTGGTGAAGGCAAAGATGCAACCCCCTATATTTTGCTTGTTGTGACTTGCTGACTCACTTTTCATCTATTCTTATCTTACTATCTACATTTAGCAAAGTTATATATGAAGAAATATTAGAGGCAGGAACAATTTCAGCCATAAATCCAGCTACAAGTGCATGTGCAATGTATGTATGCTGAATCAACTCAATACATTCCTTGTGATACTTTGTGTTGTTAGATTTTCATTCTACGTTAGCCTATTCTCGAAGTACAACAAGTGACTTGAGATGATAGTCCTATGTCACATAAATGACACTAACTTGCAAGATTTAGGGAAAACACCCTCCACCCGAATTTCTGTAAGGATAATTTGGTCATTTACATTTTTTTTATCTGTTTAGTTTTTCTTGTTACACTTCGTTGCTTTGAAAGAAAAATGGATAGCAGTGATAATTAATAGTGAATAAATTTTTCATTTTCTATGGATGTTAGCAAATTCTTGAACCAAGTACAATGAATATTTCATTATTGGTTCATTTCATCATTGTTCTACAGGTGCTAATGTTGAATCCTAGGACACATCATTGCATCATTTTGTATTTCACAAAGCCACATATATAATATTACATCTATACTAAAGATGTGTTGTATGTGTGTAATATGAAAAATATTGTGATTAAAAAAAAAAGATTGGACACAAACCATATTTTTCAAAAAGATGCCCTTGAGTTCCCATTCTTAAAGGGGGGGTTTCTATTAATGAAACATTTGTTGAGTTGTTTGGTTGTGTTTGGTATCATTTAATTTACATCCCACTTTCAGAAGTAAGGATGAAACTTTCAGTCTCCAGATACAATTATATTCATCTACACCGAAGACTTACCATAAGCAATGAATTTTGGTTAAAAGAAAACCTTCATATTATATAAAATCAAGAAATGATACATGGAAAACTCATATTGTATGTCCCTATACAGCTAGCTATATTTCCCCAACATCCAAGGAATACAATCAAAACCACAATCAAAACCAAAATAGATGTCAAAATGTAGTCATAAATAATAATAAGAATTGTGGGAACTTCATCTCACCCCAGAAAACAAGGGTATGAATCTTCAATTTCCCAGTCTTGCTCGGTCACCGAAAGGGACGAGTTAAGGTGGTGGTGGTGGTGGTGGTGGTGGTTCATCGTGGGGTGGTTGTCGGCCTCAGTCACCCCCGACTGCCCATTCGATGTCTCCCGACTGCTGTCATTGAGCAATTCCAAGACCGAAACGCACGCCCGGTCAAGTTCGAGCTCCGGCGAGGTCCATTCATTCTTTATTTTGGTATCTGCTGATCATGGTTTAAAGACCACTTAATAAGTACATAGACATTATTGACATGACATAAAACACTCCTAGATGAACTATCTATGATAAGATAAATCTGTCACAAAATGTAATAATTCCTTGATAATCCTCTTGAATAACAAGTGATTTGTTTGTGGTTTCAAACACCATGTAATTAGGCTCACACAAGTACTGAAATATAGCATATTTTTGGTGGAGATTGTGTTTTATGTGACCTTAACAAGGACCAAATAAAAAGAGAGAGCAACATAAACTTCGGCGAAAACTAATCAATCCATACTGTGTGTGTATTATAAAACTTCATATTAACAAAAAATTAGCACTATTAATAATACCAAAAAAAATGACAATAAATTTTTTTTTTTTTTTTTTTTTTGGTGTCAAAAAATGACAATAAAGTTAGTAGAAATAGCCAATCACTATTAGTACTCTTTAGGAGAAAACAGGGGAAAAACAGAGACAGAACTAAATAAACATTGAAACCAAAATCCAACAGTTTTAAATCTGCACTTACTCGACAACGAATGGCTCAGTTTTTCCAGACCCTCATCAGCAAATCCACCGAAACCAGCAACCGCATCGCATTTAAGCGTACCGATGATCGAATTCTGCGGCGGCGCCAGGCTCGAAAAACCCAACAATCCATCTCTCTGAATACAATCCACTCTACCACCACCACCACCAACAACCACATTGGTCTCTCCATACACAACATTCATAAACCCAACATCAACATTGGAGAATTGGCTTGAAGGGAGCTCCAATTCAATGGAGGGGCCGCCAAAATCGCCCGACCCAAACATCTGAAACCCATTCTGCGGCGGCGGTGGCGGCTGGAAGTGAAAGCCCAAGCCCGGCATCGGCTGACGGCGGCGGTGGTGGTGGTGGAGGCTCCCCTGCCTCCCAAAGTTGGGCGGGTTGAGCCCGGCCCGCTGTAGCCGTTTCATTCTCGTGTTCCAGTAGTTCTTGATCTCGTTGTCAGTTCTTCCACGCATCTGTCACACATAAACACCCAGAGAGTGCTGATACATTTAGTCCATTATTTCACATTATATGTTTCATTTCTTATAAAAATACGTAATCTAATAATCTCTTATTCTTTCTTCTTCTCTGCATTATCTTACCAGGGAAGCCATCTTGGCCCACTTGTTGCCGTGCTGGGCTTGGAGCTGGACGATCGTCCGCTCCTCGTCCGGCGAGAAGGGGCCCTTCTTGAGGTTGGGTCGGAGGTGGTTCGCCCACCGGAGGCGGCAGCTCTTCCCGCAGCGCGACAGCCCGGCGTTCCTCTGGACGGCGTTCCAGTTCCCCTCGCCGTGCTTGTTCACATAGTCGATCAGGACGGCGTCCTCCGCCGCCGTCCACGGTCCCTTCTTCAAGGCACCACCACCACCACCTCCATTGGTCACTCCTTTTGAAGCTGACATGGTGTTGTTGGTGTTGGTGGGTGTTTGCATTGTGAGATGGGGAGAGAGTTTTTGTTTAAAGAAGAGATGTTTTAATAGGTGGGATCGAAGAGGGGGGAGTGGCAAAAAAGTGGAGATGTGGGGTTCAGATTGAATTGCGGATGCGGATCCGGATCCGACTCCCATGCATGCCTTCGTGGGTTGTTGATTCTCTCTTTTTTTTCTTTTTAATTTTTTATTGTCACCTTCAACACCTTTTCAATCTATTCTAGATTTAGTCAGTGTTTATCCTCTCACGCGGATTGGTTTCTGGTGGATTATTGGATTAATTGGGTGTTTATTTTTTTATCTTCGTGTCATTCATGTGCCACTTCCTGTTGTGAAAATCTTACACATAGTTCATTATTACATTGGTATGATATATGAATTTCTGTTATTCGTAATATTCGGAGTGTGAATAAAAAATAAGTGTATTTGATTTGAAAAATATCTGAATCTGATATATATTATAATATTATATAGGTTTGTAATATGTATTGTTCGTATATACTATCTTGTATAATTAATCATGATATATTATATTATTTATTAAATTTTTAATGTATCATATATGAATGAGATAATAAATCTTAAAAATCTCAATTTTAATTTCATCTCTCTAATATATTATTTAATTATTCAAATTAGTAAATATGCCAATTATCCGAAAAATATCAATATCCGATCTGTACTGAAGAAATCTGAATCCAAAAATTAATATATATATCTGTATCCAAATATAATAGAGATGTTAACGTATCACTTCCAAAAACTAAATGTCTAATGAAGTACTTCATAACTAAAAAAATTATAAATTGGAACCATTGAAGGGAAAAATATAACAAATTTTGTAAAGTTGAAATGTAAGATGCATGATTATAATTTCATTCTGCTTGTGTTTTCAGCACATATATAGTGTGATTTCAATGGATTATTGTGATAAACTCAAATTTTAAATTGACATTGGCATGGTAGAACCTCGCATATACAACAAATACACACAGTCTATTTTGTAGTTATCACATCATTAAACAAAAATTGGTATAGTGTTCCAATTAACATCTTCGTTTGATAACTCCAGCAACTTTAAAACTATGTCACTACACTCCCAATCGCAACTGTCATAAAATAAAAGAGGAATAATTCTCTGAAAAATTAGTTAAATCGATTTTAATATCTGTAAAATTAAAAAATCATCATATGTCCCCAGAAAATTTGTACAGTAAACAGATTTAATCCCTTAGTTAAATTGCTTCAATAAGTATATTCAAATAAGTCCCTACAAATATGAAAAATCCAATTAAATCCTTTTGATGATAAAAATGCCCCGGCGTTTTCCTTAAAATTCTCTTGCTATCCTATTCAATGGTATATGTATAAAAAAGGGAAAAATCGATATAAAGTTATGAAAATCAGAAAAAGTTCATGTAAATTAGTAAATCCCCTTAAAATCAATCACAAATATGGTTAGTGTGTTACAATAATTTAATAAGTAAATTTTAAAAGAGAATTACAGTAATTTATCATGTATGATTAGAGTTAACCACAAATCTGATTAATTTCAGTTATGCTAGAGACTAAAATAAATATTACCTACTAAGATTGAGACGTGAGGGGAATCATTGACATTATAGGGACATTTTCTAATTTTATTAATTTTTATGGAGCTATATCGATTTTCAAAAATAAAGTGTGAGGATATTCTGATAATTTTTAATGCATAGTTAAAATTAATAATGTACCTGGTAAGTTGGAGTGACGGTTGAGACTTAAATAATATTTTTCTAAAAATATATGGTCTATGACAATTTTTTAATTTTACATGATCAATATCAATTTAGCTCAATAAAGAAAACTAAATATGACGATATATCATTCCAAGGAGGATGGTTCAAGACTTTCACACCCTCATAAGTGAAACCACCATCAGTACTGATAGAAGGTCGATCGTTACATAGAATTTGGTGACAATTTTTGTCTGTCATCCAAACTTTATTTTGTTGTAGTACCAACATTAAAGGGAACTATATCAGGTTCGATTGTTGTTCCTTCATTGATTTTAAGATATCACACATTCATAGGGAAAGAAATGCCCTTGCCGACATGCTTGCAAGTTGGCAATCACAATTGGGATCCACTAGATTCCTCACTACCCAAGCTTGGCCAGAACTCCAATCTCTTTTGGACAGAGACATCAGCGGGGACCCCTTTATTCGAGAGAAGCTCAAGTGATCTTTGAGCACCCTCCTCTATTCTCTTAATTTCCTCACTGTAACTTTGAAGATGTTGATGCTAATTGTATTCACAGGGCACTATACTCAAATTGGACTGGAAAGGAATGGGGTGGATGCACAGAGATAGCCTGCTGGCTCTGTTCCCTCGCAACATCCCATTTCCTTCTCCATTTTGGATGTACCTGAACTTTTGTAACCCTAACCATCTTGTACATGCTGTTTAATATTTGGAATACAATTTTTCTTTACCGACCGAAAAAAAAAACATTGAAGGGTGCACATCATTCCACTTCACAACTTCAGTTGATCCAACTCTGTAACTCCCCAGTTGCCCAGGGAGCTTCTTCAACACCCACCTCTAGCTCCATTTAATAACTCCAGAAATCATACCCCTTTGTCATAAATCTAAAACAAAGAGGAAACAAGGAAAGGCCGCATTGTTATATAGAGTTTTTCTATAGGTAATTTCATATACCTTTTTTTATTTATAACCTAGTGATTTGTCTAACTATCAAATATTCAAAGAAGCACTTTAATACCAGCTCTATGCTCCGTTAAAAATGATGTAGATCATTATGGTTGGGTATTCTGTCAGACCTAATTTTCCCTTTTTTTTGTTTCATTTTGTATACTCTTTGGCGGAATTGTAATTCCTTATACATTACCAGCTATAGTAATATAATTTTTTTTATCAACCAAAATAAATAAATATAACACACACCATGTAATGATTTTAATGAATTTTAATAATGGGTAAAATTGCCTTTCATTCTTTCATATTAATTATTTTAAACCAATAACTTCTTATACAATGTGTTGACATAGACAATCTTCCGTGCTAAAATGGGAGATAAAATTTAAGGGATGACCAGTTTGTCTTCAAACAATATTTCATCTCTAATACCATGTTAATTATACTCATCACTATAAATAGTTATGTTAATTATAAACAAATGGGAGATACTCTCACTGTACATTTGTAAGCCTCAAAAGGCAATAGAAATCATAATTTACCAAGCAAAAAACAAAAAAAATAGTTATGTTTGGGCTGGAGTTGGTGGAGATGTTTAAAATATATGATCAATAGGAAAATTTTAAATTCGGCCTCGTTCATATCGAAATGCAGTATGTATGATTTCTGATTTTTTTTAATAATAATATATATCTTATTTAAGAAGATGCATATATAAATTTTTGTACAAAGTAAAGTATTTATTCTAATAAACTGAAATAATGGTCACGTCGGAGGAGGTGAAGATGCATAAATTCAAGAGCATTGCTACACTTAGTCTATTTTATAACCTCAAAGTTAAATCATGATAACTACATAAAAATACTCAAACATTTCATTAGTACATTTAACAATCCACAATGATGAAAGGGAAGTACCAACCCTCAACCCCTTCATGTTTTGAATTGTTGGAGATGCTACTTAATAAAAAACATAACGATATAGGTGCATGATATCATTCATGGCCACTGACTAACAAAACTTCAAATAATTTTTGCATTGGTAGGATATGAGGTTTCTTTTTTCATTGTTAATCAAAATTTTGTATTGCCACGAAATATTCAAAACTTTACAATAAGTAATATTCAATATACAACCTATTTGGGAAAATTCTTAAAGAGTTCATTCAAAATGGAGGGAAGAACAGTCCAAGCTGCCCGCATCCTTCAATTTGAGCTCCCTCCTCAAAAACTCCAACCAAACTGAACTTCAAAAAAACTTCAAATAATTGTGGGTAGAGGAGGTGAGAAACTTCATCATACCACTCCTTTTAATCCCTGTATAATTAAAAAATTGTCACATGTCCATACAAAATTTGTATAGTTAATGGATTTAGTCTCCGAGTTAAATTTCTTTAATTAATATATTCAAACAAGTCTCTACAAAATATAAAAAATCCGATTAAATCCTTTTGATGACTAAAATGCCCCTTCTTTTTCTTGAAATTGTCATGCTATCCTATACTCACCAATGGTATAAAACAAGGAAAAATTCGATATAATTCCTTAGAAACTCATAAAATATCCTCGTAAAATAAGTAAATCCCTTTAAATCAACCACAAATTTAGTTAGTGTGTTACAATAATTTATCATGTAAATTTTAAAAGGGTATTACAGTAATTTATCATGTATGGTTAGAGTCAACCACAACTTTGGTTAGTTTCAGTTACGGTAGGAATTAAAATAAATATTGTCTAATAAGATTGGAACCTGAGGGGAATTACCGACCTTATAGACATTTTCTAATTTTCATTAGTTTCTATGGAGCTATAGCGGATTTTGAAAATAAAGAGAGAGAACATTCTGGTAACTTTTTTTTATCATAATATAGGGTCATGTACCTAATTAGTTGGGGTGATGGTTAGGACTAAAACAATATTTTTCTCATAATATAGGGTCATGTGGTAATTTTTTAATTGTACAAGGACTAATACCAATGTAGTTAACTTTTCAGAGAGTTTATATTGATATTTCCTTTAAAAAAAAAAACAAAAGAAAGACACTCATTTTTTTTTATTAATGGAGAAAAAAAAAGGAAAAAAAATTACATGCAATTAATAAAGGAAATTAAATATGACTTGATATACCATCCGAAGGAGGATGGTTCAAGACTTTTTCACACCCTCATAAGTGAAACCACAGCCAGTGATTGAAGACTGGCAATGGATTGTCACAGAATTTGGTGACAATTTTTTCCGGTCAAAGAATTTAATAAGTCCAGAAATAAGGAAAGCCTCAGAAGCCATCATTATTGTACACAGTCTTTTTTATAATTTCAAATATAATATCATATACCTCTTTTATCAAATGGTCAATTATTTTTATATTTACTAAAAATGAGTCTAATAAAAAAACAATATATCAAACAAAAACAAAAGTCAATTAAATTTGAGATGGAGCGATATACACTTTGAACCAAAATATATACCTCATTAGATGATGTTTACTATTTTTAAGAAATTAAAACATAGGAGGATTGCATAGGGGTTGTATCTAACATTTTTTTTTTGTAAGTAAATAAGATGTATTTCAATTTCTATAAACTAAGGGGGTGTTTGGCAACGGCAGAAAGTGGATTTTAAGTGCTAATTATTAAGTGCAGAAAGAGGAAGGATGATAATCTTTAATGCCCCGTTTGTATAGCGGAATAAGAGTGGTTTAAGGGTGGGATAAGAATAGATAGGGGAAATTGGTGTTTGTTTAAAGAGTATAAGATGGAATTATTATGCCGGTTTAAATGAGTATAAGAGAGTATAATAATTCTAAGTAACCCTTAGGATAAGCTATACTCACTTTATCTATTCCCATGGGCCCACGTGTCAAATCAATTTTTTACATCTTATCATATCAAATCACCTATTAATACCTCTTATATATCAAAGGGCTCACATGTCAAATCAACTTTTTTATACTTTATTTATATTTTATTCTTTATCAACCAAACAACTCAACCTTTATTCTTACGTTTTCCAATGAGAATAAAAAAAACACAACCAAACAGAAAATCTCTTATTCATGTAGATTTGTTATCTATACTAGCATAGTTATATCCAAAATAACTTAATTCCGCTATCCAAACGGGGGGTAAGAGTTTAAGAAAAAAAGAGTTTGGTTCAATGAAAAATATTATTAAGCAGTATTTTAAATAAGTATGTTTGGTTAACTAGTTGACTTATGTGATTATTGGAAGGATATTTTAGTTCATTTTATAAGTGCTGAATGTTATTTTGATGATTGGTTGAAATAAAAAAAATATGTTTTAATTAGTCACATTACATACATGTAACACCAATTTGATGCTTTGATATTTCACCACCACCACCACTACCAGGAACCTAGCACCAGATCCACCATTACCTTTCATCACCACCATCACCAAAACACCCTATCACCTTTGCACCATTCACCACCACCACCACCACCAAAAAACCCAACACCTAATCACCATTAACATAAATCACCACCACCAAAAACACCTATTATCTCTGCACTACTCACTACCACCACATAAAACACCACTACCACCTCCAAGAAACTTAGCACCAGCCACCATTAGCATGAACCACCACCACCACCAAAAATATCTAACACCTACCACCTTTGCACCATTCATCACCACCACATAAATCACCACCATCACGTAGGGCCACATTCACCTCCACTGCACCATTTGGAGCTCCACCAGCACCACCTTGACCCACCACCACCACGACCTTTCATCAACAGCTCCACCAAGAACATCATCACGATCGCTGTCGTCGGCCCATCGCAACATCGTTAACTATCACTATTGTAACACTGGTCACCACTGCCGCCGCCACCACCACCAAGAATCACCGCCGCCGCCACTGTCATAACACCGTTCGCCACCGTCATAACATCGATCATCGTTGTCCACTCCTCCTCCGCCGCTCGACTTCTCTATTGTAACACTGGTCACCGCCGCCGCCGCCGCCACCACCACCAAGAATCACTGCCGCCACCACTGTCATAACACTGTTCGCCACCGTCATAACATCGATCATCGTTGTCCACTCCTCCTTTGCCGCTCGACCTCTCCATTCTAACAAACCAACAGTGATGGTGGTGGAGGTGGTTGGGCAAAGCTTTCCTAGGGTTTTTTCCCCTTTCAACTGGCGGAAATGATGAGACATGAGGAGAGTGTTGAAAGGAGGCTTATATAGTGAGGGTAATTAGCGGTATTGAGCAGGGATATAATGATCTTTTCACTCTCAAAAAGGCGGAGGCGGAAAAAAAGTAACATTTTAAAGCTGAATATTTACCCGGCTTTTTCACTGAAAGTGGAAACTTTTAAGCACTTAAAGAGTGTGAACCAAACACACATTTAACCCATAAACACTGAATTATCTGCATTAAGTGGTATAAGTGCATAAAGTTGGTGAACCAAACACCCCCTAAGTGGGGAGTAACAAAAATACAAAAGAGATGGAAGCCCAATGAGGGCCACTAAAAGGAGCCAAAAAAAAGATGAACATGACTAAATGTTGGGAACTTTTTTTTTGATCCATGGGTATATCTTTTAGGGTTCAGGAGTACACCATCCACTCCATGTTGCACAAAATAGCATCAATTTCAGCCCAAAGAGTGAGAGTGAGAGTGAGAGTGAGAGTGAGTGAGGGAGCCACCCAAATAGTGCATATACATATCATATATGAGCTGCTAGAAGATCCTCTGGGCATTGGTTTCTCTGTAAACATGTTGTACTTTCCATTCTTCCATAGAATGGAACAGTCCCCTTCCCCTGCAGCCACGAGCAAACCGTGGACGAGTCTGTTTCGATGGTCACCCTTTTTAGATTTCGATTGATACAAAGTATAATCTCCTTATTAACACCCATAAGTTTGAGGTGATTGATGCTTGCCAAGGGAATTGAACTTGAGAGAACTCAAAAACAAAATGACCAGAAGAGTCCCTAATTAGCGCACCATGTCCCGCTCTGTCCGGCGAAAGAGATCCATCAGAATTTGTCTTGACCCATCCTGGAGGAGGAGGGCTGCAGGTGAAATGGATTTATTTGTTCTGGGGCACAGGAAAAGATAAACCCAAGTGTTGAGAGATATGCTTTATCTCCTCAAAGGGGTCACACCTAAGATTGGACTTTTGGGCCCTCATTCAAATTGTGGCAACAATATCCTTTAGGAGTAAAAGTTTATGTTTGGACGTAGACTGAAAAATCCTTGCACATGGCTCTCGCCTTTGCATCCCCATGGTAGAGGCAAGAACAATCTTTGCTAGACTCTTGACAATGCTCTGAATTGGAAGTTATTATCAAACTGCCAGAGTATCTAGCCAATGAGTGTCCTGCATGAGGATCTTGGGAGGCCTAATTTTTGCATGAGCTTTCCACATGTAGGCTGAATAACCACAGTGGAAAATGAGGTAATTTTTTGACATGAATAGCCTCGCTTACCAACTTGGCCATATAATTATTAGAAATAAATTGTCTGATAGAGTTGTAATGAGATAAGATTAAATCTCTCAACAAGAAAATTTAATTAACAAACTCAGTCGAGATTTATATTGATCTCTTGTAATCTCTTTGTAAAGTGAATAAAAATAGAGATATAGTCTCTCTCTCTCATATATATATATATATATATATATATATATATATATATATATATATATATATATATATATAGGGATGCGATTACGTGCGGTTTACGGTCGGTGCGGTGCGCGATCACGGGCCGTCGATCACGGGTCCATCGCATCGGACGGTCGGGTGCGATTCACGTCGACCGTTGGATGCGATGGACCCGCGATCGGACGGCCCACGTCGCAAACCGCACCGACCGCAAACCGCACCTAATCGTCGGCATATATATATATATATATATGCCGACGATTAGGTGCGGTTTGCGGTCGGTGCGGTTTGCGACGTGGGCCGTCCGATCGCGGGTCCATCGCATCCAACGGTCGACGTGAATCGCACCCGACCGTCCGATGCGATGGACCCGTGATCGACGGCCCGTGATCGCGCACCGCACCGACCGTAAACCGCACGTAATCGCATCCCTATATATATATATATATGCCGACGATTAGGTGCGGTGTGCGGTCGGTGCGGTGCGCGACGTGGGTCGTCCGATCGCGGGTCCATCGCATCCAACGGTCGACGTGAATCGCACCCGACCGTCCGATGCGATGGACCCGTGATCGACGGCCCGTGATCGCGCACCGCACCGACCGCACACCGCACGTAATCGGCTCCCTATATATATATATATATATATGGTCGCGATTACGTGCGGTGTGCGGTCGGTGCGGTTTACGACGTGGGCCGTTCGATCGCGGGTCCATCGCATCCAACGGTCGACGTGAATCGCACCCGACCGTCCGATGCGATGGACCCGTGATCGACGGCCCGTGATCGCGCACCGCACCGACCGTAAACCGCACCTAATCGGCTCCCATATATATATATATATATATATATATATATATATATATATATATATATATATATATATATATATATATAGAAGTTATTGCGTGCGGCGAACGGCGGGTGCGGCAACGACTACGGGCCGTCCGATCACGGATCCATCGCATCGGACGGTCGGGTGTGATTCACGTCGACCGTTGGATGCGATGGGCCCGCGATCGAACGGCCCATGTCGTTGTGCGGTGGCCCGGCGGTGCGGCAGCGATCACCGCACCGACCGCACGACTGTATAATATCACGACTATATATATATATATAAATGATTAGGTGCGGCGGAACGGCGATGCGGCAGCGATGTGGGCTGTCCGATGCGATGGACCCGTAATCGACGGCCCGTGATCGCTGCCGCACCGTCGTTCCGCAGCACCTAATCGGTTCCCTATCGACCGTTGGATGCGATGGACCGGTGATCGACGGCCTGTAATCGCTACTGCACCGCCGTTCCGCCGCACCTAATCGGTTCCTTCTCTCTTCTTTTCTTTATTATCTTTTATTTATAACATATGTGCTCTGTTTATAATCATGTAGATCTATAAATGGGTATCTCGTCAGACTTAATGTTTCCCTCTTTTTTGTTTTATTTTGTATACTCCATGGTGGAATTTTAATTCCTTATACATTGCTACCTAGAGTAATACATTTTTTTAATGATTTTTATGAATTTTAATAATCGGTAAATTTGCCTTTTCATTCTTTCAAGTTAATTCATTTAAACCAATAACTTCTTAGACATGTACGTAATTAACAGTTAACATATAGCACAAAACAAATGGGAGATAAAATTTAAGGGATGACCACTAGTATTCAAACAATATTTCATCTCTAATACCATGGGCGGACCCAAGAAGAAGGAGCTAGTGGGGGCGGTGGCCCCCACTAGATTTATAAAAATAAATATAATGATAATGCAATTAGTAACTTTGATAGCAAAAGAAAATTGTAGAGATCAGAGATAAGGGTCAACGGTTTTAATATTTTAGATAGTTGAGATAGTTAAGAATCTGAAAAATAAAATGACAAAAATGAGAGGGGGATATGATATCAATCTTTATTGTGTTGGATAATGCTACGTACAGCTCCTTTTTCAGTCATAATTCTAGTTTACACATGTTTTGAATTTTTTTAAAATAATATACACCATCTAATGAAATACATATTTTTATGAAAAATGAAGCATATGCTCCAATGAATTGCATTGATGTATTTATAGAAAATGTGAATTTTTTTTATCAATGCATATACCTCGTTAATATGATAATATGCTTCAATGGTTTCTATTAACGCATATGAGACTGGATTAGGGCTGAAAAAAATGAGTAATATATTGTGTTATTAAAATTTTAGAATTCTGTTACACATTATTTATTTTTTTAGCTCAAATTCTAGTCATATATACTTTGTTAGAATCATATGCTGACATTAATGAGGTGTATATCTCTTTAGAAATGATTTACATTTTTAAAAAAACATATACCTCATTAGATGAGGTATAATATTTTTAAAAAATTCAAAACATCTGTAGATTGTAATTGGGATTGAAAAAGATATCGTACATAACACTATCATTTATGTTTATTTATTAGTGATGGTGGCCCCCATTAGAAAAAAATCATGGATCCGCCATTGTAGGTTAATACTGTTAATTATATTCATCACTATAAATAGTTATGTTTGGGCTGGAGGAGACGGAGATTTAAAATATATGATCGACAGGAAAATTTTAAATTCGTTCTCGATCGAAATGCAGTATGTATCATTTCTGATTTTTTTTTAATAATAATAGTTATCTTATTTAAGAAGACATATATATAAATTTTTGTACAAAGTAAAGTATTTATTCTAATATATTATATAGATAGATTCATTATAGAATGTGTATAAAATTTCTTAAAATGTATTTATTTAATTACAATGAGTGTAGGTGGCTAATGAGATATATGGAATAGGCAGTAAAAAAGATCAAGTGTAACAATGCTCACATAAATAATAGTATAAAGATCAACTGAAACGATGGGCCAAGCCGGAGGAGGTGAAAATGCTTAAATTCAAGACTATCTTGTGTGTTGTTTTTTTTTTTTTGGCTTGGTAATTGAGATTTGCATTTCATTGTCAAAATTACAAATGTACAGTGTACATTACATAAAACAGAGGGGGAGATTAGAATGAGTGTCAAATACACCCATGAACAAAGTTCACCCACTAGCAAAATTACACCTGGTTACATAAGGAAAAAAAGGAAGAATAGATTAAAACAAGAGGTGGAACCCATAGGGCCCAATTAAGCTATTTTATCTAAAGATAAAATAGCTTATTTATATTTAATGATTATCACTCATTTAAAAAATATACTGATTAACATATGTAAAAAATCACAAAATTAATATTTTCATAATTAAACTAACCTTCCCAAAATAGTTCATTGCACAAAATAATAATAAGGGATTTTTATTTTTAAGTCCCTCTAAATATGCCTATTTAGGGATCGGTCACTCACTTCTTCATATTTCTTTTTTAGTCCCCATATTCAATCGCCTATTTGTTTTTTAGTCACTCGGTCAAATGTCCGTCCATACACCGATAATTTGTGAAAAGTGATTTATTTTTAAGTCTCTATAAACTACGTTATTTAGTAATTAGTCCCTCCCGCCTTCTTCATATTACTTTGTGTGTTCATCCCCATAAACAGTAATGATTATTTATTTAAATGACATTACATGACAATTTATTATGTCTGCCACCGTAAATAGAAATTATTTTTATTTTTGACATTTTATGACATATTATTATATGTGTGTTACTATTAATATGAAAGAATAATTATTATTTGGCATTATATGACGGTTTATCCATGCCTGTCACTATAACTAAATTTTAGGTGACGGATACTTTTTATGAAAGACACTAAAATATGGTAATCTGACTAACAATAAGTTATGTCATAAAAAGTGAAATTACAATGACGCGCATTTTTGCTTGTCACTATAGTCAAATTTGATGTGATAGTCATGTATAGTGTTCGTCACCAAAAGTCAGTTTTGTTGTAGTGTACAATAAATTGTGGTGGAAAATCCAATTCAAAACCATCTTTTACTTAATCGCAGCTTTTTAATCCCGCTATCAAACGCTACTTTAGTAGTTACTAAGATCATCTCTCCCACTGGAAGACTTTAGATCAAGACTAGCTTAGTTAATTCATGGACGTTGTCTGTTTGTAAACAAGTATCAGACCAAGTTAACATTGTATTAGAAAGTAGAGATTTTGTAACTTCTCAAGGTTACCCAAAAATAAATTTAATTTTACACCGAAACCATTATCATTTCACTAATTCATCCAATATTACAACATAATTAATAATATGAAAGACACAAATATCATTCATGAATGATGTTCAATTACAGTATATATGGAACACTAAAAGCTTGATATTCAATCATTAAGAGAGGGAAACCTAGTCCAGGCTAGGATGCATCCCCTTAATGAAAGAATGACAAACAATTAGATCCCTATCCATGGGGGAACTTACAAACAACCCAGAGTGTTACATATTTTTTCACTCAATTACTGGATGAGACATCCCCTTCTAGCATTGTTCATAAATTGAACGTTCGTATTCATAATATACCTAAAAATTGACAGACCTTCTTTATGTTTTTTGGATTAAATATATCGTCCACTTCAGGATCAAACTTCGAATCTGTTTCGACCACAGCTGCCGATTCATTATCTGAAACAATTAAAAAACCCACTTTAAATACAAATTTACTTTGATAAGTAACAAGCAACTGGAGGTGGGACAGAAAAAATATTTGTGCATGAAATAATATAGAGATGGAAATCACAGATAATACAATTAAGAAAAAAATTATAATTTTTCAAATACACATCATATTTAATTACTTATTTAATATAGACTCAGTTTCTAGTACAAATTTATTAAGCACCAATGAATCAACCATCAATGTAAAGATGAATGTTTGTGATAATTCATATATGCAAGATCTAATAATCCTTGAATGATAAATGATTTCTTATATTTATTAATAATATGATAAATTTAAAAAATATGAAAAAATCATTGTTTAGCAACATTAATTAGCACTACTACTACTACTATTATTAATAATAATAAAATCATAAAAAGAGAATGTAATGAAACAAAAAATTCAACTTATTTTACTTGAGGAAGAATGGTTGAGAACTTGCAGACCCTCGTCACTGAATCCAACATCACCCGGGATCGATTGTGATGCGAGAGTCGTCGGATGATACGACCAGTGCTGATCATCTCTCTGCATACATTCTGTTTCATGACCACCAACAATCACCTTCTGTATCTCCCCATGAAAATTTTGTATTAAAGGTGGCCCAGTAGTTGGAGGAGATGAGTAATGGTACTTATCATGTGATGGGTGAAAGTAAATATTCTGGTTGTAGTGTTGATGATGCTGTTCCTCCACATTAAATGAGACTTTGTTTGGCTGTGGATGATCATGTGAAGGGGTGTATGTTGGTGGTGACACCATTACTGGAGGTGTGGCCTGCCATTTCATGCCATTTGAATGTTGTTGGAGAGGGGGATATGTTGTTGTTGTTGGTGGTGGTGGTGGTGAAGGAGATGGCTTGACATGTTGGCTTTGTGAGTTGGGCAGAAGTTGTTCACGTTGAAGCCTTTTAACCCTTGTGTGCCAATAATTCTTCACCTCGTTATCAGTTCTCCCTGGTATCTGTTGCAGCAATTTAAATCAAATCATATGTTAATATGTGAATATTAATCCGTATTTTATAAAATTATATATACAAGTACTGACTAGTATATATATAAATGATCTCACACACAGTCTGTACAAAACAGTTCATATACCTCAATATCAAGTTATATACCTTCAAATAACACAATTAACAAATAAAAAAATACATAATATATAAAAGATAGATATCGGATCAAGTAAAACATTATATAAAGATTATTCTTGGTTCTATGAAAGTCGTGTAATTAATATTAAAAGCATCTTCAGTGAATGTGTTGATATCAAGAATTGTGTAATAATATATACAACATGGGCCTAGGTCAATTAAAAGAAACATATTATGAATTATAGCATGATCTAATAAAAAAGATCATACACCCCTTCACATGCAATGAAACTACGTACCTGTGAAGCGATGATGGACCAATGGTTGCCGAACTGTGAATGAAGTCGAACGATGAGTTCCTTCTCCTCCTCTGAAAGCTTAGACTTGTTGAGTCCAGGTTTCAGATGTTCTTTCCACCTGAATCTGCAACTCTTCCCACTTCGTTTATTCAGACCTGTCTTTTTCGCCACCTCTTCCCAGTTACCCTCACCATGCTTTACAACATAGTCTCTCAGGATCTCATCTTCTTTTTCAGTCCACAACCACCTCCTCTTCATGCAATCAACAGTATCCATTCTCTCTCTCTCTCTCTCTCTCTCTCTCTCTCTTTCCTTAATTACTTTTAATGAGTGATGGACTATTGGTGCTTAATATAGAGGTGAAGAGGGTATTTTTCAGATTGATTTTTGTAACAGTTTTTTAAAATTTGATGTATATCATATTTAACTTTATGTTTAAGTATTAGTTTGAATAATATATATCCTAACAAATGTAATATATATATATATATATATAGATCCCTAAAATGAGATAAAATTGTCTTACATTAATGCGGATGAGTTTTAAATTAACAGAATTTTGAATTTTTCCCCAGTTCAACTACTAACTAATGTGTTTATAATGATTACCAATCATTGAATGAGTTGATAATGGTTCCGAAATAAAACAAGAAAAATAATCTAACAATATCGCTTCCTAATGAAATGAGATAAAATTGTTATATAATGCGGATAAGTTTCAGATTCATATTCAGTAACAGATTTTTGAATTTCACAGTTCAACTATGTGTTTGTAATGATGGGAATTTATGATTTCATAGAAAGGGTAAATTTGTCTTTTTATCGTTTATGTTAATTATTACCCATTCCTCCTGATTTAAAAAATAGATAGTAATTATACCGGGAATAAAAAAAAACTAGTGAATAGGGCCCTATTCACGTATATCATCTTTACATTACTGGAGTTTAACTATATGTTTCTAGAGTGTACATTGATAAATTTTCCTTTTTCATATTTAATGATCATCACTCATTGGATAAAAAGAGTGATTTAAAAATATCCGTTTTAACGAAAAATCTGTAAAATATATATAGTTGGTTGATAATACAGTTAGCAAGTCCGAAACAGTAGGAAAAAATATATTCTAACATTGTTCCCCAAAGTCACGTATATTTTATATATACTATTTATTAATGATAAGGTTGTCTTATGATACTCCCCCATTTGAATATAGAATTAAGTTACACTGATGTTTATAATTATTATATTATAAATAAGGACAAAGTGATTTTATTTTTTTATTGTGTTTTGAATTATTCTCGTTACAAAACGTAATAATAAAAAATTTATAGTTTTGGTAAAATGTGAATAAAGTGTGGATAAAGATTTATAAAAGAATGAAAAAAATAATGATAGTTAATTTGACATGTGATTTATAAGAGGTGATGACAGTTGATTTCACAGTGGCTGGACCCACGTATTCTTTGGGTGGAATAACCTAAAATAATTTTAATTCCAGGGATTGGTTGGAATTAATATACAACTTTATATCAGTTTATTATAGCATACCTATATCATGTTATACCCACTCACCCAAACACATTTTTTTGTTTTATCCCCACTTATCCACATGTATTCCCATTTTATCCCCCATCCAAACAGGGGAGATATCGAGTTACAAATCGTAAGTGTTGAATTGCATGCATTTGTAGTGTTTTGAATTTTATAATTTTATTTAAATCTTCCATGTTTATTAATTTTAGGGGAAAATGGATATATCTCCTTGGAAAGTTAGTTAAATTGGGTTTGATCATGTAAAATTGAAAAATTACCACGTCCCCCAAAATTATGTATGGTTAATGATCTAATAATACATTGAGATAAGTCCCTATAAAATATGAAAAATATGATTTAGTCATTTTGATCACAAAAATGTCCATGTATTTTCCTAAAAATTATCTTGCTATCATACACTCACCAACGGTATAAAAAAATCGATATAAATCTATGAAAATTGAAAAGGTTCATGTAAAATCAGTAAATCCCTTTAAAGATAAAAAATATGGGTAGTGTATAATAGTAATTTATCAAATAAATTTTAAAATGATATTATAGAAATTTTTCATGTATGGTTAAAGTCAACCATATATCTAGTTAATTTCAGTTACGATAGAGACTAACATAAATATTGTCTAATAAAATAGGTACATGAGGGATTTACCAATTTTATATAAATCATTTCTGATTTTCATATGTTTGTAGGGAGCAATATCAATTTTTTTAAAAATAAAGGGTGAGGGTATTCTTGTAACTTTTAATGTGTAGTTAAGGATTAATCATTCTTGGTGACACTTATGATTTTAAATATATGTTTGATTATATAATTCATATTTTTTTATATTTTTAAAAGGATAGAATTGTTCTTTTATAAATTTACTCTCCGTTTGGGTGTGACATAAGGATATTTACATTTGATAGTTATACTGGGATATATAACAATCCATGTTGAATATGTAAATTTTTGTTTAGTTGTTTTTACTGTTATTCTCATTAGGAAACGTAAAATTGATCTTTTTGTTGTTTGGTTCACCTTGTATAAAGTAAGAATAAATAGTAGATAAGAGATGAATAAAAGTTTATTACTTTTTAAATGATAATTATACCCCTGCACATATTATTTGTGTTTGGGAATAAGTATGAGAGATGTGTGTGTGATATGATAGATGTGAGTTTTTGGAATGTGTGCAGAGAGTGTTAGGTAAGATAAAAATTTAAAATGACAGAGAATGATATTTTTATCCATTGGTATAGATAAACACTGATAAACAATTCTAGCATTTTTTTAGAATAGTTATGAGGTTTTATCCTAGCTTATCTAGACATAACTATCAAGGTTTATTCTTGTCAAACAAACAATTGTTTGAGGACTATTCTACTGTATTCTTCTCTATCCATTGTTTATCCTCGACCCAAACGGAGGTTAGTAAATGAATGTATCACCTTTAAAAGAATCTAAAAATTAATATTTCCATTGACTAACCTTCTCATTACACGTAATATTAGCCCCAAAAAATATGGGACATAAAAATGTTAGGGAAGACCACCTCTCTTTCTAACATTCCAGGCAAAGCAATATTCCATCTCTAAATATATACCATGTCAAATTCACTTAAAACAGTTATTATTAACATAAATATTTCCTTTTTTGCCCTAATAAAAATGAGACTAACAATTATTTATGTAGTATTTAGTTATAATTAGTTAATAATTATGAAGCATTACTTTAACAAGATAACTCTTTAGCTGCTATGAAGTCCAAACAATCTTGTGCTATCCTCACAGCCTTTCCAACCCAGATGCGTATCTTTTTAATCTTTTCAATAATAATATACATTATCTAATTAGGTGTTTATTTTTATATAAAATAAATTATGTACTATAATGAACTGTATATTATCATTTGTATAATGTGAAAAAATATTTCTAATGGGAAATATATACACACATCATTAAAATGAGTGGCTAACCAAATATGCGAGATTGTAAAAAGAACTTAACGTACAATGTTGAACATATAAATAATGCCGTATGGTCACTGAAAACGGCCGGAGGAGGTGCATATGCTGAAATTCAAGGGCATCCATACACAACCTATGCTTAAAAGTACTATAACCATTTCATTAATTCATTCAATAACACTACAACAATTCAGAATGAGAGGGATCGATCAACAATTCATGCAGACATCAAGTTCATGTCTTATATAAAGTGTTGAATATATATATTAATTACATAAAAACATCAAAAAGAGGAGGGATCCTTGAAACATCCGGTTGAGCAAGGAACCTCTACTTCATTCAGCTTTTTGTACACCTTCCCCCAATCAAACTCTACTTCATCTGTAATTTAAAAGAAAAAAAAAGGTCCATTAGATATTTAAAATATTGAAGAAAAAAAAACATGTGAAATGAAATAAAAGAAATTAAAAATATGAATTACCTTCTGAAAAAAGCATCATGATTTCCTGTAGACCATGCTGATCAATGGCTGGAAATTGGATTGAAGGGGGACATGGTTGGAGAGAAGGGAGACTTGTTGATGGTGGAGACTGATGAGGACATGTTGATGATGCTTGCCATTGCATGCCATGCAAATGTGGTTGGGGAGGAGGGAGAGTTGTTGATGGTGGAGACTGAGGAAATGTTGATGCTTGCCATTGCATGTCATGCCTATGTTGTTGGAGAGGAGGGAGAGTTGTTGATGGTGGAGATTGAGGACATGTTGATGCTTGCCATTGCATGCCATACAAATTTGGTTGGAGAGGAGGAAGACTTGTTGATGGTGGAGACTGAGGACATGTTGATGCTTGCCATTGCATGTCATGCCAATGTGGTTGGAGAGGAGGGAGAGTTGTTGATGGTGTAGACTGAGGACATGTTGATGGTTGCCATTGCATGCCATGTAAATGTGGTTGGAGAGGAGGAAGACTTGTTGATGGTGGAGACTGAGGACATGTTGATGCTTGCAATTGCATGTCATGCCAATGTGGTTGGAGAGGAGGGAGAGTTGTTAATGGTGGAGACTGAGGACATGTTGATGGTTGCCATTGCATGCCATGCAAATGTGGTTGGAGAGGAGGAAGAATTGTTGATGGTGGAGACAGAGGACATGTTGATGCTTGCCATTGCATGCCAGGCAAATATGGTTGGAGAGGAGGGAGACTTGTTGATGGTGGAGGTGAAAGTGGTCTCATTTTGGATGGTGAGCGGATTTGCTGAAATATTTTTCCTTTTCCCCTTTGTGTGCCAGTAGTTTTTTATCTCGTTATCCGTTCTGCCTGGCAACTGTTGCAGCAAATTAAAATAAAATTATAAATATATGATTACATTATTTTGATTACTCATTTATATTTCATATGACATGATTTCTTGGGGGCTTCAATAATGACCATGATCAAGTAAAAACATTTATTATATGTAACTTGAATGAGCCTAGGGCAATCAAAAATTCTGGCAGCTATTATAAATTTATGCATGATTAGATTGAATTTTATTTCAATTAATTAATCAATTATTAGATTGAATTTTAATTAATATTCATATAACACCGTGTTTTTGGGATTGCATGATGCAACGAGCGTGATCAATTTAAAACATTTAATTATACTATATGTAACATGCATACTTGTGAAAGAGCTCGAATGTTCAAACTCTAGGATCACCATTCTTCTAAAAACATGCATGACCCTAAGGCAATAGTAATAAAAAAACCAAAACAAAAACAAAAACCGTTATAAATCTATTGTTACATTGCATTTTAATTATTCATATATAAATACAATATAATTATGAATTTCATGATCAAATAAAAACATTTTCTGTATGTAACATTGGTTTAGGGTAATAAAAACCAAACTTTAGAATTCAAAAAAACCAAAAACAAAAAAATTCATAAATCGATCCTTCAACAAAAAAATAACATGAATTTCAAATGAAAATAAAACTATGGGAGATATGATAGGTCAGTCGAAAGAGATCTCTCTCAACGAACAGAATAAACATTAAGAGAAAATAATCAAACCTGAGAAGCAATGGTAGACCATTTGTTGCCGTACTGTGCCTGAAGTCGATTGATGAGCTCCTTCTCCTCCTCTGAAAGCTTAGCCTTATTGAGTCCAGGTTGGAGATGGTCCTTCCACCTCAACCAGCAACTCTTCCCACTTCGTTTGAGTCCTGTCATCTTCTCCACTTCTTTCCATTGATGCGCACCATGTATCTTGACATAATTTTTCAATATGTCATCTTCTGCTGCAGTCCACGCTGACCTCTTCCTCATGAAAACAACACCCTGATCTCCTTTGCCCATGCTGCATCTTATTTTTCCCACAGGAGTATCCATTCTTGTTCTCTCTCTCTCTCTCTCTCTCTTTCCTTATTTTTATGAGAGAGTGATAGACTATTGGTGCTTTATATAGAAAACAAAAAGAGTTGTCAGATTTCAAATAAGAGGTGAAGAGGGGATTTTCAGATTGATCTTTTATAACAGATTTTTTTTGTTGTATATCAAGTTTAAATTTTAAAACGCGTTTGATGATCAGGTTTAACATAGTTGATTTTTTGGCTCCGAGGATAGAATTGACTTATAATCTTTTATGATTGTCACTCATTGGATAATTAACAATAATGATTAACATCCGCTTTCATCAATGCAAGAAGATCTGTAAAATAAATATCTCAAAATATCTGCATTGGCTAACTAACTTTCCGAAAATATAGGAAAAAGGACCATTTTGTTTTATTATTAATGATAAAGACCATATATTATTAGTAATGATAAGGTTTTTTTAAAGGTTTTTTATTGGGATTTTTAGTTTTAAGTCCCCGTAAACTATAGTATTTATCTATCGATCCCTCACTTCTTCATATTAAAGTTTTAGTCCCTACATTTAAATTATATGTTCCTTTTTAGTCCCGAGAGGGACCTATTCCTAAATTATTTAGTTTGTTTTTTTGGTATGTGGGAGGGACATATTCCTAAATTATCATTTAAATGTAGGGACTAAAACTTAAATAAGAAGAAGTGAGGGATGATCACTAAATCTTATAGTTTATGGAGACTTAAAACTAAAAATCCTTTTCTTATGTTTTAGTCATTGTAAACTATATGATCTATCTATCACTTCTTCGTATTATAATTTAAGTCTCCCGATTTAAAGAATATATTTCTTATTAGTTCTTGGGCGGGACATATCACTAAATTGTTTGATTTTCTTTTTGATCCCTCCCAAGTACTAAAAAAGAACATATTTTTAAATTTGAAAACTTAAACTGTAATATGAAATAGTGAGTAATTAATCACTAAATCATAGAGTTGATGAGGACTTAAAATTAAAAAACCATTTTTTATAATACTGATAAGATTCATATTGATATCTCATAACAGATTTTTTATGTATATCTAGTTATAAACACACATTATGTAATGATTTTTCAAAAGGATAAAATCACTTTATGATAGCAATTTCTACTTTCTTTAAAAAAAAAATTGAATTTATGATAGAAGTTTTTTTAAAAAAATTTCTACTTCCCTAAATAAATAAATAATTGACATGGAGGATTCTCTCTTTTTTTTTCAAATTTTAATTAATATTTGATGTATAATGATTGTTATTATTTGCAATAAATGACTATCTATAAAAACAATCCCCCTGAAAACATTGAATCTCATGAACTTCCACAGACTTCTATGTCTATTTATTTCAATGTAAAAGTGACCGAAAACTCTACTTTTGAGGAAAAGTAATTACATGGGGATGTTTGAGAGGGCTGAAAAAAAATGGTTATAGAAAATTATTTCTATAACCACTTTCAAATTCCGATTTTGCCATCCACCCTGAGGGGTTCGTAGGACATTGTCTTGAGATTAAGAACTCTATATTTTTTAAAAGTTTCTCAAAAGTTCTATGTATCTTCTTTTTTCCATGAATATTATAAATTTAATAAACCAATATTTTTAATATTTAAAAGATGTAAAAGTACATTTCATTGAATTAAATGATATTTTTTAAAATTTAAAATTATTTTTTATAATTTAATAATCATTTTTTATATAAATTAGATATTGTAAATTTTAAAAATTATGTCATATAATATTATAATATGTCCTTATTATAAATTTTAATATGATTTGAAATTAAATGGAAACCATTGGGTTGTTAGGCTTGAAAATAAAATTCAAAATCCAAAAAATATCTTGATTTAATCAAATCTTAACAGACTTTTTGAATTATGATAAATACTCTTATTTGAATTAGAGAGACTTTTACTTATTGGCTCTCATAGACTTTCACATACTTTAAAAGACTTTTACATGCTTTTGTAAATTTTTACATATTGACTCGAATGAAATTTCACGAACTTTTGTATACTTTAACAAGTGAATTTCTATTGATTCTGTAGACTTTTGTAAAGTTGTTTTTTGATTTTTAAAATAAAAAATAAAGAACATAATTATTCAAATTCAACATGAATTATTTATACCCAACATAAAATGTAATTTAATATAATAAATATTGATCTTTATATATCTAAAATGC
Source organism: Acorus calamus (assembly GCA_030737845.1). Taxonomy (NCBI): domain Eukaryota; kingdom Viridiplantae; phylum Streptophyta; class Magnoliopsida; order Acorales; family Acoraceae; genus Acorus; species Acorus calamus. The sequence continues at coordinate 11,125,800 of CM060878.1, read as the reverse complement.
ATATTGCTTTAATGTCATGATTGACATACATATATCTAAAATGCATATTGAGAAATTCACAATGAGCCAAATTTTTTTTTTGTTATAGAGAGAAATTCAAAGGCTTTTATAAAGGGGAGGGATGAGTTCAATTAGGAAGACAATAAAATGAGAAAATATATATATTAGATTAAAATCATATATTACATCACTTCAAATATAATGAAATATAATGAAATAAATCATAAATTATCACTTCAAATAAAATAAAATAAAATCATAAATTACATAAATATCAATCTTTATATATCTTAATGCATATTGCTATAATGCCATGATTGAATTGCATATATACTGCGAAAAATCCACAATGAGCCTAACTTTTTTTTTTGTTATAGAGAGAGAAATTCAAAGGCTTTTATAAAGGGGAGGGATGAGTTAAATATATACTTTTAATTATGAAAAATATTTATGTTTTTGTATGAATAGTAGACTGCTGTGATTTGTGAATTTATAAAATTAAAAAATGACAATGTTGCATAAGAATTTATCCTGTTCAGGTAGAGTGGGTGGGAGTGAAGGCTATTTGGAGCATATGATGACTTATTCTATTAGGGTTAATTGGTTTGACAAGATGTTAAGTGGTGAGACAATAATTATTGATTAATTATAAGGATAAGTGAGTAGTTGGGCAGTTTATCCTCATTTCGTATAAAAAATAGTCAGGGTAAACTACGGACAGTTATCCCAATTTTAAAATGAAAAATGGATATTTTGTTCTATTTTAAGGCTGAGATAACATTTATCCCCACCTTTTGTCTCATTTTTTTACAAATGTAAATATGAATTAAATTGATAAATTTTTTATCCCCTAAGATTAATACAATATATCCTCTCAAAATCTTAATCCATTGCTAAACGAATAATGATTCACAAGCCTCATTTTACAGACCCCATATAGGCTTATGAGGTGGCACAAAATTTAATACCTATTTTTCTCTTTTTGTCTTTTTCAATAAATACTCCTCATAATACAATGATGATGTGTCATGATTTTTTGAATTTGTTTGGAGGATCAAATCCCATTATTCTTGGTAATTAATAGTCTTATCTTTTGCTTTATAAGATGGAAAAAAAAACATGATTTGTCTGTCCATCTACGGCTTCTTTTTCTTCTCTACCTAAAACAAAATTTGTATTTGTGTTACATTCCTTGTTTTGTATTTGTTACAATTTTTATTATTGAATTTGATGCTAAATTCTATTACTCTTTTACAACATTTTTTTAAGAACACAGAGAACCATATCGGAAGGTTGTTTTGGAGGTTTTTCAAGCATTGATTTGTTTTTGGGAGGACTGGAAGTTTTTCAAGTATTAATTTATTTTTTGGATGACTCAAGGTTTTTCAAGTATTGAATTGTTTTTCGGAGGACTTTTCAGCCTCCGATCATATCGGAATTCATAATTGAATGATTGTATGTCTTTTCCAATGAATGTCGATTCAGGTGCGGCATTTTATTTTTTGTTTGTTTTGCATTTGTTATAATTTTTTTTATTGAATTTAGTTCTAGTTGTTAAATCTGACAGCCTTAAAAATGGAGCGTTTGATCTTTAAATTATTTAACAAAGTCAGTTACATTGTAGAATGTAACTAACTTTTAATTGTTTTATATAAATGAAGTCAGTTACATTTACAAATGCAACTGACTTCTAATGCAATTTATTGTTAAAATTAAGTTACATTTTATAAATATAACTGAATTTTATTCCGAATTCTAATTTTATACTGTGATGTATTTCACTTATGCATTTATTGAAAAAAATTGCATCAATCACAAATACTTTGTTTGATTATTGAAATAAAAAAATTACAAATTAACAATAATGTTTAAAAAAAACATTGATTATTCCCTATCACCATCATTTTGTTTTTGGAATGATTTCATTTTTTCAGTTTCTTTTTTAGAAACCTTATAGGATTTGAATTTGAGTTATGTTTTCATAAATTTAATTAATGGTTTTTTTTTTGTTTTAAAAAAAATAGATATTTTGAAATGAATTGAATATGTTGATATATTTTTCGAAAAAGATGGAGATGGATTTAATGAGGGAGAAAATCATTGATTTTAAATCAGGGTAATACTGTATTTTGCATTCTTAACATTTTTTTAAAAGTCAAACAAGTAACCAATGAGATAATGACACACCTCGTGGGGTTTATGAATGGAGCCTAAGTTGTGGGGCGTGTGTAGCAGGACTCTTGCTAAACTAGCCCTTAGGTAATGATGATAATTAATTAATTAATACATAAATAAGGGTTGGTTTCATTTTTATTAGGGTAAAACAAAGTTAGTACTAATATTTATTATGAATGAATATAACATGATGGAATATCGTTTGACCCGGAATGTTAGGAAGACCTTATTTATCTGTTCTAAATATGAATTAAATACATAAACCCTTTACAATGTGTCAAAATACGGAAAACCCATGTAAATGATTATTTTACCCATATGGATTATTATAAAATTAAATCTTATCTCGAGGATTAAAATCATCATTTACAAATTATTTTTCTCATTTTTAATACATTGTAAGAGGATTTTGGTATATTGTGTATTTACCCATGATTAACTAAACAAAATATTAACAGAATATTCTTTACTGTAAATTGAAAATTTAACTCAAAATTTTATTTAGATTTATATTGATGTTTTGAAGGGTTTATATGAACTTAAAGAAAAGTCAGAGGGTTATATGGATTTCAAGAAATTTATAAAAAGTTATTATATTCATTATTTTAAAAAGCAATTAATTAATCCATGATTAATCCCCAGTCCATTCTTAACTATCCGACGAGGTCTAATGCTTTTTACAACATGGATTGTTGTTATTCATCCACATCAGAGAGTTTGGAACCCTCCTCTATTTTCAGGCCATCTCTCTGATTTGTGTTAACTTCCCTTTCAGAGAGTTTGGAAAACTCATCTGTTTTTTGTACTCTTTTGTTGGCTATATATAATTGTACATTTTGGATATTGAATGAAATATACTCACTTAAACAAAAAAAAAACACTCGATATGCATAAAAATTCTATTACGGAAGATCAATATGGAACTTATCCGCATTATGATTCAAACTTTATCATTAATTAATAATAATACAAGGGTCAATGTTTTCGTGGTATTTTTTTTAGCTAGATCATTTATTGCAAATAATAACAATCCCTGATATACATCAAATATTAATTAGAATTAATATTAATTAATCTCAAGGACAAAGAGGGCGTAACCTTCTCTAGAAAACAACTTATCCCTCTTGACCCAATTTGATGCTTCCTCTGTTTTCCATTGGGTCACTCTACCTTGTAATTTTGTAATTGTTCTCTTTTTTTTTTCCTTTGTAAAGTTTTTAAAGTTATGGGCAATACAATTTGCTTACTTACCAAAAAAAATAAAATATTAATTAGAATTTGAAAAAAAATTCCTCCAGGTCAACATTTTTTTTAACAAGTTCGATATTGCAACCATGATTTCATTACCATATTAGACAATCCTAAAGGGTAACCGGTGAAATATAATAAAAAAATAAAATGTTGTGGTAGTCTAGAGGGGTGTATTTATAGGTCCGGAAGGAAGGGGTGGTTATATACCCACCCCATACAATGAGAAAACCACCCCGTGACTAATAGTTTGCATACACTTTTGAAACTACCAATCACACCCCATTTTAAACAAAACTCACCCCCTTATTCGACAAACGTAATGTTGACAGATGTGGCATATATCGACACTTTTAGTGTCGAAGTGAAATATTACACAAACATTTTTTTTTATAATATCGACACATGTACTGTCGATATGGGTTAAATATGCCACCAAATAGAGTATCGATATTAGCAGATCATTAAAAAAATAAAATGATAAGCATCAATCGACCAATGAGATGTCAGGAATAGTGTTAATGGCCAACAGGGGAAACATCTAAGACTATATATTCACAACTACGGGGAAATTAATAATAAAATTAATATGGGATAACATTTGTTTGTGAAAGAACAAAATAGACTTAGTTATATGTTTTAAACATATACCCATAAAAACGAATGCATTGAAGCTCTAAAATAATAACTTGTTTAAACAATATAAGAGTATTTTTTTTTAATACCCATATGTTTGAATACCCAGCAGGATCATATCTATACTACTACAAAAAGTATGAGTTGAAGGAAAAACATTTTAGTCAATTTTACCCCTAAAACTTAATTAAAAAGTCACGTATATCCATCAAAAAATATAAAAATTATATAGCATGTTTAGATTTATATTCAATCTTATTATCCATTAATAGATCTTAAATTTAATTAATTTGTTTAGATTTACATTTAATCTTACTATCTTATTGATTTTTAGATTTAGTGTTTTGTAGATGTATATTAAAGATTTAATTAGTGATTTGGATGAAATAAAAAAAAATTATTTCACCAAATATTTTAGCAATTTTTCCCTTGAAATTAATTTAGATACACATATATCCATCAATAGATATTTTCTCCATTTGAAATATGATAGATTTTATCCCACAAACTAGATTTTATCTCAAAAAAATATTATTTTAGTTCTTATCCGATTTTAATAGATGTTAATTAATAAATATCATTAAATAAATTTAAATTTAATATTCATTTGATTATTAATTTTCATTAAAAATTTATAATTAATTTCGGGTTAAAAAATTTGAAATTTTGATCTTCTTTTACACCATGAATAATCATTTTTTTTAAAATCATTTCATATACATAAGTATAAATAAAAAATATCTTTTCAACAAGATCTTTATAACTCCAATCCGGTTTATACTCGAAAAATTACAATTTTTTTATAATAATAATGATCAAAATAAATATACATAAAAATGGATCTGAATTATGAAACTAAAAAAAAAATTTAATGATAGTCAAATTTGAAATATTTAATTTCTAATATCCAAAATACATATAGATATTAATAATTGTTGTTATATTTTAATTCAAATTTGAAAGAAATGTAATACAAGAAAAAAATATTATATATAAAAAATATAATCATAATAATAATTTTTTATTTAAAAAAAAACAAATTCGTTTTTAATTATTTTAGAAGTTTAAATTATTTCTCATAATTAAAAATTATTTTATTGACAGTAATATGATTTTTTAAAATTCAATTCAAATATAGATAAAAATGTATCAAATAAACAAAAAAATAGGTTATATCTATAAAAAAATTACCATTTATTTATGATGAAAAGAAGGTTCCAAAAAAAATATATAAATGCCCTACCACTCCTACCGAATTCATTTTCTTTTTAGTTTCTTGGTCTTTATTTCAAGATGATTTCAATTTTTATTTATTTTTTGTTTATGCTTTATTGTGTTTCAATCATATTGAAATTCAAATATTTGAAGTGTATGTGTGTTTTCTAATAATTGTTTTCAAAGATGACGAATGTGCTTTTTGAAAATTTTAAATATTTGTGAAAATTTTATTTGGATATTCTAATCATTTGCTTTATTTAATGTTTTGTTATTTCAGGAGAATTGAATTATTATACATACAAGAGTTCTCTTCTACACGCTCATCAAAAGAGTAAGATGCTATTTTTTAATATTTTTAATATTTAATTAATGATTTTCGAATGTATTCCATCTTTGTAATGTTGCATTTAAAAAAAATACATAACTAATATACATATATTAGTTCATTCTACATACATGTTAGACTTAGGTAGGAATATATATCTTTTAATTTATCTAATATTAATTGTTGTTTATATACATAGGAATATATATCTTTTCGTTTATCTAATATTTATCATTGTTTTATATCTTTAGAAGATTATTTTATATGTTTTTTCATTTTTTATTGTTTTTGTTAGATTTTTTTAATAATAATATTTAGATTAAAAAATCAATTTTTTATTATAATTGTTTTTAAGGATGACGAATATGTTTCATTTTTAATATATTGGGAACATTCTATTTAATAAAATATCATATATCAGTTAAATTTAATATTCATTTTATTATTAATATAAAAAATATATAATTTATTTTAACTGATAAATAACTAATTTTGGGTCAAATATAATTTTTAACATTTAATCTCAGTTTTTATTAATAAATAATCAATCATCTTTAGAAAGCTTTATTGGACATGCAAAAGCATATATGAATAAATCTATGTTACAAATAAAAAATTATTTCTGTTTAAAATTATATTTTAATTTTATTTTATATTTGAAAAAATTGAAATTGTATGTGAAATTTAGGAATTCAAATTTAAACATATAAATTTAATTATTTTTTGTATTAAATGAATATGTGATATAATGAATTTAAATTTATCTATTGATCTGAGATCTCTTTTTGAATTGCTCATACTTAATTTTTATTTATGTTATTAATATTATAATATTTATATTTATGTTTTTATTCAAGATATGATTTTAACACATATTCTAATAATCAAAATAAATTAATGTCACAAATAATATTTATATTTATATTTACATATCTTCATTTATTAATATTGTTATGAGCATAAAAATAGAAAAGTCTTGATATTCTTTGTTAGTTTATTTGCATGAGACAGATTTACATTAATATTTTATTTTTGGGAAAAATCCATATAACCCCCTGAAATCTTGTCTAAATCCATATGACCCCCTCCGTCCGCCTTCCGTCAGCTGAGTTAACGGAGAAATTGAAAAAAATCCATATAACCCCCTGTAATCTGGCCTAAATCCATATAACCCCCTACAATCTTCATATATCCACATAACCCCCTGCAATCTTCATATATCCATATAACCGCAATCTTCATATATCCATATGACCCCTGTAATTTTAGAAAAAAATCCATATAACCCCCTGTAATTTTGAAAAAAATCCATAAAACCCCATGTAATCTGGAAAAATATTTCTAAAAATAAAAAAATATATTTTTTATTAATAATAGAGTAATTTTTATTATTCCTAATTTTTTAATTATAAATGACATGTGATTTCATAACCAGTACCCCGACACATTAATAATAGAGTAAATTAACATTTATATGCATTAACATTTAATGGATTGTAAATCTTTATTTTGTTGTATTTTCGATTATTCTCATTAGATAACATAAAATTGATATTTTTATTGTTTGATTCACCTTGAATAAAATAAAGATAAATGATAAATAAGAGATAAATAAGAGTTTATGATTTTTAAATGACAAATATACTCTTGTATAAATTATTTGTGTTTGGGAATAAATATGAGAGATGTGTGTGTAATATGATAGATGTGACAGTTTTTGAAAAAAAATATTTTTAAAATTTTAAAAATGGCAAGAGGAAATTTTTTTATATTTATATTTTTGAAATTTATTTTTGAATTTTTAGAAATATTTTTTTTAGATTATATGGGGTTATATGAATTTTTTCAAGATTACAGGGGGTTATATGGATATATGAAGATTGTAGGAGGTTATGTGGATATATGAAGATTACAGGGGGTTATATGGATTTAAGCCAGATTACATGGGTTATATGGATTTTTTTCAATTTCGCCGTTAACTCAGCTAACGGAAGGCGGACGGAGGGGGTTATATGGATTTTTGGGTATGATTACAGGGGTTATATGGATATATGAAGATTGCAGGGGGGTTATATGGATTTAGGCAAGATTTCAGGGGGTTATATGTATTTTTCCGTTTATTTTTATATCACGATTATTAATATTATGTATCTATTGAATTTTTTCATTTATTCAAGTAGTTTTCCCTTATGATGTATACATTTGCATATTTATATATATATATATATATATATATATATATATATATATATATATATATATTAACAAGATAATATTAACTTTAATATTTAATTAAATAATAATAATTTCAAATAATGTTCATAATAATTCGCGTGCATCGCACGTGTGCATTAACCAGTACATACAAAAACAAAAGCGCTATGCTTTTCAAACTAAACATCAATCATATACTCAAGAATGTAGACCATTTGTTACTATACATTGTGAGCCTGGTTTGATATAAAAAAAGGGGGTGGTTTTCTTATCGGGTTGGTTTTTCATTAAATAGGGGTTTAAATAACCGCCCCCTAATTAGCCAATGAGTGATAATCATTAAACATGTCGATTACGATCTTCATGGACAATTTGTCCATGTAACGGATTTATAAATCTTATGTTATTCAATTATAGCATTGGTTTGTAGATAAAAAGTTCAATGCTATTCGATTAAGACATTATTTCATGGACAAAAAGTCCAACGTTATTCAATCAAAATATTATTTCATGGACATAAAGTTCAGCATTATTCGATTAAGACATTATTTCATTGACAAAGTTCAATGTTATTCGATTAATACATTATTTTGTGAACAAAAAATCCAGCATATTAATTCAATTGAGACTCCTCATAGTAGACATTTTGTTATATGTTATTCAATTTAAATATGATTTATACAAACTTTCATGAGTTATTGACTTTTGTGGACTTTAAAGAGAGAAATATAAAGGAAAAAATCCTTTCAAAATCTCACCCAAATAAGTGGGATTCTAAGCACTTTTATTCTACCATTGCAAATATCTTCTTTTTTTCTTTAATTTTATGGATGATGGTTTTCTAATGTATTTCATATTTTTTATTCACAGTTTTATTTCTCTATTTATCATTTTTTTTATGAATGTGCATATGTTTGAAATATTGATATTATCTCATATGTTTGATGAATATATGAGAATGGTGGATTTGCTTGTGTTGCAACGAATCATTTCATTATTATATATTATATAATGTATACCTAGATCATCCACCGTTATTTTCTAAAATATAGGTTTATTTTATTATATATTTGATTATATGTTCAATAATTTTATATTGTTTGATTTGATTTACCTTGAAGATGTTTTACTATACAATATAATATAGATGCCTATATATGTTTTTATAATATTTTGGAAAATATAAAAATAAAAATACATATTTAGGCTTATGTACATATATTTATCTTTTCAGTAATGTGATGGAATATGTTGGCATTAATCAACTATCAAGATACTGACTACATGTACATTTTTTTTGTTCAACCTGATCTAATTTTCATGTGACATTTTTCTAGCTTGCTATTATTGTCCTTCATTTAGTTCATATAAATCCTTACAATGAATTATATCTTCTATCTTAGAATTCCAAATCAACCAATTGGTATATTGTTTATTCCAATCATCTTGGCAGTGGTGTTCTGATTATGTAATCCACAACCAAACTAGGTTGGATACAAATCTTTCTGATACCATTTGTTGGGTTCCCAAAAACACCAACATTGCTTGTCAGGATAAATAATAATTTTAATTTTGTGAATTAAATAATATTACTACGAAAAAAAAATATTTGTAGCCCAAAACAATCGTCAAGCAAATAATCATAGCCAAAAAATAGGAAAATAGGAAACATAAAACAACACCAAATTTAACATAGAAAACTCTCACAACCTAGCGAGTAAAGCTGGCAACAATCTATATATGAAAAATATAATGGAAATAAGTTCCTCTTAAGCTTTGCCTAAAACATGGGAAACATAAATATAAATGAGAGATGCCGTGTTACTTAGCAATAATAAATAAATAAATAACCTGAAATATCACCACTATTAACCTTCCAAATAATATAGAGAACCACCTTGATCAAAATTGAACCCACGCATTCTGATTTCAATATTTGAATCAAGTGTCCAAAATTAGATGCAGTCTCCTCGCAATGCATACCATTTTTTTTCCAATGAGTACATAAATGAAGTATAAATGATATATTCATCCTCCTGTTTGACTCATTTTGCAGGCCACACTTGTTTTAATATTTGTGTATATATATAATTAATTGATAAAGTGTATTATTGTATAAAAAAATGATGTAAATAATCAAGAATTTTTTAATATTTTATAATAGAGTATTTATTGCGTGCCATAATTTCACACTATATAGATGACGTGGAGAGTGTAAACCTTACTATAAAACCAACTAAAACCAACTGAGTATGTCAACATCCTTTCTAGTATAAGGGTAGCAATGTCTCCTAAGGGTCTGTATGGCTTGGAGAAGGGGGTGTCCGCTGTGTTTCAAAATGCATATATGACGGAGTTTTTGGTTCATCGACGCCACCTGTTTGTGTCCGCAGTGGCGTCCACCGGTGCCCACCAACGCCACCACCAAATTAAAACACTTGTTTGTGTCTGCGATTCTATCCGCTGGTGCCCACCAATGCCACCACTCTCAAACGCCTCCGCCAAACGGACCTTAAGTCTAACAATGTGGGTGGGTCGGGTTCAACATCTACAATAGGGTGGTGAAAAAAAAATTGACAACATTGTAGGTTGGATTTTATATTCTTTAGTCTACTGCCTTCTCTAGATCTATGTTGACTCATCCGTCTGTTTGTACAAAAAAATATTTATTATTATTAGAGATAATCTATTTGGATAGAGACGTAAGATATTCCGAGATGGATAATTATTCCAATATAAATAAGAAATAAGTCATTTTATCATGAATAACTTGTAGATAAAAAGTAAGTAAAATGTGGATAAGAAGAAATTATAAAAGGTGAAAAAATAATACAACATCTGGCATCCTAATTTTAAGAGGTGATGACAGATGATTTGACATGTGGTTCCTTTTATATGAGTGATATAGATTAAGTGAAATAATACAATACCAAATGACCTAAAATGTTAATACCAATTTATTCTTACCTTCCCTTCGCATTCCTTCGCATATTCAGCTACCCAAACATGGGTGTGACCTCATTTATTCTCTTTAATCTGTTCCGGGACTCTCTTCAACAGTTTTCACCCCTTTTCAGCTGTGTTTATCTTATCGATTAAGGTAGTTAAAACTGGAGTTCATTAGTAGAACAAAAGATCTGTTTATGATATATATGTTTTCTTGGTCATATACATTATTTCATGTCTGGGCATATTCACAAGACATTATGTATTATTGTATTCCCCCTGCAAAGGAGAAGAGAAACCTCCAAGAAAAGAAAAAACCAAATGTCTAGTCTGAACTAGGGGCGTGTAAATAACATAACACCATTCAAGATGCCTTGGTGAGCCTCAGTGGTTGTAGCACAACGGTTCAAGGTTTATCTGTGTTAAGGGTAAGTCTTGGATTCGAGTTTTGACGCTGATTTATCCACTTGTTTGTTGATAATTATTCGAAAGAATTTTTCGTAAAAACGAGTCAAACAAACAAAGGTAACATTCTCAGCTCGGTCATAAGATCATCTATGAGAGGTCCCTGTGACATAAAAAAAAAATACATTGGTGAAAATTACAATGAACCTCTATCATCAACATGTCAACTTGTCAGGGGATCAACATGTCTAGTCTGAACTGTGAACTATATAGAGTGAAAACAGTTCGATCAGTATAAGACCATAGCTTTGCCATAGCTTTGTTACCTTATATTTTCTACCAAAAATTAATCTCTATAAACTAAAATTCACAAATTTAAGTGGATGAAGTTTAAACAGGATCTATCATTTATCAATTATCTAAAAATATCTATATATGTTCAGAATCTGTATCCAAAAGATCAAAAAAATTATATGACATTCTAATATATTGTATATGGACACAAATATGCCTTAAAAGATTGATTTTAGTCCTCGCATCTCTCAAATGTATGTCACTTGATTGTCCATATTCAATTATCCAAAAAATATATGCATCTAATACTTTGAATATGAAAATCAACGTCCTTTTTTTAGTCAAATGTAGGTATATCCATTTCAAGAAACAGACAATGTCTGAAATTGGGGTTACAGAGAGATGATGAAAATGAGCAAAACACAAAGGAAAAAATAAAGGGAGATGATCAATATATGGAAAGATTTAGGATAATATATGCGTAGTTGATAGACTGGTTGGGTGGTTTAACACAATTGTAAATATCATCTATTCTGTTATAACTATACTCTTCTATTCCTTCTAAACAAATAATTTTTTAAGCTTATTCACCCTATATTCATAAACTGGTCAACGGATTGGATACCGGATAAAACCTATATCTGTATCCGTGTTCGAAAAAATATTCGTATCTATATCCAATCCGAAAATCTAGATTCGAATTCAGATAATTATCTGAAATTTCCAAAAAAAATTTTAAAAAAAATCTAATATATAAAATATATAAAATTTTTAATAATTACCTAATATAAACCATAAAATTATAAAAATTAATAATAAGTATATTATATGGTTTAAAGTATAATAAATAAATAAATAACTCATACTAATCCTAAAAATATAAATATATTAATATAATAAATAATAGTATAAAATAAATTTCAGATACGAATATTTTTAAGATTAGATACCATCATATTTCAGATAATGATACGTATTTTCAGATATCAAATAATTTTTAAAATTTTCAGATTCAAATCAGATAAAGAAATTTTTTTTTTGAATAATTTACAAGCTTCTTATTCCTTTCTATAATTAGGGATGGCAATGGGGTGGATATTATTGGTAATCCGACCCAAACCACACCCCTATTAGAGTAGGTTTGGATTCCATGTTTTTCAAACCCAACCCAACCTGCAAACTTGACCTATATTCGATTATTAGAATTTATGAACTATAAATGAAAATTAATTTCTAATATAGTTAACAATTAAAATTCAATCATCGTCTTTCTTTTTTTCTCTACATCCATTCATTAACGTTCATTTCACGAAGAATATTCAAAATACACACCTTCAAAAAATCAATTGTCTATCACCATAAAAATAAAACATGTTTGATATTTTACAATATTTTATATTTCCCTTTTCCTTTCAACATATAAGGCAAAAAAAAATTTATTTATTTGGTTTTAATTAACTCTGAAATGTTATATGTAATGAATGTTATGAACTATTTACGTTATATCTATTTTGGTATTTTAGTATTCAAATTGAAGTTTTTTTTTATAAATATAATCTGCATTCATGTTAAAAATAATTTATTTTATTATATAATTTTTTATTATATTAAATATAGTGATCAAGCAATCCAACTCATTTTAAACGAAGTAATTTGGGGTGGGGCATATATGGATTTTTAGATGTGAATTTGAATTTTAAATTATAAAATCCAATATGGAGTGAGACGGGCACAAAGCCTAACACTGAAAAGATGAATTGAGTTTGGGTTACATAAACCCAGCTCCAATCCAACCTATTGTGATACCTACTGTTCTCCCACAATTCATCTACCCAGAATGCCCAGTAAGGTTTGGCCTTCCCCATGCATCTTCAGCACTGATGCAGGTACTGGAAAAGTGGAGTGGGGTGGGTGGGGCAGACATTAAATGCATGGCAAAATAATGCAATGCAAATCTCGTGACGAACGAATGCCACCAAAACACAACCAGCCTAAACTTTGATGGGTTCTTACGTGACTGCATTTAATGTTCTGCGCCCTCCTTTAATTTCTTCAAATATCCAAATAACCCATGAACTTTCCTGAAGTACATGAAACACCTCAAAACAACTATACATGTCTATTTGAGTTAAACTTTCATAGATAGATAGATAAATATTTTACAAATATTTTATTTAATTAATCGTAGTTAAAAACACAGTATAATAAAACCTCATACAATATATTAAAAATGAGAAATAATCTGTAAATGAATATTTTACTCCTATGGATAGAGTCTAAAGGAGTAAAATCATTATTTTTAAAGGGTTTTTTCATTTTTAACAAATTGTATGGAGTTTTTGGTATACTATATTTTCAGTTAAAGTTAACCAAATGAAATATTTGTATAATGTTCCTCATCTGTCGAAGAAGGTTTAACTCATGTATTTGGATTTACATGGATGATTGATTATACGGGGTTATATGGATTTTACAAAAAGTCAGGGGGTTATATGAATTTCAAGCAATTTACGGAGGTTATTTGAATTTTTCCTTTCTTTTTATGTCATGGAGAAAAAAAATACTAATAATAGTTAAAAGTAATATTAGGGACATATATTAATATTTTAAAAAATGTAATATATCTCATTTAATCCCCTTAAATGATGAAAAAAAAATATAAATAGCTTTATAACTAATTAATTGAATGATATTTTTAGCAAACGTAAAACAACTTTTACAATGTATATACCTCACTTAAAAAGGGTTATACCTTACTATGGAGGTATATGGACTATTCGCACTAATTATGTGTGATAGCGCTCTGACAGGTAAGTTATGATATCGGAACACAACAAATCATATAAAATTGTATTATGTGTTGTTCAAATTTAATGATCTTATATAATTATTTTATTATCTTTATATGATTTTGAAGGATGTGAGAAGCTCTTAACTCTCTGTTTCACTTCTTTCATCTCTCTCATTGGTCATTAAATATTTAAACATATTAATTATTTGAGATATTACAAAATTGTAATAAAAAGCTTTTGATCATGGTTAAAAACCATGATCTACAACACGGTGATTGTATTTAGTGTGAATTATAACATTTTTTCTAGTAGTGAAAATACTCCAATTTAAAAAGATCTGAATTTAAATATTAATATTTTTATGTAGTTGATTTATAATGGGATACTAATATTGAGGCAATTGATTTTATTTATTTATTTACTTATGAAGAATGGTGTTCCTCAGGATTTGCTCCGTCGTTTTTTTTATAGAGAGAGAAAGTGTTTGCTGACTTAACCAAAACTCGATTCACTTAAGGCATTTGATAGACTTAGATTTTGTCTAAGATATTAATTAAAGAGCACAATTGGATATTAATATTGATGCAGTAAAATGTGTAAAAGATTTAGCATGCAAATATGTTAATGCAGAGAGACACTCACTCATTCTTGTAATCATTTTTACATCCCTAACTTAGTATGTGAACTTTCTAATGGCATATATATTCTATTATGTAGAATAATATAAACTCTATAAGAAAAAAAATGCATCATTATATAATATATTTAAGCATGTACTTTTTTGTGAAGATAGGTATTTCATAGACAGATGTATACTTTAAGAAAATTTAAAATATATGGAGACTGGTAAAAATTATCACAAGAATGACCTAGTGTAATACAATCTAATATTTTATTAAGTGTGTTCCCATGGTTGTTTGAGTGGTGGACCACATATTTCTAGTTATTACTCTCCGCATGTCAATGTTGCCATCAATTGTAACTGTCCAAAGCATTTCCTGTTCAAGACAAAGCCATCATCATTTGGTGTAACTACCTTCTATTTTAATCTCCCAAATAATAAAATTCCAAATGCCATCCTCAAATTTCAAACTTGCAATTAATCTGGCATATCATTTTAAAGCTAGATTTCATATACACACAAGCACATGTAATCCAAGTATGAAAAAGAAATTTAACCAATGAACACCCAAGCATGACAAGTTTCTTGATAGGACATCATATTCAAGTTCCAGTCCCAGTTGCACCTTAGCACTTGTAAAACAATGATAAAAATAAATACAAGCAAAAGAAAACACACAACGTAATTGAACAAGAAATTTACATGATTCAACTAATTTTCCTTGCATCTTTCAACATAGAAGAGATGTCAACATCTAATGAATCATGATATGATATTTCTCTCAATCTTCATCCTCATCGCCGCCCAAACAACGCTGTATGGTCGATTGCCTTTCAAAATATATTGTTTACCCTAGCAAAGGAAAGCCTAAAAAAAACATGGGGCCTTGAAAATATTTCTCTTGTTAGAATGCAAGACATATCATTTTATAATATAATAAAATTGAATAAATTCAAAGGAAACGAAGAATACCTCCACCGTGGAAACAAAAAAACCTTGGAGATACGTAATGGCATGAGAGATATTGACGCGGCTCAATCAAATCGCCATGGCTGTGGATCATCTCAGCCATGTTTTCTGATTGAGGCGTACCAATACCTCCCCCGCCGCAGATCCTCGATCGATTTCTCGATGTGAACTCTTCATAATCTTTTCCATTCTCTTTATATCCGATGCAACTCTTCTTCGAGTGAAAAAAACCCAACATAAACACGCACGCGCACACATAGGAAGGAAAAGAAAGAGAGTTGGGGAGGTAGTGATTAAGTGTTTGCAGACTCACACAACACCAAACCCAAGAATTGGGATGCCAAAAAAATAAAAAGCCAAACCAACATGGTAGGGAAGCATTGATTTTGCCTTGTACAAGCGTGCTCTCCATGTCGGGTGAAGATTCTTTTATAGAGAGAGAGAGAGAGAGGTGTTCAATCTATTATGGTAAAGGAGGGAGTATGATTTATAATTAGCTTTTGCTTTCTTTACATGGGAAGCTCGACTGCTGCGTAAAAGGGGAACAGGTGGAGAAAGGGTGTTTTGTGAGTAACAAAAAGTCAAGATGCATATGAATGTATAATGAGTGCTCATACACTTAAGGCCCTCGTTTGACAACATATATAAAAACAGTTTTTTTTTTTTTTATAAACTAAAGTTAAAAGCTGATATTATCAAAAAGATCAACTTAAGTACATCACTATTATTATATTTAATCTTTAAACTGTGTTTTGAAATCTGTGTTTCATAAAATAATTATCATAATTACACTTTCAAAAGGTATACATAAAAGATGTTTTTCAAACTGTGTTTCCAAACGCATCATTAGTCATATTCCAGCATGAAGGTGGTCTCACAATTAGATTATACACTCCACTAGTTGTGTGCATATTGCACTGGTGTACATTTGATTAAAAAAATTGTATTGATTCATCTAGATATATATTTTACTTTTCATAATAGCATAGCATGTATTTAGTTAGACGAGAACAATTTAAAAAAATCAAAATGTTTGGAAACAGAGGAGGTCAAGCATATCATTTTACATGCAAAATGCATGCTCAAGTGTATAGTTGGAAAAGTAAACATGGAATTTATGGTCTAATGTAGATTTTGAGAATAATTTATTCTAATTTTATGATATTATGTGCACGTTATAGATATCCATCAAAATCAAATTAATTAAAAAATGAGATGTATACTATTCTAGAATTTATACGAAACCCAGTCCCAAATGCAACCACATATGCAATTCTCACATGGTATTTTTGTCCATTCTATGCAATATTTTTTATTATTGATATTTGGTTCACAAATTTTTATAAAATGGAAAGATTGAGTACAAAATGGTCTTTCAACAATCAATAAGTAAAGTATTTTTCAACAAACTATTTACTTATTAAAAAAATTATTCGTTCACAAGTACTTATAATAAGCAGTTAAAACAAACACTCAAATAAATAATAAGTCTTTATTTTAAGTGATAAGTCAAATAAGTTCTTATTTTCCACCGAACCAAGCGTCCTCTTAGGGTTTTTTTTTTTTTAAAGAAGGTAGATCATGCTATCAACTGATTTCATTCAAGAAAAGAGTTAATACATATCTAAAGTAGGGATGAAATGATACATAATATAGAAGTAATGTGAAATATAACAAGAGGCTAGCAGGAGTGGATAGGTATCAACTCTCCACCAAAAACCAGTCCCCTAAAAAGGCTATTGTCCGACTACGTGATTATCTCAATTGTGCCTCCACGTGATGATCTCAATTGCATCCCCTTAGTGTTGGGTTACCCTAAAAAAATATGATCCTCATGAATTCCATGTTTATGTTTAATTATGACACATTTATATCTAGGTGACTGTGAATTGAGATTTGCCACAATGAGAATCCAATATTAAAGATATAGTCAAGTAGGAGGGAAAAATGGTTAGAACTCTCTACTGAACCTGGACTGCATGCATATACCACCTGGAGAAGTTCATACTGCAGAACATTGAAAATGAAAGTTTGGAAGGATTTAGACTCATTAACGTATTGAAAATGAAAACAAAAATAACTTATTCACTGTGGTCCTAATGCATGTATTTCACATTCAAATTAGAATTTTTTTATTTTTCAAATCACACATATAGTTGTACTTGGCTAGAGCCATGATTTTGTTGCATCTAACACCTTAAAAAGTCATGAAAATATACTCAGTTTATTTTACAATCTAAAATATAATTTGCTCATGTATTCATTTTTAAAAAAACCATATACATCATTTAAATAATGCGGTGTACAATTTTATAAAAGGTGAAGTATATACTCCAATAAATTTAATAGTATCATTAGAATATGTAAAAAAAATTCAACGAAATATATGCTCATTACAGTGAGTGGAGGGAACTAAAGAGATATATGAGAGTGAAACTGTGTATAGGATCGTAAAAAAGACTGGGTGTAACAGTATGTGATAAAAAAAATTCATCGATGCCTCAAAGAAGAGAGATGATCCTTGGATAGCTATTCTATATTAAAAATACTAAGCCAAAAAAAAATTTTGGAATCTCACAATGATCTACATTAACAATGCATGAATAAAATACATTCTAAATAAATCTTAATAAAAATTAACTTGAATACAATCATTAAATGACAAATAATGTAAGGGAAAATGCATATAACCCCCTGCAAACATATGAAAATCCAGATAACCCCCTCGCTTTTTTCAAAATCCTAATACCCCCCCCCCCTCAAAAATAATTAAATTTCAAATCACTCTTTTTGTCAGTTATGTTAATTCGGGGTTATCTGAATCTGACCCAATTGTATAAATTTACCTTTATACCCTCGTATAAACAAACTTAAACCTAAAATCCCTTTCTTCCTCTTCTTCTTATTCTTCCTCTTCTTCACCTAACCTTCTTCCTCTTCCTCTTCCAATTCTTCTTTCTTCTTCTTCTTCTTCACCTAAACAAACATAAACATAACACCCCCTTCTTCTTCTTCCTCTTCACCTAAACAAACCTTAACCTAACATCCCCTCCTTCTCCTTCTTCTTCTCCTTCTCCTTCTTCTTCTTGAAGTTCAAAGTTTTTAATATGGGTTGTTTAGAGGGGTAAAAACATAATTGTGGGGGTTTATTTATGTTTTTCCTAGTTTATGGGGGCTTATTTGAATTATTGCATTTTTCCTATGTTAGGATAACGAAATATTCCAAGCATATTCCAATTCTGTAAATAATTATTTGACACAGAAGGCCAGGGGTGCAGAAATACTTGGGGGGCGCAAAACAAATTCATCACATATTTATTCTATAATTATGTCTAATAAAATTTTATAATTCAATACATATAAGAACTACATGCAAGGCTATAAAACGGGCTACACGTATCAATGCTCATCCCTACAAAGATACGGCATTCCATGAGTTATTTGCAGTTCAAATCTTGAGCTCATTAAGATAATAGGTTCTCATAAGAGTTCAACCTAATTAGTGTAAAAGATGAGCATTGATATCTGCCTATATCTGAGCTCCGTATTTTTAGTTTCTTTTTGTAGATTTAAAGTAAGGGCGCAATTGCACTCTTATATATCTCGTTAAAAATCTAGTAAAGCATATACATCGTTAAACGATGTATATATCGAGTTAAATTGTTTTGCACTTATTAAAAATAAGTTCATTCAATTCGAAATAGAGTAATACACATTTTATCAAACCATATACTTTATTAAATGATGTTTACTATTTAAAAATAAATAAAAATATGTGTATCTGAGTTTTAGACTATAAAAAATACTTGAATAATTTTAATTGTTGACTTGTTGATAGGATCACGTAGACTCTACTAAGCATAAAAAATGAAACCCAAATAAAATAAGATGTTGGTGCTTTAGTGAGACCATACAATTCTTCTTACTCCTCCCTCTCTCTGATCTCTCTCTCCAATGCACAAACCCATATGAAACCCATATAAAACAAGATTTAAAAAGGGGGGGGAGGGGGCATGGCCACTGTAAACCCCCCTCCCCCTTTGGATCTACTGGAGTGATTTAACTTTTAGTTATGTTTTTTGGATGGTATTTGAATTTTGGGAAAAGGCAAGGAATTATCTGGATTTTCATATGCTTGTGAGGGGTTATACAGATTTTTCCCATAATATAAACACAATAATAAAACCTATATCAGCATGTGTTAGTGGTGATTTCAACTTTTGCTCCGCACAACAGAAGAGGTCGAGATGTTGATAGAATTACTTATACCTGTATTGCCTACAATAAAAAAAATATCATATATGGAATTGACTTATCTGATGCACATGATTTACGGGTGATTATATGCATACGGAGTTAACGTCATCAAGAAAAATATGGAATAGTACTATAGCATCCCGTTTACAGTCCTGTCTGCGAGCTATGTTGACGATATATTCAATAGTAAAATATATATTGTTTTAGTATAGTATTTACTTTACTAATGTAATGTACGTTTGATTAAAAAAAAAATAAAAAAAAGATATTAAAATATCTATTGATTAAAATATCTCATTTTCATAAAATAGTAAGTATTTCATTAAACAAGTATATACTATAAAAGAAATCAAAATGGTTGATAACTGTAGACGGGGATGCAAATGGGGTTAAACATATCTTCCATAGTTTTTACTTTTTATATGGCTGCCCAAAGAGCTCACTCAGCCGTTTTTACAATCCAAATACAGTCCTATATACCTCCTTCGCTCCCTTCACTCACTGTATCAAGATGTATACCTCATTGGAAATTTTTTATATTTTTTTATAAATGATATCATTTACTTTATTAGAGTATATATATCATCTTTTATAAAAGTATGTTCTTCATTAGATGAGGTGTATTATTTTTTTTAAAATAATATATATGTAAAACTGCAAAATAGACCGTGTGACATTTTTCTTGCTAAAATAGGGGTAGCCAGTTAGCCCAGCACAGGCCCAATCTCTGAGGCCGAGTATGGGCCCTCCCACATGGAACAGGCCCACTCCAGGAGGCCCACCCAAATGGGGATGGCCCGTATCTCACCTGCAGCCAAACATGATATGGTGCTATAAGTTGGAAAAAATGTGTTTATTTAATGAAATACATACTATAATAGGTTAACCAATACATAATTTTTACTTTTTGAAAAAATTAAAAAAATAAAATAAAATTTTCATACACTTCATTGATAGAATACATACTGCACTAATGGAGTGTATATGTAGCTAAAAGACCAATGGCGGCTCCAAAAATTTTCATAGATGATGTCATTAAAATAAATAAATTTTTAAAAAATCTACTTTTATTATATATTTATATAAAAAAAGAAACATAAAATTTTATTTTGAAAATACAACAATCTACATTAATAAAAAAATAAATCATCAAAGAAAGGAGATCAATGATTTTCAATATACAAACTTTTATAATTGCCATCAATGAAATTTCATATTTGAATTTGTTACATAATAATTTTATAATCAATGTTATCGAATATATCTTTTTCAATGTATATGACCAAACAATCATTCATTCACTGAAATGTTATTTCTATTACGTGATTAACATGTCTCTGTCCGTGCGTAGGTGATCGACGAGTTACCTATAAGGGCGATTTTTTTTTAAATAGAGTAGTGGACCCACTATTTTTTCATTGAAAGTGGGTTTAGGATTTTTAGTGGGTCTTTGGGCCGGTTTGTTCCAAAAAAATTTTGATGAGCTGCTGGTTTGTTTTAAAAAAGTATAAGGTTAAACTCTGTGTCAAACAAGGGGTTTTTTTAAATAAAAAAAAAATGGTGGGTTCAATTGACCCCACCACTCACAACCTAGCGCCCCCCTGTGAAAGACCGTCTTTGAATTATAAATGGAGTTACATAACATATTGATTGTTTCAGTACTCCAGTTGGAAAAATGTTAGACTTAGGGCTAGTTTGAAAGTGCGATGAGGAAGCCCATTAGCCCATGTCCTGAAAATCTGGGTGTTAAAAGCCCGTGTTAGAAAAGTATTGTTTTAGGAGTTTCTCCCGTACCAGTTTTTTTTGTGAAAAAAACGCTGAAACGCTTCTTCATCGTCAGACACTCAAATCCATTTGGATTTGGTGGTGTTTTTTTCTGGTTCTTCTCCTGGAGAATCTGCCCATAACGGATTCAAATGGACTTCGGTCATCTTTCTTGGGGTGCAAGTGATCAATCTCAAATGATGAATGGAACTTCTATCAGAAACTGGAGCTGGGTTTTCTCAAAATCTTTATCTTCTTCCACAATTGTATACTAATGTTAATTATCATTATTTCACTTAAGGTTCAGATGGCTGATCTTAGCCAGTTTTGATCTGTTTTCATCTGCCAGTGGTCTAGTTACTTTTCATTTTCATGTTTTATTTATCTGATGAACCTAAGAAAATAACACCTACAAAATACTGATGGCTTTCCAGAGAAATACAGGTGATCTGCTCTTACTTTTTTTCAAAATAAAATAAAAATACATGACTCCTTGGGAGTTATGTGTGATGATATTCTCCTCCTGAAATGTAATTGAAAAATTAATGTATAATTATGAAAAAAAGGGTATATAACCCAAAAACTACAAGTAGTGCTAGAAATAAGATTGGATGTGTCATTCTTCAATGAAGCCTAAAAAAAAAAATAATCTGTAGTTCTTATGTACAGTCTCCCGTCCTATTTCATTTTCACTTACAAAGTATATAATTCCATGAAAAATCAAAGCATGTTGAGTCGCACATAAGATTACATGAAAATTGTTTCCTAACTTTATTCAGATAAGACACGAAGTTATTTAAAACTAACTTAAAATAATAAACTGAACCTAGAAGCAAAGCATCATGCATGTACACTACGCAGAATCTCAGCAGGACATTAATTGTACTTTGCAAGCAAAGCATTGAGAGAATGTGAATTAATATTTGGGGAAATCAGTGGAATGTATGAAAGGACACATTGAATCCCACAATGGGATTGATGACACATGGGGGGGAACTTCACATGTGCATCCCCATTAGATCACATGGACATGTTCAAAACAATAATCTATACCAATGTTACCATATGTATTTGAATGGTGGTAGACTCAAGTCAATTATTGTTATCATATTCAACACCATTTTGGACTCAACAAGGGCAGCATTGCAACTTGCAGCCTGGTCCATAAAAAAATAAACCCACATGCCTCAGTCTCATTATTGAAAGTCAATAAAATATGAATATTAATGTATGAAATAGCAAAAGTATCTATTGATATTTTTAACTTTTTTTATTGTTTAAGTGTTTTTTTTATTTTATTTCTCGTTTAAATCTTATCATTTGAGCAGAGTAAGACTCGAAAACTAAAAACTATGAAGTAAAGAAGGGTATATCTGTCAATTTGTCACATGTATTGATTATTTTTCATGAAAATTATGCATGTCTAGATTTCTCTTCAATCTTTAAACTAGTTTAAACAACTCAAATATGCACAATCATACATGGTACATGTAGTTCAACGAATAATAAGTATATCCTTGTTTTTCACGGTATGCATATGAGATTATCATTCATTTACACACACTCCTTATGGGCGGTGTAGCCACCTACTTGTCACATCACCAGATAGATAACATGATAGAGACTCTAATCTGACTACCAAATATAAAAACATAGGGCTGCAACATGATAGGCCAAAATTAGTGACAACAAACACATCTTCCTTGCTGTGCAAAATTACACTAACCATTTGAATAGAGACAAAAATTATTCTACGGTTTATAAACTATTCACTGAATAAATTAATATATCAATGGAATAAATGATTTTTTGTTTAGTTGTATTTTTAGTTATTCTTGTTGAGAAATATAATAATAAAAAATTTGTTGTTTGGTTGATTATGGATAAATTGTACATAAAATATGAATAAAGTGTAGATAAAATTTATAAAATTTGAAAAGTGATATGACATGTGAGTCCCCTGATTTATAAGAAGTGATGACAGTTGATTTGAAAATGGGAATCCACTTATTCTATTGCTTAAAATAGCATAATTCCATGAGAGGTGGAATGGCTATACCACCTAATTTCAGTTTATATTGAAATCCAAATACTAACATTTTGCATCAATCCAAACAGTTTTTTTATCTTATTCGAGTCTATTCCAACATTAACCCTCTATCTAAACAGCCCATTGAATATACCATTTGTTCCCTGATGCCTTACAACACCAATTTAATGTACAGTAGCCTCAACTTGCTTCATAGCTTTTACTCAAAGTGAGATACTAATAGCACCACCCTCGGTTGACGAGGTGGTGAGGTGCACCCGCCTTCCGCGGATGATCAGGGTTTGAACCCCAGTATGGGCCTTGTGCCCTGTCTCCTGCCCCTAGTGAGTAGCCCTGTCAACGGGTCGGGTCCGGGTCGGGTCGGGGTGGACCCGGACCCGACCCGTGGCAAGACCCGACGGGTCCGGGTCCAATCTAGGACCCGGCGGGTCCGGGGAAATGTGGACCCGGACCCAGACCCGTCGGGTCCGGGTCCGACCCGACCCGGATGGTTGGCAAAAAAAAAAAAGGAAGATCTCATATATTTGTTTGCTTTATCATTCTATTTGAAATTTTTTGTATAAAACATTATTATTAATAAGACTATGTTTGAACATAATCTTATACAATTCAAAAAAAATAAATGAATTACTAAACAATATCCAAAATAATAATCACTAACATAAAAAACATATTAACCTAAACAATAAAGATAACTAATTATACAAACATTCAAAACAATATTAACCTAAACAACATTCAAAACAATAAACACTAACATATTAACTAAAATAATAAACATAAATCATGCAACAAACTAATTAATTATACAAATTCAAAAGCTAATAAGTTAATTGTCCAAAACAAACCGATGACAATACATTACTAAGTTTATTACATATTAAACAATCAAATTCTTGCAAGTTGCAACATCAACACAACAAAAAAAAATGTTATGATTATGATTATAATTTATGAACTTATGGATACAAACATAAGTTAAGTAAGAAATAAAATTATGTATCAACTAATACTAATAGTCTTATAATATATGAGCATATATTAATAAAACAATCGGGTATCGGGTCCAACGGGTCGGGGCGGGGTGGACCCGGACCCGACCCGTTTGTTTGTTCGGGTCCGCCGGGTCGGGTCCAACTCGGGTCGGGTCCAAATCGGATCGGGTATATTACACGTGTAATCGGGTCCGGATCAGGTCGGGTCCGGGTCTGGACCCGACCCGTTGACAGACCTACTAGTGAGCCTTTCCTATCAAAAAAAAAAAAGTGAGATACTAATAATCACAGTAGTTGGTGCCCCATAAAAAAGGAGATTTTTAGTTTTAAGTCCTCACAAACCATCATATCTAGTGATCGATCCCTCACTTCTTCATATTTATGTTTTAGTCTACAGATCTAAAGGATAATTCCTTTTTAGTCCCTGAGAGACCTATCCGTAAATTATTTAATTTTCTTTTTAGTCCCTAATTATTTAATAAGGACTAAAAAAGGAATTATCCTTTAAATCTGGAGACTAAAATCCAAATACGAAGAAGTGAGGGATCGATCACTAAATATGATGGTCTGTGGGGGCTTAAAAATAAAAAAAAAACCCTAAAAAAAAGTGAGATATATACATTTACCCAATTCAATACAAGCCTTATCTTTTGAAAAACAAACAACTCCCACCAAAAAATAGAAAACAAAATCCTATGTCTGTACCTAAACATGCTCTCTACGACTCTACATGAATTTAAACCAATTCTTTGCCTTTAGAATTGGACCCACACAATTCAGGGATAACTTTATATCCTTCCAGAGACTGAAGTGTCCTGCACAATGTCAGGGCATCATCAACTGGAACTCCCTGTATTCTTGTTTTGAAAACCTTCTCTGCCTTGGCTCATTGCCACTACCCAAACATGATGTACTATGCTTTAATTTTGTTCAAATGGAATTCCTGGACCACGTCAGGGTAGGTTTTTTTTTCTCTGGTGCTAATTGGACATCTCAAATAGTTAAAATAACAATATATGCATTAAATTCATCTTCAACTTAAGAATTTAACTAGAAAAATAATTGTGACTAGCATTTTCCCTCCTCCAATAACAAAGCAAGGGCACAGCATAAAAGCTTGGCTCTCCACCAGCGGTAACTTATAATTTTTATTTTAAAATAACTTATTATAATATTTTTTAATTTAATGAAATTAATTTAAGCTAAAAAAACTTTAAAAATTCATAAACTAAATCAATGGTGCTTTTGAGATTATAGATTATGCAATACTTTATATAATTTTTATTTTGGACTTAAATTCTCTCATCTTCCCGTTACTATTAATGATTGATTGTGTCCATTTGTTGCAAACAACCAGGATGCTAAATTTTCACTTACATGACTTAAGAAAAGAATTTTAAATAACAACTGAATAAAAAAACTATTATACAACTTATTCTAAGGGTGCGTTTGGTTGCGCGACTGTGCAGCATTTGCGATTGTAGTAACCTGCATTTGCAATCGTACAACCAAACAGTTTTGATTGTAGCAATAAATGAGTATAATTATGCTACAAATAATGTCCAAAAGTTGCGATCTCAAAAAACTGAGAAAATGAGCTTCTTGCAGAATCAGTTTTAAAACCCAGATTTCTGCATAATGAGTTTTGCAATCGCGCAACCAAACACACCCTAAGACGCAACTATTTTTGCTTTTTTACATATATTTACTGCTTATTAAAAAAGTTAAAAATCTATAATCTACAAATTAATAATATTTA
The DNA here is from genome assembly GCA_030737845.1 of Acorus calamus. Lineage (NCBI taxonomy): Eukaryota > Viridiplantae > Streptophyta > Magnoliopsida > Acorales > Acoraceae > Acorus > Acorus calamus. Next base: position 11,099,131 of record CM060878.1, on the reverse strand, counting down.
AGCCCATTTTTGGATGGTAAAATAGGTAAAGAATATGGTAAAATAGGAGTGAAACACCCCAAAAACTTATTTGTTTATGATGAATAAATGGGTATAATTATGCTACAATAAGTGTGAATAATTAACCGGATATTGGATAGTAAAATAGTATTCTACATCCCTATTAAAATTGTGTTATTCTAATTCCATGGTCTAAGAATAACTCGCGTTTTATATATAAATTAAGGGGTTCATATGTCATATCATTTTTTATAACTTTTTATTAACATTTTTCACAATTTATTCATGTTCAATCAAATAATAAAAATTTTATTATTATATTTATCAAAAAAAATAACTGAAAACATAACTAAACATAAATATGTTACGAAGATATTGAAATGTTATCTATCTTATTATAATAGCTTATATTTAACCCAGCACTAAACATGGCCTATATTAAAAATAAAAATAAATAAATATAGCTTGACTTCATGTAATCAGAAGATTTCACATATCACTAGATTGACTTAATTAACTAATCCTAATGTGCAAGTAAAACCTCATAATTGTCTTTCCCGCAGCACGATTTACGAGGTCATTAACACGGTGACGTCACCCGACACGTGCTTTGCTTTCCTGTGATGGGTGTTTTCCAAGGAAACCATAAATGACTGGTTTTTTTAGTTTAAGGTCCCTCGTTTCATATATTTTTAAGAAACAGATCCTTTTCTACTTTTTTCCTCCATTATGTTTGCTTTAACAATAGTTAATGTTAATTTATTGGCCATGTTAGTTATTTTCATTTGATTTAGAAAAATTCAAGTTTTTTTTGAAAGACTAGAATATTTTTCTTTATGCTTGTGATTCACATAAACTTTTCTCTCTCAATCATTTATTATGATAAATATATTCGAACATTGTGATCCATGAAGGTTTGTTATATTTATAATTATGTTTTATAATATTTTTATTTTTAAATTTGATCATTTTAAAAACACAAATGATAAAAGATGGTAAAAATACTAAAAGTTGAATTATTATATTTAGCTATATTCTGATTATTAATTTTCATAACAATAAAGTTAATTAACACTTTATTTTTTTTTTTTTTTTTTTGATTGGTTGATTTGTATTTTTAATGAAAGGCAAGAATATATTCTTAGAATATGCCCCCCAAAAGAGCATTAAAATATGAACGAAAATATTGAAATATTTTTCGAATATACAAATTAAGGTTCGTGGAGGTCTTTTATGTGAACACACCACGTATTGAAGTTTCGAGTGGCTTAGAAAGAAATAAATAAAAGTTGAAGGACCTCTAACTAAAGACCCATAACCTTTCCCGCGGAGCAACATATCTGAAGCAATTGACGAAAATGCCCCTTTAGCACATGCAGTTTGGCTGTCGAAGGTCACGTGAATCGGTGGTTAGGGAGGCCATCATGGGACCCACTAAAAGTCCCGTTTTGTGGTTGTGAAGGACGCACTTGTTATTCAACCAACCATGACCGTCCGATCTAGTTTTCCCACTTTTAAATGGTTGTGTCGACCGCTTCATCGCATGTCGGTTATGGTTTCATTTGTGCGTTATTAACCGTCCGTTTTAAATGGACGGCTGGTCGACCGTGAATGCTGGTGTCGTTTGTTTACATTGACGCTGCAGTAAAATAAAAAAATTTGTAAAAATCATTTGTAATCCTAATATTTTAAAAATCTAAATCCGTTTCTAAAATAAAATATTTATATATTAAAAGATTTGGAATACCATATGGACATAATGATATATGATCCGAAAAACATATATATGATCCGAAAAACATATGAATCTGAAATATTATTATATTATTATTTATTTAATTATATACTTATATCTTTAGAATTAATGAGTTATTTATTTATTTTTTTACTTTAAAGCATGTAATGTTTTATATGTATACTTATAATTTTATATTTCATAGGTAATTATTAGATTTTTACATATTTAGATATATGATTTTTATTTTTTTATTTCTTATCTTTAGATATTTTAATAATTTTCGTATTCATTTTGAATTATGAAATATTTGTATTTGAATCTGAATTTTCGGATCAGTTATTGAATTCAGATATTTTTTAGATATTTAGTTTCAATATGGTTACAAATATTAGCATATCCAATCTGTATCCACTTCGTTATAAGACTAACTCTCAAACAATATATACTATCCCCACTCAGTTATTCAACTCACCTCATGCTCTTTTTTTTGGAAACTTTAAGCACACCTACACTTATGTACATTCTATTTCAATCTTTTAGGTTCATGTGTTTTTTGGGCTTCTGTTCAAGATCTTAGCGGAGTGGGGCAGGAGTTTTGGTTCCTCATCCGACATACTGAGGTGGTCCTCCAAACCTTCCTTTGGATTCTTCATCAAGAATAGCTATGACTGGCGTCGAAAAGGGCTCCCACCGGCCTCTCTTGCATGTGGTAGCCCATCGCGCATATGGCATCCTAAGATTCTGAGGAAGATAAAGGTCTTCTTGTGGCTCCTCTCCCATAAGCATCTCCTAACTAAAAATTACCGGGCGAAGTGGAGAAGGGAAGAGCAAGTATTGTACGTACTTGCGGCAAAGCAACCGAAACAGCGACTCACTTATAATGCCAATGCCGGATCGCGCAAGCATTGTGGCGGGAAGTAGAGCAGCGATGTTGCTGACAACTTTTCAGTCCCTTGCGGAGATGTGGGCGACCGGCGCAGACCTTTGTTTGATATCGGCTTTGGGTCCTACAAAGATCATCGCTCGTAAGGGCGAACCCAAGAGTTGGCTAAGCCCCCAGATTTTGTTAAAAAAATACAAAAATACTAGCTCGCTCCTGTTTTGTTATAAAAACTTCAATATAATCCAACTCACATTTTGTTAGAAAAAACCCTAAAATACAAATTCAGCTCAGATTTTTGTTAGAAAAATCTAAAAAATATCATTGTTTTGTAAATCTAAATTTACCCCAAAATGAAAAATGTTAGACTCAGTCATTTTTACTAACCAAAACTTAGACTATACATGTTTTCATTTTTTTTAAAATAGCAAACATTATCTAATAATGTATATGTTTTAATAAAAAAAAATATATCGCTCCATTTCGAATTGAATGAACAAATTTTTAGTAAGTATAAGAAAATATTTAATGAGGTATATACATTATCTAACGAGATATATACTTCATTGGATTTCAAACGAAGTATATAAAACTGTATTTTAGAATGTAAAAAAAAAATTGAATGTAACAACACCCCCTAAAACACCTCTCTCGTTAGTTTAGCCCACCCACCCCAAAAAAGTGTCCTGGATCTGTCCCTAATCACTCGCTTAGTCATCCTGACAGTGCTTGGGTGATTTGGCACACGAGGAACGATGTCATATTCAAGGGTGCGAGGGTGTATGTTGAGAACCTGTGGGAGCTCACACCGTTGCTCCTTTGATACTAGACATAAGAGTTGGTTGGTGTGCGGGGTGTGCTCCTCCAAGGAGATACAATTGAGTTTGGGGGCAAGTCGCGTATTCCATTCCCCTTGAATGATCCTCTCATCCTCATTCATGTATGTACTAACTTTTTTCTTTAATGAAGACACCGGTATAACTTTTTCTATAAAAAAACACACCAGCATACACATTTTTGTGGAGCTGAGATATATAAAGAAAAACAATGGGAGGGCTTCACACGAGTTGTACTATGCTTCAGGGACTTTGAAATAATAAATAAACATGGAGGGCTTCACACGAGTTGTACTATACTTCAGGGACTTTAAATACATTTAATCTAACATTTATTGCACTTCAACGGTTTCGTTAGCCGTAGGGGGCTAACTGTAATATTTCCATGGAATTTCATTTTTTCCTCTTCTGAAGGTTTGGTGTCTCTTTCGCTTCACATTTTATAGAGGGAGAGAGACCGCCAAGAAAAACAAACGAAAGAACCCATTCATCTATTCAGATTTGAAGAAAAAAAAGTTCTTCCGATCACCTTCTCCCCGTTTCGATAACCAAATCTCTCTCTCACACAGTCACAAACAAAGGCGGTCTTTGTGAAAGCTTTTGCTTTTACGATCGGTCACTGCTTTTTATTTTTCGAGGACGACCTGATTTGGGTCCCTCTTAATGGGATTTCGAGATGGGTTTTGATTGAGCTAAGCTTTCACTTTGGGTTGAGGAGGAGAAGAGGAGAATGTCTCTGAAGATCAGAGGAGGTGAGTTCGTATGGTCGAAGAGCAATGGAGGGACCGCGATTTCGAAGAAATGGATGATCTTGCTCTGCCTCGGCAGCTTCTGCGTTGGTTTGCTGTTCACCAACAGGTCTTGTTTCGCTTGATTGTGATGTCAAATTCACTTTTTTTCTTTCTCGGGTGTTGGAAATTTGGGATCTTGTTATGTGGGTTTAGTTTGAATTGAACGATTGGAGGGGATTTGGGAATTGGGTATGTTGTGTTGGGTTCTTTTTTGACGGATTTGGGGTTGTGGGTGTGTTTGGATTTCGATTTTTGCATTTGGGTTTGTGTTATTTTGTTTGATATCACATGATTTGAAGGATCTTGGTTTTGATTTGCTATGGACGTCTCTTTTCTGTCTTTATTTCTCTCATTGTTTTATTGGGAAATACAGAGAGGAGAGGATTTGAATTGAGTTTTTATGGCATGGACCTAGTTTTGGAGTCATGAAAAAATAGGTTTTGATGGTGAACTTTGGGAATTTCAGATATGGGAATTTGAAAAAAATAGATCAGTATCATTCATGTTGATCTGATACATCTCTGTCAACGTTTAATGACAAGCTTTTAGATCTCAATGGTTTCTATAGTGGTGCAGTTGATGCTGGGTCAACATCAATAATGTTCTTTTTTATTTTTTTTATTTCTTCTCTTTATGTTATTTTTATATCGAGTACACACATTTAACATGGAAGCAAGATTGAATTTTCATTTATGTGTAAGGTATGCACATTTGTTAGATTTTTAGTGGTTGAGTTATTATTATGACTAGCATCTAAAATCAGTTTGAGATGGTGTGATACTTGTGAATTTGCTTTTGTTTTATTGTCTGAAATGCAGTTGAAGGTCACAGGAAGTGGTATGTCATTGTTTGTAAACAGAAAATGTTAGGGACTGCCCTGTTGTGATCCTGTTCGCAGTCCACTCAAAAATTTTGGATTTTGTAAGCGTATATACTTCATCTGATGAAGTATGTATCTTCACAAGAAAAAAAAATTGAAGTATATGTTCAAATGAATTGTATTTGCTCCATTCAAAGCAGGAAGATGTGTTCCGGTGCCCTTTGTAAAACTGTTTACACAGTAGGGAAAAGAACTTTTTTATGGATAGATATTAATGAGAAGAAAGGTGTGCACATTTTTGGACATAAAGCCATAATTCAACTCATCTGTTGTGCTTCATAAACAATAGCAGGATGACTTCTGTTGTGCGTCCCAGATTACCTTTTTATTAGTTTATGTTAGAGTGAAGCTAGTTCACTACCTCCATTTTGTCTCCTTTTAACGCCAAGACCTGGCATTCCTAAATCCCTCTTTTGATACATCCATTTTTCATTCTTGTTTCTAGTGACCTATATGCAGGCTAGGTTTAAGCTTCCTTTGATTCATTTCACACACTTTATTATTGGAACACTGGCATATCCACATCATTATGTATTTTTCTTGGTGCAGCTTGCATGCATGAGCTGATGATGACCACATTATATTCCATGGACACACCTCTTGCTGTATAGAAAAATATATGAAGTGGTTGATTGTTTAAATGGAAAAATTGTAAAAGCTTGTACTGCATCATTTTTGTTGCATTTGTGAAGAAGCTTTTATTTTTTCAGAAGTGGATTATAGAGAATAAGAAAATGAGTAACATGAGAGATGAGGTTCTCCGACATTGTGTGATAATGGCAGCATTCAGAACCGAACCTTAGGCTTGCACTAATCATCTCAATAATTGGGTGATGTTAGAAGGAAAACTGTCTATGCCAAAGTTATGCTTAGAAAAGAGAATCATCTCTTCAGATGAATAAGAGATTTATATTGCCCTTTTTGGATTTTAATGATTTTACCTATAGTACACAACATGTAACACTGTCAACTTTCTGTAATCCTTGGTCTTGTATACAGTGTTGGTAGACCTCCTAGTGACACTGTTCGATTTCTCTCTTCTTTTCTTTCCCTTTTTTTTTGTTTCTGACCTTGTTTGTTTTGTTTTGGAATCTCTAGGTATCATCAATGTGTGTGGCATGTTTTCATTTAGTTAAGATGTGAACCATTACTCTTTTGTTGGATGTGTTGAAATTATTTATATATTTATGTTTTCCCCTCGATTCCCTACCAAGAGGAATTTAAAATATGTTTAAACCCTTGGATGTGTGTTGGTGATGTATGGGTGATGTATGGTTCTGTTATTTTGTTATAATAATCCTTTTTTTTATTGTGCATATGTAACTGATTTTAAGCATATGCAGCAGCATGTGGACCTTGCCTGAAACAAGTGATATCCAGAGGCCAAGTGGGAATGAGGAGCATAAGATAAAGCTGGTTTCTGATGGCTGTGACTCGAGCATTGTGAGTACTAATTCATTTTTTATTTCCTTTGGAATATGGCTTTTCATGGAAATCTCGTACAAGAAACCAACATCATTGAAGAGCTTCTGCAGTTCTGTGGAACAAAATAAGCCTATTCTTGATAGATTAAAGTTCAACTAAATGTTTATTTTGGATCTCGATAATGTTCTTCATTTTAATTTTATAATGATGCCTCTTGGAAAGAACAAGGAACCCCCAGAACAATCCAACTTTTTGTTTACCCTTCAATTTGTTTTCTTTGTTCCTAATATTCTTTTTCGTTCTCTTTCTAATTGTAAGTGGGTGATCCAAAATTTTCCTTCTTAGGGATGTCTTTTCATTAAGTAATGGAAAATATCCTATGTTTTTTTTTCAAAAAAAAACAAAATTAAAAATGATGCCTTTCATTGTGAATTCCAATTGTTTGCTTGACAAGGACCTTCTCTTTTATTAGAGGGATAAGAGAGGAGAACCTGAGGATATTTTAGGAGAAGTCTCAAAGACTCATCATGCAATACAGTAAGTTCAACCTTGTTGTTTTCTGGTTTTATATCTTCATTTCATGCTCTCACTTAAACTTGAAGTGGGTGTCAGATGTAAATGCCATTTCTGTTGAGTCATATGCAACACATTTAGAAAAACAATGCTCCTTGGAATGTAGGACGTTGGGCAAAACAATTTCAACTTTAGAAATGGAATTAGCAGCTGCAAAGGCTGCACAAGAGTCGATACTCAATGGTTCACCAGTATCAGAGAATGTCAAGATTCCACAATCCAATGGGAAGCCAAAATATTTGATGGTGGTAGGAATTAATACTGCTTTTAGCAGTCGAAAGAGAAGAGATTCGGTACGTGCTACTTGGATGCCACAAGGTGTGTTTTTTCTTTGTTCCTCTCTTTTATTGATTCTCCTTGTGCAATTTTATTTTTTGGGGCTCATCTGCCAATGGTTTGGCCTTTGCACATCACCAAAACAGGTGAAAAGAGAAAGAGACTCGAGGAAGAAAAGGGGATAATCATTCGCTTTGTCATCGGCCACAGGTGGAAGTCATTCTGTGAACTTCTAGGGTCTAACCTTTGTATATATTTTAATTTCTCTGCTTCTGGTCACCTTTTGCACTACATATTTTCATGATTAGTGAAACCTGGTGTTACCATCAATCTTCCTCCTAAAAGGCATAAAACACATAACAAAGATGTTTACCTGAAAACAACATAGTGGCATTATGAGAAGAATTTATTTTGTTTCCCTGAAAGGGAGAGATGACAAATATTAGTGCCATGGACCTGTGTATGCTAATCTGTGTGTTCCTTTGGACTCGTTGTTGACAAAACTTGAAGCAGGTGAATTTCAAAGGTGTCATACTGCATCAATCATTTCAATTTCATGGGGCTTATGTACTAAAATTTTTTGTAGCACACAATATGTGTGTGCCTTGAGATTTATTAGCGGCATCAATCTGCATGTGCTTTTACACTCGTTTCCAAGATGTCTGCATCAACTATTTCAATTTCATGTGGTTTAAATACTTAAATTTTCTTAGACATTCAGGATGAAAAATATATAACTATTCAATTTCTATATTCATCATATATTCATTTCACTCCCTTGTTTAACTATGAGAGCATACGCTAGGAATTTGATATTTCGGAGTCAAACTGACTTATATATGCCTTTTCAGTGCGACATCGGGTGGTATTCTGGATAAAGCTGTTGAAGCAGAGGAACAAAAGCATGGGGACTTCTTGAGGCTGGTAATGTTACATTCTTCTTCTATAACTATGCATGAATACTTCTGGGTGTTGCATCTGGTCTAACTGAAATTTGCTGATTAACCTAAAATATGTGTTTCATGTTCATGTCTTAAAATATTTCTATTTGGAATTATTCTTAAGTTGTTTTGAACCTCGTATGCAGGAACATGTTGAAGGATACCTAGAATTATCAGCCAAAACAAAGATATATTTCGCTACAGCTGTAGCTTTGTGGGATGCTGAGTTTTACATCAAGGTTGATGATGATGTCCATGTAAATATAGGTATGAGTTCTTTCATGTCTGCACATATGAATTTTATATGTTTTTCACTCTTTGAACTTTGACACAGTATCTAAATATACAAAAGTTCCTATGCCTTAAAACTTTTCAGCTTTTAAAAATGGCTTGAGGTAGTTTAATTTGTGAAATTGATCCAGAGTTCCAAACATCAAAGCTAATTGACTAGAAATGATTAAATTGGTACAGAACATTAGTGAATGCTGGAAAGTAACGTGTTAGTATAATTTGCATTCTGCATGCATATTTGATCAACCAGTTACTATACTTAATAGGGTTTTATGTCATTCTGCCACATAGTGCCATAGTGGTATTCCTATGAGGTGTCCACTGTCCACCACTCGGACTTTTTTGTTTTATATAGTAACATAATGATGCTGTTGGCTACTATAATGATTTATATATTTCTCTCTGTGCATATATGTAAATATGAAACACTTAATTGTTATTGTAAGCGGCATTAACAGATGAAGTTTTTGCCAACCGTTAAATGCTGCAGCAACACTTGGAACAACATTAGTCAGACACCGTTCGAAACCTCGGGTGTATATTGGATGCATGAAGTCTGGCCCCGTACTTGCTCAAAAGTAAGAGTTATATTAGTGATGTGATATCTCATATTCAAGATAGTTAAAAGTGATTTTTATTCACGCTATTTTTTGTTGGACAGAGGAGTGAGGTACCATGAACCTGAGCATTGGAAATTTGGGGAGGAAGGAAACAGGTACTTCAGGCATGCCACTGGACAGCTGTATGCAATTTCAAAAGATTTGGCTACTTATATTTCAATAAACAAGTAAGTTGACATGTGAACTTCTTGTTTTTGGCATACGGCACGAAAATTTAACTGATTCGTTGCCTACAAATCAAAATAATTTCAGGCATGTTTTGCACAAATATGCAAATGAGGATGTTTCACTGGGAGCTTGGTTTATTGGGTTAGATGTGGAACATATCGATGATCGTAGACTTTGTTGTGGTACCCCACCTGGTAATTGTTCTACTTTATCTTAAATTTTCCCACAACTTCACATCACTTGTTTATGTGAAATGTCCAGTCCGTTGGTGAGCTTTTGTTCATTTCATAGATTGAACCTTCTTGTCGCAAAACGTGAATCAGAATGTTGTATTGGCTTCAGTGTACCATGCTCATTCATGATACTCATGGATTTTTTGTACAACATTGAGCTTCAGAATATAAAATGAGATCAAGCAGTTTGGAAATACATCTTCCTGCCTGTCTCAATTATATGTGCTTATTTTGAGCCTCATTTTCCTTTCCTGACTTTTTTTTTTATTTAATCTGAAATGGTGAGGAGGAGCATAATCTATACGACTTATGGCAATCTTGCACAGTTTTTGAACTCCTTGTTTTTATTTTTTCGGAAATTCACTTTGGAACATTTGTTTGATATAACCAAAATATCTTGGCATGTTGCAAGCAAAAGGCCTTCACCTGTGAAATAATTCACCACTGTTTTTATCCTTTATGTGAAAGAAAATTCAAGGGCTGATGAATTAGTAATTTCTTGTTCCTCTAATGTACTTTCAATTAACATTTAGGTACGTCAGCATGATAGGTCTTTTGAGAGGTCCCATCTGGAGTATTGCACTGCCTAAACGAGATGTGTTAACAAAATTATCGAAAAATTGCATCTCGATTTTTCTTAAATTTACGCATGGGAAGGATGCCATTTTTTTATACTTTTTGTAAAATTTATGTCATCTTACAATATATAACTTTAAAAAAATTTCCTTGTGCATGTATATATATGTGTGTTTCCTTGCTTATGTTCCCCATAACACTCAATGACACACATGTTGTGATGAGGACTGATTTCTTGCTTGCTTAACTACAAAACAGACTGCGAGTGGAAGGCACAGGCGGGCAACATCTGCGTTGCCTCATTCGATTGGACCTGCAGCGGTATCTGCAAGTCTGCCGAAAGGATCAAAGAAGTCCATCAACGGTGTGGAGAAGGTGAAAAAACTCTGTGGAGTGCAGTCTTTTGATGGACAAGAAGCTCAAAAAAAGATTGATTGGTGTCACGACGCAAGTTTCCACGTGTATGTATTGTAGAGTGTGTAATTTTGATATAGAAAAAAAAAAGAACATCCCCTAGGAAGTGTAAGAGAAAGAGAGAGTGAGTGAGTGAGTGAGTGAGTGTGTGAGAGGATTCACTCCCCCCAATTCTTTTGAAAATTCTTCAGTGGCCATTGTTGTAATTCTATTATGTACATGGCTGCAAGCTCAAACAATAAGTGCTAATCTTTGGGGTGGCATGGGCTGCCTTTTATGACTTAGTTGATTCATTTTTTGAGGTTCGGTCATCTTTCTTTCTTTTTTTTCTTTTTTTTTGTCCTTTCTTTATCTTCTATTCATTGTATTTATTCTTAAGTGCAGATACACAATGTGGATGCTATTATCTTTCAATGTATAGTGTGGGAGACATTAATAAACATCATTCAGTTCTCTGTGGTTTCTTTTCTGAGGGATTTGTTGATTAATGGTTTCTCAGGAGTCAGGCTGCATGCATGATGGAACAAGAGGTCAATAAGAATCAGGAATATGAAGTTATGGTTATTCAGTTTATGTTGAATTCAAAATCTTTGGGCCCTCCCTTAGGTAGCAATAAAAGTTATTCATGAACAGGTAATCGTTACAATATAGATAGTTATATCAGTGGAATCAATTATTTTTAGTTATATTTTTAATTATTTTTGTTGAGAAAAATAATTTTTTGGGCGTCAATATTTTCACCCACAGAGTTCTTCAACCCACCCCTTTTAAAAAATAAAAAAGTGGTTTTTTTAAGAGGTGAACACATCTGATCCATTCGACCTTGTAAAATCATTCATTATGTCACAGGTCGACATCACATAGTCGAACTAGTCATAGGCTCCGTTTGGATCCGCGTCCCACCCGCGTCGGTGGTGGCGGACGCCCGCAGATGCGAACGCAGACACAAACGACCCATTGCGTCGCTGCGTCGAGAACCCACACACCCCTTGTCGTATCCGGTTTTTCGCCCATTTGTCTCGCGTTCCCCGACGCCTCAAAACAATGATTCCCTCACCGCGGATCTTCCCCCCGCGTTCCGTCCACTGTAGCGTCTCCGGACGTCTTGCCAAACGGAGCCATAGAGACGTAAGACCCTCTCTATGACTCATTTGACTTTGTGTAATCGTCAGTTATATACTCCGTCATAGAGTCGAATAGATTACAGAAACCTAAGACTCATGTGACTCATTTGATTTGATGAAATCGCCAATTATGCAGTGTTTTAAAACTCAACCTCAACTTTACCAACCAAAAAAAAAATATGGTAAAACTCAATTATGCAACAGACCCTCCCTAGCGGAGTGGTCGAGATGCACTGGGGGAGGTCGAGAGTTCGAATCCCAACTTTACCAACCAAAAAAAAAAGAAAACCTCACCTGCATGGTTAAACTAATTAACATTCACCCACTTTGAATTCCGATTCGGTTTACCCATATAACCCGATGATATAAAAAATTGGTAAAACTCAATCAACCCACCAATTGAACTAACAGTTTTTGTGAACCGGTTGTGGGTTGATTATATCGAATGGTTCTTTATAGAAATTGTGATTAATCACTTGTTAAAATATGAAATGTAATACAAAGTTTAGATTTTATATACTAAAATCATGTTATGATGTTAAGTAAAACCTTTATGCAAATATTTTCTAAATATTTTATATTTTTATTTAGTAATGATAATTAAAAAATTATTATATTATAATTATCTCACGGTTCAAATCCGGTTGACCCAATAGTTGAACCAGTGACCTTTGACTCGCTCATTTTTCTGATTCATTGAACGGTTCGATTTTTAAAACATTGTCATTATGTCACAAGTTGACATCACATAGTCGAACTGGTCTCAGAGACCTAAGGGTCACAAAGAGATATCCAAACACTGCATCATGTGATCTGCATTTCATGATACTGAACAACGCATCATTGTTTGAAGATATCATTTCATTGAAATGCTAACACGTGAACACATTGTTCAAAACACAAAGTCGAATGGGCCGTATAGGGCATTTGGTCTTTGTGACCAGTTCGACTTTGTAATGTCAACCTGTGAAATAATAAATTTCACAAAGTCGAATGGGTCATAGAGAAGACATTAGGTTTCTATGACCTGTATATAATTGATGACTACAAAAAGTCGAATGAACCACAGAGATGACTTTAGGTCTTTGTGATCAGTTCGACTCTGTGATGTCGACCTATGACATATTGAACGACTTCATAAAGACGAATGAGTCGGGTGGGTTCACTCCTTAAAAAAATCACATTCTGATTTTTTGATAGGAGTGGGGTGAATAGCTATGTAGGTAGGAATATCGGTGCCCTAATTTTTTTTAGTTGTTTGATTCAGTAGAGATAAATTATGAATAAAATATAAATAAGATATGCATAAACATTTATAAAATGAAAAATTCTTTGTCATGTGAGCTCCTCTGAACCTCCTTTTATATTATAGAATATAATTGATAGAATAATAAAATTTTACAAAAGATTTTGAATATTTATTCTCATCTATTTCAGTATAAAGGTTTTTTAGGCTTATACCAGCCTACAATTTATGGGCTGTTCTCATTCTCAAAGCTCACTTAGGCTAGCCCGCCCATGACTCATAAATTACCATACTACCCTTCTGCAAGGATGCTCTTTCCATGTGGAAACCAACCATTCCAATTCCAATTGTCTTCACCTGCCAGTCCTGAATAAGAATGCTGTCCCCCATTTACACAATGACCAATGCATATTCAAATGTGAAGTTGGCATCCTTTAAAAGCAAAGTTTAACCAATCACATGAAAGCCCAGATATTTTAAAAAAAAACAAAGAAAGAAAGAAAGAAACAAAAGCTGTCAATATACCCAACATCTCTTCCTTTTGACTCAACTGCCAGATAAGAAAGGAATACCAATTCCCCCAAACTCACCAACCTTCCTTTCCGTCCCATTCTCTTCACATCTGAGGCTTCGTCTATCAGAAGGTGGTGGTGGTGTTCTTTTTTTCTTTTTTTTGGTTCACTGTTTTATATAAAAGCACTGTTTTTGGAGGTACTATATTTCAGGGGAGCTTCTGTTTTTTTTTATTTTTGTTCAGTTTTGTGTTTGGTTTATCATCCATTTGATTGATTGTTATGTTTTCATCAGTTTGGTATATGGGTATGGATCTGTAGCATGTTGGTGTTGTATACTGCTTTATTTTCTTGTGATAGATTGTTGATTCAGATGTTTGGTCTTTTTTTTTTGGGGGGGGGGGGGGGGGGGGGGGGTTTATTTGCATAAATATACCTAAAGAAAGATTATATTGTCAAATTTATTCCTGATGAAACTTTTTTTCCAACAAGATTCCTCAAAAAGTTTTAAATTATATACCAATGTTCTTCCGCGGTAGCAAATATGTATTTATGTTGTGTACGGATACTCTTTTTATGGATATTGTTGTGAATAGGGTTTTACTGGGGATATGTTGACAAAATAGGTTTGTAGGGGTATTTATGCAAAACCCACTTTTTTCTACTGAATCATGTTTTTCAAAGAATTTGTTCTCTGGGAATTGAAGTGCTGAATTGCTGAAAATCAAAACCAGCCTAGTTTTGATTTTTATTTTGTCCCTCTTTTTGTGTTTGGGGGGAGGAAGGGGAAAAGTTGCTTATAAAAATCTAATGAACATTTCAATATCAGAGTATTATTAACTATTATACAATATACATTGATTATTTTAGATATTTCAGTGGTTTTTTGAATTCTCTATAAGTTATATCTCTGATTTGAATCTTATATTTGCACTCAGCTTCATCTGCCAGTCCTGTACATCAAAGATAGTCTTCAATTTTTTTTTCATCAACTGAATTTCTTCTATTCAATTTGCATCAATGAAGATGTCACACTTGTCATTCCTATGATCACTTTTGCAAAACTAAATGAATACCATTGATTTTGTTTTTTGTGATAGAGCATATACTGTGTTATCAATGCATATAGATATGGAGTCTCTAGAAGTGTCTGAGTGTATCAACTCCCCAATCTTGAAATGTATGCATCTATAGTGTATCATATAGGACCACAACCACATTATGCTTCAGAGTAACATCTTCTATACAGTAGGTTCTTTCATTTCATACAATGTTTTGTAACTTGACAGGTAAATATATCAGATGGAGAGCAACAAGAACAAGAAGATGGAGACAGTGAAGGCAGCAGCCTTAACAGGCTTCAGCAAGGCTAAGGCAGTAGCAATTGTTGGAGCGCAGAAGGTGAAGACCGGGACGAGCATCGGCGCCAAATGGATCAAAACACAGTATCAGAAGAGGACCTCCAAATGAATGCGTATTTTGGTTCTCAATGTTTTAGTCATAGAATACTGTTTGTTTTAAAACAGTTTTGGTTTATGGGGTTTGTGTTTGGTTTTGGTTTGTGTTGGTTTTCTGGGAGAATCTATTTTGGTTGAGTTCATGATTCTGGTTTTGTTTATGACAAGGAAAACCAGCTTGTTTTGTAATTTTTGACTCTGCTTGTTTGAAAGGTTTGAATTAAAAAGTTTGGTTTTGTTATTATCTTTTTTTATGTATGTAATTAGAAGAAATTGAGGAGCCCATATGTGATTCCATAAATAAGGGGGTGGTTACATGCTACCATTTGGGGGCGTCGCCACCCCTTTAAAAAAAGAGCGTTTTACACACAGTTTATTTTTCGGTTTTAATTTCATTTTTATATGCGTCGATAAAAAATTAACGGAGTAGTTACTCATATTAACAAAGTATATATTTAAAAAAAAAATTTGTTTGTCTGTTTAGGGGAGGGGGGGGGGGGGGGGAAGAAAAAAAAAAGGAAGAGGGAGAGAAAAAGTGTGTGTGTGAGAGGTCATGAGAGCGTCAACAGAACAGTGGATGGAGGTGGCCAAGAGAGGGTGGGTTAGAGGGAGAGACAAAGAATGACAATGGCGGATAGCCACTGCCCTAGCATCCACCGTTGTCCTCCAAATCCCAACATCTCTCTCTCTCTATTTCCTCTCTCCCAATCACCGCCTCATCCACCAATCAACGCAGCCCATTGTCACCCTCCTATGCCCTTCTCCTAGTTCTTCTCTCACCCCACCTGGAAAAAAATGAAGAATCATTTATTCTAAAACTAGATTTTTGAAAATGAAGAATTCTTATTCTAAATTATAATCACCAACCGACCTTTGGTATTTTAGGGGAAAATTCATATAACCTCCTATAAATTGTTAAAATTCTACATAACATCACGTATTTTCCATGAATTCCATCAAATCAAAACATCTGGAGAAACACATAGATAAATTCAAATAAGTTCCCAAATTAAAAAATTAAAAATATTATGCTATGTTAACTCAGGTTTCAAAAACATTACTCAATTAAAACCTTCTAGTCAATGAAAAATGTAAATACACTGTCATGAATGATGATTTTACCTTCCATCTTCTTTCCAAAATTCCTCACCTCCCTCACCACCAACACACCCCCTCCAACACCACTGCCCCTCCTTCACACCACAACACCCCATAGCCCCACCCAAACTGCCACCAGCACCCATCCTCTACCCCACCGCACCTCTCCTTCATCACCGCCCTTCTCCTCCCCAGCCTTTACTGTTGCAGATAGAGAGAGAGAGATGGTAATGCAAAGGAGGGACATAACGTTCAAGATTCCAACAATGGTGAGAGGGATGTGCCCTGCTTTTTGTTTGCTACTTTTATTTTCTATTCTCTCTCATCACCAATTCAGACATGTAATCATACTTTCATTAATTCATTCAAAAAAAAATCATACTTCCTTTAATGAAAGTAATGATAGCATGGTTATGCATTTTTTCAACAAAAAAAAAAAGGGATTTTTATTTTTACTCCCCGCAAACCATCGTATTTAGCGATCGCCCCCTCCATTATTCGTATTTGGGTTTTACTCCCCACATTCAAAGGATAATTCCTTTTTACTCCATGCGAGGGACCTATCTGTAAATTATTTAATTTTTTTTAGTCCCTGATAGGGAGTAAAAAGGAATTATCCTTTGAATGTGGGGAGTAAAACCAAATATGAAGAATGGAGGGGGCGATCGCTAAATACGTTAGTTTGCAGGGAGTTAAAAATAAAAAACCCATAAAAAAAGGTGAGGGGGGGGGGAGGAAGGCTTGGCAGGGTAAGGGGTTGATCTGGATTTATTTATGTGTTTGCAAGGGGTTATATGGAATTCTAGAAAACAGAGGGTGCTATGTGGATGTCAAACAGTTTTTCAAAAGGTATATGAAATTTTTCCTTTATTTTATTTTATTTAAAATATATAATTAACTAACAAAATACATATACCTAAAAAACTATTTAATAGAATAAATTGAATATATTTTTCATAATAAAATATATAGTATATGCATTCATATACTTTATCCTACAACTTATACTCCCATGTAGTGGGGTAACCTCATGTATTGTTTTTTTTTTCTGTGTCTATTTTTTTGTTACGTCAAACCCATTGAGGGAATAACTAAAAGGACAATGTTCCATCCGGCTTCATTTTCAGCCTCAATTTCACTCTACATGTGTTTTGAATGTTTTAAAAACATAAGACAACATTTTTTCTTAAAAGAAGAAGAAATGTAAGCACATAATCCACCAAAAGAATGCAAGCAGAGAGAATCTAAGTAAAAACATAAATGACTATGAACAAATGCCATAAGCCATTCAAATCCAAAGAAAAGAGAAGATCCATACTTTTGTTCATCTATTAGCATTATGTACTAAAGAAAAGCCTAAAGAGATTTGTTTTGATTAAGGTTGTACAGATTTCTTCCCAAGATCAGCTCAGAAGGAGCCATCTTCACCTTCCTCACAGTCCACAGAAGAACCAAACGTGTTCTCGCCACTGTAAGTCATGTAAAGAAAACCATCTTCGTCCTTGTGCTCCTCGTAGATCGCAGACATCATGTCACCTGCAAGATATCAATCAGGCCATACCTTTAACTAATAAGAGCATTACAACCAAAAGAGTCGAAGATAGATATTTCTCTACCCACATAACTGAATTACGATTAGGAAACGTATATGGTCACCATATACCTTTCAAATGAATGAATGTGACTTTTGGGGTGGTAAAATGGGTAACAAGTAGGGCTGGGTCTCGGTGCACTCTATGATTAGTGGGTAAAATAGTTGTTGGGAGTAGGAAAATAAGAAAACTAAAGGAGAGAGAAAAAAAAATGTCACTGCTCTATTTCTCTCACCAGTTGGTGGCAGAGTGTTCTTCACAAAGATGAATATGGCTTTCTCAGCACTCAGCTTAATCCTCTTCCGAACAACATAAACAAACTGTCCGACTGTTAGATCTGCCGGAACGAGGTACCTAAAGACAAAACACAATCAGTGTATAAGTAGTAGTCCAATTTAGATAAGGAGTACACAAGCACACTAAATTACATGTAAGCAACAGAATTTGTGAAGGGACTGATGAAATGAAACACAGTAAAATCTACATGAAAAGTCATGAAATCATATCAAGCTTTCAAACGCCTGTGGAATTCAAGAAAAGTGAGGAAAAAAAGGGTGAAGATTTACATAAGCCTTATTTAAAGTCAAGAAGGCTCTGATCAAACAACGGAAAAAGAAATAAGCCATCAACACTTTTTTGGTAAGAGCTAAGCCATCAACTCTAATGTGTGTTAGCAGCCTAATATCTGTAAAGGACTGAGTTTATAGACCTGGATTAATAAAATACACTTATCCTGGCATTTACAGATCAAAAGATCATCGGTGGGCAGCTCAACTTTTCCTCATGTAGATATGACATGCACTACAACTCGAATAATTGTAAATAGTTTTTCAGCCTAATGTGTGTGTTAGCAGCCTAATATGACTCTGTAAAGGACTGAGTTTATAGACCTGGATCAATAAAACACACTCATCCTGGCATTTACAGATCAAAAGATCATCGGTGGGCAGCTCAACTTTTCCTCATGTAGATATGACATGCACTACAACTCGAATAATTGTCAATACTATTCAGACCATGTATAGAAACTAACATATATTAACCAAAAAATGGAAAGTGACAAACTACACCTGCAAGGCGAATGAAACAACAATATTCCATTTGACATTCCAAAATACCAAACTGGTAGATACTCAAAATTAAATGAAAATCAAAATAATAGAAATGTAGAAAAATGTCCCCATTAGGTTTAAAACGAGAACAAAAAAGAAGTATGACATATTATGTCAACTATGATTAAAAGAGAAACTAAGAACTTTATGAACAATAGTTGAAAACACATGCATGAAGTCCTGGTACAAGATAACTATATCAATAGCAATCTTAGCAATTTTATTAGATTAAACTAAAGATAACACATGTAAATCTTAGCAATTTTATTAGATTAAACTAAAGAAAAATATTCAAACACACTTCTCTCACTAGAAAAATAAATAGTCCCGTGATTATTCCCAATCAGCTCGAGCTAACCTAAGTATGAAATATTTATAGTATCAGAGGGAACTGGGAAAATATCCGATTACCATTAGTAAATCTACTCTAAAGTTCACCTAAAATGTCTCCAACACATGATATAATATATATGATCGCCTCATTTGGACAAATACAAACCAAGGAAAAAGTTTACACGAATTGAACACAAAATATCACAAAATGCCATCACATGCATGTAGGAATGAGCATATTTGACATTTCATAACTGATAGCAGGAGCCAATGATCAGCCCATCTCTCTAATAAAAATAAAATAAAATTATACTAACTTCTTCTTATCAATGTCAGGAATGTCACTCCTATCAGCCTTCTCAACAATAACCTGCATTGCACAGAAGTTATATAAGAAAAACATGATAATAATAGTTTAATAAAAACTGATGTTAAGTAATGCATGAAGATTCATACTGGAATTCTATCAGGGTACTTGTCCCTAATGCGACCAGCCTCAGCCTGCCTCCTTTCTGTCATGCATAAAAACGTCAGAACAAAAAAAACCAAATACAGGGAAGCCCTTACATCAAAAATGAAAAGAAAACACAAGAACATGTTTCACATTTTCAAAACATATAGCTGCATCCTACCATTTTGCATCCATTATTCTTAATGGACCTTTCAAAAAACAGGGCTTCATGCCCATTTTAAATACAAATTTAATCAAGAGAAAATTCCCCACACAAAGGGGGGCATGCACATAATACCTTATCATCTCATTTCTCCTCTTTGTTTTTTCATTCCCTTCATTCATCATCTTCCTCTCAAAGCACCTTAGAATTTAATAATCCAGTTGTACCACAAAGAAAACGAGATGGACAAAAGCAAGAACATCTTGATTAGTCTACCAACATCAAATCAAATAGCAACGTTCTAAAAATCTCTTTTAGGCCCCGATTATTCCCCCACCTAGGCCTAGGCCCCAGCACACAACACTTAGCGTCTAGCCACTTTTCTGATTAATCCATAGTCGAGTAATATGCTATATGTTACCTTATATATTATATACCTATTAATTTATTTTTTTATGTTATTCCTATAATGCTTATATTATTAAATTTCTTTTTATGTTATTTTGTTATTATTTTGTAGTCTAAATTATTATATAAATAATATTTATATGTATTTGTATTATATTTATTATTCTAAAAAGTTATTGATCAATCTCCACCTAGCTGATTAATCCCTAGTCCCTCCTCAACCGTCTTATTAGCACCTAGCGCTTTTTACAACATTGTCAAATAACATTGTTGTTGAAGCTTTAGAAATATTTTACCATTGAAGACATGCCAAAAACTTTGATATGTTTTAAATGAAAATTTTGGAGAGCAAAACAAACAAATATATGAAATTAGGCAAACTGTAAGAAAAAAAGAAAATTCATTTTTCTGCAAGGTCTGTGCAAAATATTGCAGGTACAAGCCCCATCAACTATGAATCATATTACACAGCCTATGGAAATATTCAAATGTTCAACACAATGCACAACCATGCACAATGATCAACTTAATAGGACAAGATTAAGTATATACTGAAATCAATAACCCGAAGAGTGAAAACTACTAGAGTTTCTAAAATATGGGGCACTGAAATCTTTAAATACCTTAATAAGAATAATTAATAACCCAACACAAATCAAGAACATTCAATCTAAAAAAAACAGAGAAACATCAACAATGAACACAAAGAGCAAATATAAAATCTACATCTTATGTCTCATATCAAACCGACCCAAACTCTAACAATCCAACAATTGAAACAAAACAATGTATAAAAAAAACACCAACATAAACAAGAATATCAAACAATTCAAATCCACAAACAAAAACGAATGCATCAAAATTAAAAAAATATATATATATAATCAGAATCGAATTCACAGAAAACCAAAAATATATAGAGACAAGCAAACGGTACAACCCAAATCAAAAGATGGCCTTTAACAAAGGACCTGACCCAAAAAATTAAAAACCAATACATGAAAAATCAAATTAAAAAACCCTTAAATTCACCTTTTTAAGGTCCAAGAAATCGTCAACAAGAAAATCAATAATCACAAATTAGGGCTTCCCAAGATGAATAATATAACATCACAAACCCGATCATTGAATAAAAAAAAAAACGAGAGATGCAATGATCAGATCAGAATTACGAACCGAGAGAGTGTTCGGATTTAAAAGATTTCTTTGCCATCTCAAACGCTCCCAAGACGATCGAAAGATGAAGAAGTTAGGGTTTCGCGAGTCGTGAAGAAACAATTGTCCCACACAATCTACGACTCCTCAATTTATAGGTTACTCGAAGCGCAATAAATAAATAAAAATATTACTATGTTTATAGGTACGTCGTATTAACCGTCGATTATTTATCAGACGGTGTAGATAGCGTTTTGTGTTGGTTTGACTTTTTTGTTTTTTCATTGAACCATAAATTACCGGAACTGCCATGCTTGTGTTACCCGTTTATTTGGAGCATCCTTGCCATTAGATAGGCCATAAGTTCCACGTGGCAGTTTGACATATTCATCCACTTTATGAATCATAACATATTTTATCTTTTAATTGACCTTTGTCCTTGTTTTTATTTCAATAACACATGCATGAAGTCCTGGTACAGGATAACTATATCAATAGCAATCTTAGCAATTTAGGCTTGTGGGCTTCTATGCAAATTGCTTATTGTATGTTGAGTGTTGTTACACTCAGTTACAAACACAGTCCAAACCTCAGACCCCACGTCAGCCAGTCCACGTGTATTATTATTTTTTTATTCCACGTCAGCATCCAAAAAAGGCTGTTAAAATTTCCCCCCCAAAAGTTCCCGCCTATTTTTTTCGAGCTACCATATTGTTTTGTATCCATTTTTCTCTTCCCTCTTTTTTCTAATTTTCATTTACTGTTTCTCTCTCTCTCTCTCTCCTCGGTGACAACTACCATAAAACAGCTCCACGAAGATGATAATCACCACCACCCTCCGCCGTCGCAGATGGAGAGACGAAGGAGAACACCGTCGTCCCCTCCGCCGTCCCTTCCGCCGTCGTAGACGAGGAGACGAAGGAGAGGATTGTCTTCCCCACCGCCGTCCTTTTCGCTGCTCGCCGACATGAAATCTCATATCTCCTCTACCCCGCCGTCCAATCTGACTGCGTTGAGCATCATCAGACTATCCATTGATGAGCTCGCAAGTGGTGATCACAACCTGTTTGATGAAATGCGTGAGTGGAGTTGTCGATGCTAATGATGCGTTTGTTTGTTGTAGGTGGATGCGCAAGTGCCGCTGATTGGCGAGATGGAGAACCTGTTGGACGTGGCGGAGACATTGGTGGTGGTGGAGGAGGAGAGGGTGACGCGGTCTCTGTTGGAGCTCCCGTTTGGGTGTCTCCAAGGGACCTTGTCACTGCTCTAGCTAATGGTGGTGATGACGATGGTTTAGATTGATTGAGGTTATGATGGGTCTTTGTAGATGTGTTGTTTTTTTTGACAAGTGAAGTTAAGAATTTTTACTAGTGATTGTGATTAGTGTTTGTCAATTTTTTTTGGGTTGGTGTTCTTGCTGTTTGAATTTGCATGGCTGCTTGGGTTTTGTCATTCCATTGGATCTTTTCTGTTATTAAAGGATAATAAAATTAATGAAGTATATATCTCATCTTAGAAGGTATATACTCATATAAGGAGGTATATAACTCATTGGATGTCAAACAAAGTACATAAAGACTTGGGACTATAAAAAGAATTCTATGTAAAGTCATCCTGCCTTGGGTGAAAGAATATGCTTGGATTTGATATTAAAGTAAATATCAAGGATAGTCTTGTTTATCATGCCAAGGTGCTATCTTAGGCTTTCGAATGTGGTCTGTTG
Source organism: Acorus calamus (assembly GCA_030737845.1). NCBI lineage: Eukaryota > Viridiplantae > Streptophyta > Magnoliopsida > Acorales > Acoraceae > Acorus > Acorus calamus. Next base: position 11,076,115 of record CM060878.1, on the reverse strand, counting down.
CTGACGATAGATGATGACATATTCAACCCTGTTCACCACCATGGGCAACTTTTTCCTTTTCATTTTGGAATGTGTATGCACAGATATTTATTAGGTATATACTTACTTAAATATCGCAGGTAAACCGCAGCTCCCGATGGTGACCTGGTTAGCTTGTATTGGGATGCTGACATGGCATTAACCTATTGGGATGAAGTTTAATAGTGTAGATGGGATCAAAATTATAAAGTTCAGTGTTTGCTTTTTTTGCTGGTTGGCATTCTTGCTGTTTGAATTTGCGTGTGATACGTGAGATTTTGTCATTCCATTGGATCTTTTTTGTTATTAGAGGATAATAAACATTAATAAGTATATACCTGATCTAAGTAGGTATATATTTATACAAGGAGGTATATAACTCATTGGATGACAAATAAAGTACTTGGGACTTGGGACTATAACTTATAAAATTCAACACCCATGAATTCAATGGTAATCATAGCTCGCATATATTTTGACATTTTTTTGCTCCCTTGGTTTAGGTTAGGTTGTTCCTCCTTTTTCCAAGTTTCACCGCACGCTATATCCATCTGATCCAATTGATTTAATATTAAAATATTTAAATTATGAAACCATATGCTAAAAAATTATAAAACATGGAAGAAATTTATTTTATATTAAAATATTTAATTTATGAAACTAATATTGGATGAATAATCCGTAAAGTGGTATATACCAACCTAATGTAAGTATATAACAGTAAAAAAAAGTGTATGTTTATATAACACGAATGTTAATTTTTAACATAGCATATTTGGACAAATTGAAACACCAAGTCATTGAATGAAAGCCAGCGATTTATGAAACCATATGCATGGTGTCCTTCGTCGCGTTCTCCATCTTGTTCTGGAAGTAGAACTCGAGAAGCTTTGCCGACTTGAGCTGTCAGAGCACCGGCACGTACGATGAGTTGAGGAACGTGTAGTCCTCGACTGCCATGACCTCGATGTGCACGCCATTGTAGTCCTTCCTGAACATCACATGCATCGCACCGAGGTTAATCTTGTCGGCGATGAGGCTGGAGAAGGCACTGAACCTCTTGGCCTTGGTGAGCTGTTCGTTGACGAAGAAGATCGTGTCCTTCAGCTTCTGGATCTTGAGCTAGTTGTCGAAGGACTCCTTCGCCTCGGAGACAAGCTGTTTCCTGATCCGGATCCACTCCTTGACCTGCCTCTGGAGGGAGTGGAGGTCGGAGTTGGAGATGTCAACGACGGGGTGGTCAAGTGAGGAGTCAGATTGGAGGGGGGGGGGGGGAGGGAAGGAGGAGATGAGGTTGGGAGAGGTTGGAGAAGAGGTGGACGTGTTTGGAGTGGTTGAGCTTGAGGCGGTGGGCGAAGGAGGCGTAGGAGGTGGTGAGGTTGATGTGGTCGTTGATCTGACGGTGGATCAGATAGAGGCGGGGGCGGTTGGGGTTGGATCTGACGGCGAGGAGGGAGCGGGGGCGGAGGAGGGGATCGGACATGGTGAGGGGAGGGACGGAGAGGAGGAAGCGAAGAGGATCCTCCATTGTTTAGGGTTTGAAGAGGATCTGAGTCAGAAGAGGAGAGGAGGAGGTGAGTGAAGAAGAGGAGTTAAAATAAAAAAATATTAAATCATTTAATGCTTGTCAGTGGGTTCTGTGAGTCGGTTTCAAAAATTTGAAATTCAAAATCCTTTAAACCCATCCGAGCCCGCCTAAAATCTTCAAAATGATTCCACGTCACCCTGTTGTTGCCATGTCAGATCCTACGTGGGTCTGAGAAACCGACTGAGATGTAAACTGAGTATAACATTTTCCTTGTATGTTATAAGGCGTGTACTCCTTTTTAATTATAAAGGAGTAACAGGTCTACCATTTTTATTTTTCAAAAAAAAAAAATCTTATATTATTATTGTTGGGATGCATATCTTATTAATTATTGTATGGATATCTTTAATATTATATTATATGTTAAAGCATATACGGATATTGACATTTCATATGATTATATGAATGAATATTTTGTCTGTGGGTTATAGTTTGTTATTTTGGATAAGAATCATTTTAAAGTTTTATTTTAAATTTTAGAGTTATATGCATATAACAATGAAAAGTCTGAAAGTTATCAAATATTGGTCTCTCACTTTATCAAATATTCATATAACCCCCTCATTTGTGATGTGATTAAGTATTTTGCCCCCATAGTTGATCATATGTCAAAATACAAAGAATACGATAGAAATATTCTGTTAGTTAATATGAGAGTTAATTCACACATACAAATAACCCATTGATTTGTCTAAAAATTCGAACGGACCCAAATCAACCGACTAAATGACCTTCCTTGCCAAATACTTGTTGATTCTTTCTTCATCTTGCCCAATGGTCATTTTTCATCCGTTGCGATGGTTGTTGATATAAATATCATTCAATGTTCTCTTCTCTTCTTCTCCTTGTCTCCAATCATCACCATTTATGCCATTGTATGTTTTTGTTCCTTTGTTTTCATGTCAGTATTTATTGTTTGTTTGTTTTTGGGGATTGGGAGAGGTGGAATAAGTTCTGGGGTTTAGAATTTGTATTGGGGGTACTTCGATTTTTTTCATAAATCAGGTTAAGTTAATCACTGCAGTGGATTGGCAGGGTAACGGTAGAGGGGTTATATGCGTTTAACAAAACAAAAGGGGGGTTATATGGGTACTCGATGAAATGAGGGGGTGATATGGATTTCCATAACTTACAAGGGTTTATATGCATTTAACCCTATATTTTAAATTGCATGTCCATATCCATTTTAAAATTCATGCATATTAAATATATTTTAAACTTTCAAATACATATGAACTATTTTAAATATTAAATATATTTTAAACTTTCAAAGACATATGAACTATTTTAATTATAATGTATTCTTTTTATTTATAACTTCATAAAAAAATTATAACTCAAAGTCACTTTGGGTAGCAAAATAGGAGGAAATTAGTCTTCATCACGCATAATGTGTGTGTAATTAAAAAAAGGAAAAAATCAATATAACTTCTTAAAAAGTTAGCTAAATCGATTTTGGTTATTGTCAATTGAAAAATCACCACAAGTTTCTATGTTATTAGAAAAATATCATTTCAGTCCCTATCGTCACTCTAACTATCTAAGTACATGGTTAACTCTAACCACACATAAAAAATTAACAGAATGTCCTCACCCTTATTTTCAAAAAATCGATATATCTCCCTAGAAACTTATGAAAATCGAAAAAGGTTCCTATAAAATCGGTAAATCCCTCAAGTCTCTATCTCATTAAACAATATTTATTTTAGTTCCTATTGCAATCGAACCTAACCAGATTTGTAGTTGACTCTAATCATACATGATAAATTACTGTAATACCCTTTTAAAATTTACTTGATAAATCACCTTAATACACTAACTAGATTTGTGGTTGACTTAAAGGGGATTTACTTATTTTGCAAGGACCTTTTCTGATTTTTTCAAATTTCCAGGGAGTTATATCAATTTTTTTTTTTTACCATTGGTGAGTATAGGATAGCAGGATAGTTTTTAAGAAAAGACAGATACATTTTTGTCATCAAAAGGATTAAAATTTTTTTTTCATATTTCACAATAGGGGTCTAGAGACCTAAAAATAAATATTCAAGAGACCTAAATTTAATTGAAGGGTTCCCCAAAAGACTTAAAATTAATTTTCCATTGTTTTTTTAATTAAGCCCTTTATTAAATTCAATAAGATAGATTTGGTGAATATTTAATATTATCCTTAAAGTATATTGACATTAAAATTTAGAATAGAATATAGATAGATTTTCTAGTATAAAAAGATTTTTTTTCTTGTTCTTGCCCCTCATCTAGAACCAAAATTCAAAATAGATCTTAGGTTATTATATAAAAAAAAGGCAAAATTAAAAATGAAAATATTACATAGGAACAAAGTTGAAAACTAAAATATTTTCTGATTAGTATAATCAATAGATAGATAGATATGGTGAATTATGAGTAAATAAGCCAAAGATCTATTTGTAATAAATAGATATAATTATGTCAGAATAGATAGGAATAAATTGGCATTGGTATTCAAGATCCCATGTAAGGTGTAATCAGGGTACCCATATTTACACTTCATATTTAAATGCACAAACTAGATTGATTGATTTAATAAGTATTAGATTTTGTATCATTATCACATTATTTATGCATATATGACATTTATGCTTGGATAAGTTAGCATATTCTCTTATAACTATTTTAAGGGTAATGAGATAGTTTATTAGGGCCGTATAAAAATATTTTTCTATGTTAATTTTAACAAATTATATATCTTAACAATTTCACACACATCCCAAATTACATATATCATATTATACATATATCTCTCACACATATTTTTTTCTTTTCTTCTTTTTTTGATGAAATGGTAGGCATGCGCCTTAATTTTATTCAAACCAAAGCCAAACATGCCCAAAGCAATAAAATAAGTAGATGAGGGATCTACCGAGAGAAGCTACAAAGCCTACTCATCGATCACAATTTTGCCCCCAATGTACAGACTTTTGTTTGCTCCTGCACAAGCAACCCCACAATCTCTAATAAAATTAATAATTGAATCCCATAAATTCTCGATGCAAACTCTTGTATCCCTAAAAATCAAATAGTTCTGGGCAAATCAAATCGTCCACACCACCGTCGGAATGAAAGATTGAGTATTTTGCCTGCCGCACTTCGATCACCACTTGAACGAAGACATCTCCTTGTCCCCATAAATCGTGCAAGGAAGCAAACTGGTCCGCCATCCCCGTCGTCTCCTTCAAGTAGCTCCAAAGTTAACAAACAATTGGACACTCGATAAAGAGGTGTGTCATCGTTTCTTCCTCCATCATGCAGAGAGGACAAAAAACATTAGCATCGGACACCCATTTGGAACGGTACACTCTAGTGATGAGCTTTTCCTGTTACAAAAGCCACATGAACAGACATTCTTAAACACAAACAATTTATGTAAGAATATAATTATCATTTAAATATCATATAAAATTATACATATTTTATTAATCACTTATTCTCAATTTATCATGATAGATCAAACAATAAAAATTTCATTTATATTTCTCAATAAAAATAACAAAAAAAATCAAACAAAATGATTATGCAACATAGGTAGTTAACTGGGTATCCATCCTGATATAATCCATCAATCAGTGATTAATAGGTCTATTCCTCACTTCAAACATGCATTATGGAATACATACAAAGAAATAAAATATATTAATATAAATTGATATAAATATATATTTTGTGTTTTTTTAATAGAATAAATTAACCCTGATATATTTATAAATGTTACTAGCATTCTTTTTAGTCTCAATTCTAATACATGCATGTTTTAATTTTTTAAAATAAAAATATATATTATAATGAATTGTATTGTTACATATTCTCATTTAATGATTCTCATGTTAGTTGCATTAAATAAATTTGTGTTTGAATTTGTTATTTTAAAAATAAAAAAAATAAGTTTATAAAAGTATATGAGAGTCAATAGAAGTCTATCTATGGAAGTTTGTAAAATTATGTGAAAGTCTACAAATTATATGAAAGTTAATATGTAAAAATATACAAAAAATGTGAAGTCTATGAGAGTCAAAATATCAAAATATGCAAAAGTCAAAATCTGCATAGTTTATAAATAATTTCCACAAAAATCCGTTAAAATCTGAATCAACCAACCCCATTATAAAAAAATTAATTATATTTATATATATATATAAATATATATATAAATACGAGTACATGAGACTTACAAGAAATTGAGATTGAAAAACATAATACGTTTAATAGTGCATTTGGCAACCCGATTGAGGCTGTTTAAAAGCTAAAAACCTCAAAAAAGTAATCAAATAAACAAACTTAATTGAAAAGTTGTCGTTATCATTATATTTAAAAAATGTCTCGTAAATTATGTTTATTTCACTTTTTTTTTATTATCAGCAACAAATATGATTAATTGACTAATTAAAATGCAATCCATTATATCATATAAAAAAATACACAAAGCTCAAATTATTTTTCATACTGTATTTCTAAACTCATCCCGAAAAGAAAAAAAAAAGTAAAGCAAAATCATTGCTTTGGATTCTCTTTTCAGTCTAACCTCGGTTCACCCATCTCAGTCAGTCAGTCATCATTTTTGGGAACTCGTCAAGCAATGCCTCACACCAACCAGTCCTTTTTCATTTGTTTATGAACCAACAATCACCAAGTCTCTTTTTTTCACTTTCTTTTCATCTGGTTCCTCAAAAAACGTTCCCTCTCTTTGTATTTTATTCCATTCAAACCCCCTGAAGAAGAGAAAAGTGCCACTGCTTCTTCTCATCACAAGATTGAATTCTTTTTGTCCATTCACAGTGGTCCAAGACTGATAAAAAATCCAGTTTTTAATATCTTCCATTGTCAATCACAGACATACTGTCGTTATTCCCCCAAAACAAGGAAAAACAAAACTTGGGTTTTTCTTAGTTTCTGTCGCCCAGAAGAACCCATGTTTGGTTTACTGTGGGCTCTCTGATTGAATGAATGGATTGATGGATATCTCCAAAGCTCAACCTTGTTTTGTTTTAGTCTTCAAGTCCTTTATATTCGATTTCGGTTTGGGAACATTTTAGAAGGCGTCGAATTGAGCGTATCTATTCGATCTCTGCCATTGTTGTGTCTGCCTTTTTGTCTTATAGTGAGGTTTGCAGAGGAACCCATTCGAGGTGGCTCTCAAAAACTGCGTTTTTAAAGGAATTTGGTGGGTTTTGGAGCCGACCCATTTGAGGAATTTGTGAGTTTGAGTGGTTTGAAGAGAACCCATCTGAACCAGTCATCAATTTGTGGAAGTTTTTGGATTTTGTAGCCAACCCATATCAACAAACGTTCAAAACCCACTGAAAGTCCTCACCTTTTGTGGGTTTTGAATGATTTGAAGACAACCTGTTTGAACAAACACCCCAAATAACCAATTTTCAGTCTCTCCCATTGCTTTGTCCCTTCATTTCCTTCTTTCACTGATCAAACATGGCGCACAGTTATAACTATCTCCACATGGGGAATGAAAGCAAGAGAGGTGTAGTGGTTGAAGAGGAAGATTTTGATGAGGCAGACATATGGGCAGTCATGAAAGACATGAAGAACTCAAGCCCCAAAACCAAGAAACCCAAGGACCCTTCCCTCTCTTCTTCCCCCGCACCGAGGCGCCTCCCAACAGGCTCCCGATCTATCCCCAGAAACCAATCTATGGAGTCCGGGAGGGCCCCCCAACGATCGGCCCCAGTTAACATTACAGACTGGTCCGGGGTGCACAGAAAGATAGGATTCAATGGTCCCGAGGACCGCCAGACCATTGTCAATGATGACATTGATGACGATGACGATAGGGTGCCCCCACATGAGTGGATTGAGAGGAGGATCGCGAGGAGCCAAGTCTCTTCATTTTCTGTGTTTGAAGGGGCTGGGAGGACTCTCAAAGGGAGGGATCTTAGCAAAGTAAGGAATGCCGTTCTTACTAGAACTGGCTTCTTTGAGTAATATATTGTTATTGTCATATAGAGATCCAACAATTCAGTCAGTGCTGCCTTTCTTTTATATGTTATATGGGCAGCTTGCGATTTTGTTTGATGGGTGAGAGTTTTGTTTACTATATAAGAGAGAAGATAGGGAGGTATAGAGAATAAGTTGAATGTTGTAATGTTGATTTCAGTTATGTATCATGCTTTTGGTGGCAGACATACATATGTATATTTATGTTATTGATATATTTTTTTTTCATGTCTTTTTTTTTGCTGTAGTTATGAAGTTTACAATTTCATTTCAAGCTCTCATTGAGATCATCTTAAAATGATGTGTTTGTTAATAGTATCTGAAACAGGTATTGTTGAAAGGTATGCTAGAATTTGTTAAAACATTGTTCTTTATGACAATTAACAGTATGCATTTTTGTGAAAATACACTTGGTAGAAGAGTCTTATTATTCATTAGCTGCTAATATGTTGTTCAAGTAGTTGACTGCATATACTTTTTTTTAAGGGAAAAAGTTGACTGCATCGATTAATACTGATCCATTTGATCAGTTGTTTAAGTGATATATCTCATGCAGGAAAATCATGGATAATGTGCGTCTGACCAACCACTATGCATGGTGACTAGAGGAATCCTAAACACAACCGCCTTTTCCATTGGTCAGATCACCGTATTTAGCTGTGTTTCATTATAAACTGCTAAATAGTTCTCTCTGAATCCAATTTTTTTTCTTCCTTGCTATGCATTCGTGGGAAGAGTTATAATATCCATAATACAAAACATAACAATTGATAATACTTCTCTGTATAGTCTTAAATTGCTAACACAATGAATATAGATCTTTGTGATCGTATATCCTTGCCCATACAGAACATAGAAGATTATAATTTATATTCTCTCCACAATAAAACATAGAGAAACTTCTGTCCTGTTTGACCAATAATGAATTACAATGAGACTGCTTGTTTATCTACAATCTATTATAGTTTCTCAATTTCAACTTCCACGGAACCTCCAACATCAACCTTGTTTTCACCTTTGGAAGCATGCATTGGATTTGTTTTTGCCTCGTATTCTCTATCTATCGAATTGCCCACATTGCTTGTTTCCCCACTCGCTTTCTGTATTGCATCCACCTCCACTTCATCTTCTCCATATCCTGAATCGCTCGCACTTGTTCCCTTCAATTCTCTACCCCTAGAACCACCAGGGATTGACTTTGCTCGAAAATTAACTTTGGGCGGGGGCAGTTTCCTGAACAAACCTTCATAAATGTTCTTTAGCATTCCTTTATCATACGGATTCCGTGAATCTGCATATCGTTTCCTATAATTCTCTCGCGCTGTCTGCGAATACCAAAAATTGAGTGGAAAAACTGAACAAATGAAAATGTTGCACATAGTCATTAATATTTTTTGAATTATATACTTATCACATAAAGTACGTACTTTCGCAAATAGTGAAGCACATACTTGAATGAATTAAGTGCATACAATTTTAAGCTTTTCGTGAAAGATTATATACTATTATATTAGTATATATTCTATAAAAGATTTCATATTGCATTGGGCGATGTGGTGTCTATAGGTATGACTGAGTGTACCAGAAATGGATTATAATATAATGTTTGATTCTCTATTGCTTGACCTTACCTGGTTTACTGAATGAGATACCCATGAAAGATGGTGAGCCCAGTGAGGAACCATATCGCGAAGAAGCTGAACATTGTTAGTGAGCGAGTCTCCGATGCATTTCCTAGCAATCCTAGAACTCCGGACTTTGTCGAAGACAGCTTCTGCTTCAGCCTCCAACATGAGATGGCAAATATGTAGATGAAGGAAGTCAGAGCTGACGTGATGAACATTATGAAGAATCGGTAGTTCCGCTGGTTTGAGCAAACATCAAATGTAAGTATACAATAGATTTCATTTTATGAACATTTGAAGTTCTTCCCCCCCATTTGGTTTGCAGATAGTTTATCCAGACACAAAATAGTTATATGTGAAGAGGAGAATTAGCTAATTTTCTGTTTGGTTGCTATTTCTCTCTTAATTTGGGTATTTTTTTTATCTATTGTGTTTGTTATTAGAGCACAATTATAGAGTATAATGGATAAACATAATTAAACCATATTTGCCTCCCCCTCTATAGTTTTATGGGTTTATTCTAGTTTATCAAGACATAATTATTATGTATTTGAATGGATAAACATGAATAAACTATCTTTGCCTCCCCCGGCTATAGTTATTAGAATTTATTTTTAAATTATCGATGCATAATTATTATAGTTTTTTTTATTGGTAAATAATTTTCATGGTCAAATCTTTCCTATTAGCAGGGGACAAGATTCAAACCTAGGTCCCCTCATAATTATTACAGTTTATCCATGTTAAACAATCGTATCTTCTATAAGTTTATTCCTACCATATCAACTTACTGATATGTGAAACAAACAGGGGCTTAGAGATTCACCAGTCCAATACACTGACCAATCCACGGGCAATGGTGATCGAACTTCTTCACGCAGTTGTCGCAAACAACACAGTGAGAGCTCCTCGGTGGCCGGAATATCTTACAAATCTTACAATACTTCATCTTCATTTCAACTCCATTTACATCAACTCTTATGCTTCTCCTTCCATTGCTTGTGCCCGCTTCCTCTGTTCGTGATTCATCACTTCTTGGTATAAATCCAGGATCACCTGTACCAACCATTACTAAACTCAACACTACCTACAAAACAATGACAAACACCAAAAATCAGATCCAAAGTTGCAACTCTTTTTTTCCTTTTTTTCTGGATGGAGTGCCCCATCATTGTCTGTCAATCTCTCATTAAGGTCATAGAAATTAACATGTTAAACATGTGAGGTGTTACATGTTAGTCTCTCATTGAAGACTAATAAAACAATTCCATCTCTTGTTTTTCAGATTCGTGTTTACCATTGCAGATAAAATCAGAGAGAATATCTTTATGAGCCGGGAATGCTTAGACAGTGAGTCATCGCAAATGTAAGCGCAGACGATCCAGTTCGAAAGAATCCCTAAAACCATTGTGAGCAGATACCCTTTCGGATTGGGGCCACAGATGAGCCGCCCTTTGAAGAAGAATACCTGACAAGAGACAAACACATATCAGACACAGAAATTGTTGGAGATCATAAAAAACATTGGTTGAAACTATGAGCAATACATTTTGTTCTGGCCAGACTTGATAAAGCCGAGTTGGTTCACCGCGAAGTGAAGCGCCCGATAGTTGCCGAAGATAATCAATCACTGTATTCCTATTCAGATTGCCTTTGGAATTCACAGGTTCAGGTCTACATGACAGTATGTTGGATTCTGATTTTGAGAGATTTGAAGTGGGTATTGCTTTGTTTGGAGAGTGAGATTTGGAAGTGTTTGAATCCATATTGATGAGAAAGCAAAAAAAATTCTGAGTTGTGGATGCAAAGAAGAGGAAAGATTTATAACCGTTAGTAACTGTTGGAGGCATAATTTCGCGAATCCAGGCTTTGAAAAGTATCTGAAGATTATCATGATATAATTTTGTGAATCCAGACTTTGAAAAGTATCTGATGATTATCATGGTATGTATATATTTATTAGATAGAGGGCTAATGAGAAAAAAAAAATTGTATTTTGAAAATAATATTATAAAAAACGTTAGGCGCTAATCGAACAAAGGAGGAACTGTGGATTGATCGGTTAGGCGGGATTAATATGGGATTAATAAATCACTTTTTAGAATAATAAATATAATACATGTACGTATACATAGGACATATATAATAATTTTATACTATAAAATAATAACAAAGTAACATTAAAATAAAAATAATAATATAAGCCTGATTTATAAAGAGTGACTGATATATTTGAGAGAAACACGGTCAGATGCTTCACGAATCTCCCGAAACAACCGACCTACTTGATATATCTTACACTGATACGCCGTAACAGCAGACCCCACACGCTTGACAACAAACACTACCAAGTCGACCGAGACGGAGACACAGTGACAGAGATGGAGATCAAGTCGGAGACGAACGTAGCGATCACCATAGCATCCATGGTGGCGCTGGTGGCGGCGACGTCTCTTCTCCTCCTCCTCCTCCTCCGCCGACGCCGGACCCCCTCCAACCGGCGGTGCTCGGCGGAGCACGACAAGAAGCCTCAGAACCGCTTCAAGTCCGTCCTCGCCGACAACTCCTACTCCCCCTTCGTCCACCTCAATCGATGTGACGAAGACGGAAAATCGTCGGAGACGTCGATGAAATCGCATCCGTACCGGGACGAGATCGCGTCCTTGCTGGAGAACCCTGTGCTCCCGACGAGGTTCGCATCGGACGGCGAGTGCGGAGAGATGGAGGGGTCTTGTGTTCTTGTGGAGACGGTTTCAGAGCTGGAGACGCTTGCGGAGGCGTTGGGCGGAGAGTCGGTGTTCGCCGTCGACACGGAGCAGCACGGCCTCCGATCGTTCCTCGGGTTCACCGCTCTTATGCAGGTAATCCTTTTGGGATGGTTTGGCAAGGGGTTAAAGTTTTGAGTATAAGCTGTACTAATTTTAGGAGAGAAAATGTTTATCAATTTTGTCCTTATTCACGTTTATCACAACAAAAGATGGGGATAAATGTTATTCTAGCCTTTGGAGGATAAGTTGTTCTAATTTTAGATGATAAAAAGTGCATCCATTTTGTACATATTCACATTTGTTAATATTGGAACAAAAAGTGGGGATAAATGTTATTCCAGCTTTAGGTGGAATAAAAAAGAGACAATTGTTCGCACTTTATCCCTATAATTTTTTATATCAAATGGGATAAGTTGTTCTTCATTCACTTATCCCCACAATTACCCTTTACCTCACCACTTATCCCCTTGCCAAACTAGCACTTAGGTGAAACAAAAAAATCTCCATCTTTATTTCAAAATTGGGACAACTACTCGTATTGTATCCCAATTTTTTATTATACCAAATGAGATAACCTTATCCCACAACTTATTCTCTTATCAAACCAGCCCTGTGATTATAGTCACAAAGACACTGAAGTCCAAACAAAATACTCCAATTGGATACCTACCATACTTATCGGCCAAATGTACATCTGTTTGGGAATCTGGATGTTTATTTAGTTTGGTTGAGTTAACACATTCTTCATAATTATAACAATAATAAAATAAAACTAGTCCTAATTGTTGTGGCTGCCTTTAAATCCAACATAGAATTTTTGGCATGTATTTTTAGTATTAATGGTAGAATATATTTAGAAATTAGTTTTAATTATCTCCATACTTTCACCATATACATGTACTGTATTGAACATAACACTTGCCAAATATCTTCCCTACATCAAATTTGTGACTGTTTGTGACATTATTTTGGGGTGGGGTGGACAATGCTAAAAAAAATTTCCTCTTACATTGGATAAGAAAGCTCGAAGAGTATTTTTTTCATAAACTAAATATGTTTATATTCAAAATAGATAAAAATTGTTTTCATTAAATATTTTCTCATAATGTCATAGATATGTACATAAAAGAAACTATATATTAAAATGCTATCGAAGTTAAGTCCTGTAATGTTTAGAAAACACTTATTGTTCAGATAGTTTTAACAAACTTTACAAACAAACATACAATCCACAAGAAATTCATTCCCTCTATCTTAGCGCAACAAGTTTCATAGTTGAAAATATTGTTTTGTAGTTATTGTAGAAATATGTAGTGTCAACACAAGACTAATGGGAAATTCTTTCATCAATGATCTTTTCAGATATCTAGTTTGTTAGAATAAGATTTAATATATTAGGAAGATTTGATTTGTTTAGGTTTCTTAAGATGTTAATTTGCTAGGATGAGATTGATTTGTTATTTAAGTTATTCTTTAACATTAAGATGCACTCATGATACCTGAAATTTTGATTCATGTGTAATGTTATGCAGATTTCCACTCAAAAGGATGACTTTTTGGTTGATACAATTGCGCTGCATGATGAGATGGCCGTTCTCCAGCCTGTATTTGCCAACCCGTCCATATGCAAGGTAGCTCGAAAGATCATCTTGATCAATTGGGGAGATAGGTTCATTGGTTTCCTCAACAAGAGTGTTTTGAATTGCATTCATTCTGTGCCATTGAATTGTATGTTAGAAATAAAAGGATGGATGTCATGCCCTTAAAATTTTTAGTGCTCATTGATTGCTGAACACAAGTGACCATGCTATTTGTGGAAATGCAGCAACACTGTCTGATTTAATATCTCCTGACAAATAACAAGCTTTTTGAATTTTGGAGACTTCAGGTTGCAATGCCGATGCATTCTTTAGTAGCTGTTTTTGTTAGGCTGGACCTTGTTTGTCGTGCATTTATAACCATGGGTTAATCATTTGATTGGATTCTATTTCTATTCTATATCGATTCTTCGATACCACATATAGTTGCATATATAACTTGATTGGCAAGAGACTCTTCTGAGTTAATTTTATGTCTCCTGTTCATTCTTTTTTCCCGGAATTGTAATGTTTGATTAAAATTATATATATTATACAGGTTTTTCATGGAGCTGGAAATGATGTGCTCTGGCTTCAAAGAGACTTTCATGTATATGTTGTCAATCTGTTCGACACTGCAAAGGTATGACTTTGGAATGCCATTAAACTCTGAATTCTGTCGTAGAAAACAACTAAAACATGTGATATTCTGAATAGCATCCCATGACAAAAGCACAATAACCGGATCTACATTTTGTGACTATGTCATTGATTCTTGATAGTAGCAGCTGACACCAAGAACCTGTTCATGCTTATGTAAATTGTTAACCAAATCCTTTAGAAGTTGGGATTTAGGAAGGGTTGCAAATAATTGCTTTTAGTGTCCTCCACTAAGCCGGTCATTCAATTCTTTGATTCCATTTTGTTCATTGCAGGCTTGTGAGGTGCTCTCAAAACCTCGTAAATCATTAGCATACTTGCTGGAAACCTACTGTGGAATCACACCTAACAAAGCATTGCAGGTATGAATGGCTATGCTTAAAATATTGATCGATATATCGATTTTGGTGAGTAAATCACTAAAATCGAATCAGTTTGTGAGATTATCTCAAATTCGTGATGATGTCATGCTGACGTCATCAATAAATATTTGATATGTCATTGATATATCAAACATTTTTTTATATATTTTCGAAATATCAATGATATATCCATAAACACAACATATAAGAATTTTAATTTTTTTTTAAAAAAAAAACCCTCTTTTTTTTTTGAATTTTAACCCCACACTTTCCGTGTCCTACAAATCCTCTTCAAAGCTTCATTTTCATCACAACGACAATCTTCTTCTCTACTCCTCAATCTCTTCTATACACTCTCTACTACTTACATTTAACAAACAAATTCTCCAAAAAGAACCCCCCTAAATCCCCAAAAAATTAATATGACATTATTTTTCTTCATTTTCGTTTTTTTCACATATTTTTTCTTATTTTATCTGTTATTTTTTCATTTTTTTCCCATTTTTCCAAAAAAAAAAATGATAGATCGATCAATAAATCAATATATCAATCGATATATCATTTTGGGGGTATTTAGATATATCGAAAATATCAAAATTTTAAACATTGATGAATGGAAAGACTCCCCCAATGTAGTTACTTCGTGCTCCATGTGACATTCAATGATAATACTATCAATATATAATAATTTGATGCTAAATAGGAATTGGCATGAGCTTGGCTGGGTTCTGAGACTCCTGAACAATGGATATTGCATCATTATGTACGCTCTGTTCATGAATGGGATTCTGTGACATGGTTCTGTACATTTGTAATTATTGGTAAAGGTACTAATTTTATTATGCCATGAAGTACCACAATATTATAGTATATCTGGATTACTCTGTCTCCCTCATTGGCAAACAGATGATTTGAAAATAAAAGATGAAGGAAAAATCATATACACCTCTGCCCAAATGATTACTTGTATTAAATCCAATTAATCTGAGAGTGAACATATTACAGTGTTAGTAGTACAAGTGATTTTTTAGTTCTCTAATATGCTACAGGGTCATCATTTTATGATAAACCTCGTTTGAGATCGAGTTTATCTGTGTTTTATTTCTTCTCAAGCAGTTCCAATAGTACTTTACGCATCAGTCTTGTGTAGCATATATTAACTTCATACATGATGTACTTGATTCTATGACCTTTGAAAGTGTAATATAGCTAGATAATGTTTACTTCATATATATCTAAATGGTTATTATTTTTCCTACATTCTTGCAAGCATCTATAAATATTTTCTTTTATGGAACACTTATGTTTTGCCTTCATCATTTTCTCAACTGCAGCGTGCAGACTGGAGAATGCGTCCACTTCCGAAGGAAATGGTTCATTATGCGCGTACTGATGCTCACTATCTATTGTATATTGCTGATCGTCTGTCCAGAGAACTCAAGGAACTTACTTTTGGTATGCATCACTGTTTATTTGATTTTCACTCTTGCAAAAAATTAAATGTAGTTCAATGATTTTCAAGTGAAAATCATTTAATGAGAAGTATCTCTGATTGTATTCAAAGGGAAATGGGTAGATGAAGGATGTATGGAGCAATGAATACATCTGTTATCATGCCATGGAAATGTTGGAGACCCAAATTTTTTACTTGATATTCAAAAGTTTAAGTTATGTGACTATCTGATAATTGGAAGTCTTTATGATACAAAGTACAAGGATTAAACATGTTACCATTAGATGCTTGCTTGTGGCAATGTCAGGTAGACCCCCATATATTCAGCTCCATAGTCATGGCCATTTGAGTCTTCATACTCTTTATATTTTATTGTTGCTCATAGATTTAACTCCTAGCTACCACCTAATGAGAATGATATAGAATTCATTTTCAAGTCAGTTGACTATCTATTTTGTTATTTGTCCTGTTCGGTCTTCTTGTAGTTCCTAAGAATTTTTTTGGCTACCATCTGATTTTTGTGCCTCTATTCTTGCTTATCTTTATTGCTGAGCAAACAACTAATCAAGGATTCATATTTTTGTTCTCTCAAATTTACTACTTTAGTGGACCGCTAAACTTATTTTTTCTTATTTTAAAATTATATTAACAGTAAATGCTCATGTGCCTGATTTTTTTACAAATTGGCGTTTTGTAACATCAATTAGGTGCAAGCATAGTTTTTTTTTTTTTATCAATATCAATTTTACATTTTCAGAATTATCCATATCATGAATAATTCCATTCATCAGAGGATTCAGCTTGCCCCGATGACAAATTTAATTTTGTTCTGGAGGCTAGTCATCGTTCAAACATGATCTGCATGCAACTTTATGCTAAAGAGATTGAGGCTACACCTGGAGAAGCTGCTGCATCATTAATACTTCAACGTTATGTTAATTCTCAAAGAAGCACTTCCTGCAATTATTCTGAAACAGAGGTATGCCAACTTGTCTTTCCTTTTCACATTATCAACATGAAAATATGGTGGATGTAAAAATATATTCTCCTTAACTTCTGTGCACCATTGTCCCGTTTCAGGAGCTTGTGAGGCGATTGTGCACATGGAGAGATTTAATGGTTAGTTTATTGTACTGTAGCAGACATATTTCCATCATATCTACACCAGCTATCCACATCTTGCATTTGTACTCAATGTTTTATGGACATTTTTACTCAGTGATTTTGTTTGTTATTGTACCGCCAAGCTTCACTGAAAAGAGATTCTTTAAATATGCATTTTTGTTGGTCACTGTCATCTGTCAGAGCAATTGCTTGTAATATGATCTGCTAAGACCAAGCTTAGAATCAATCTACTTGGTTGCCATGAGAATTCAAAACTATAATGAAAAGTGAGCACACAATCATGTCAGAATGGTAACTAAATTTGCATCTGGAAGTAAATTCTTGATAAAGAACTACATGCATGGACTATAGGTTTGAATTATGTGGATGCTCCTGTCACAGGGCATGAAGACCTTAAATTTCTCAATGGAGCAAATGATAACTTTGTTCTAGCATTTGATACGTTGTTCTACTAAGCTGATTCTTTTTCTATATCTTTCTTTTTATCTGTTATTGTTGTACAGGAAATTGGTCCTTTTTTTCTCAAAATTTATTGTTAATAAATGCCATATTAATTGTCAAAAGTGGATGTTGATGTCACCAAAAAAAGAGGATGTTGTCAATACTTCATGATGCTTTTTTCCCTTTCGTGTCCATCAACCAGGTTTATAGTCTTGAGTATATATATTTCATTGTTTGATAAACAATATTTGATTAATCATGAGCACATATCTTCTCAGTAACCTGTTATAGCTTCCGTTGCTAGATTGTCCTCTTATAATTCTCACTCTTTGCTCAAGGTACTTTCTCTTTAAGCATGGTACAATAATTCTATTTCTTATATTACCTATAGAAATGCATACTAATTAATTCTTGCTTTCACATCTTAATGTTTTGAATGTTGTTTTTTTACTTGTTTGTATGTGTGTTTATGGAAGTCAAGCTTTATATATTGTGCTTACTGTCTTTCAGGCTCGCATGCATGATGAAAGCTTGCTGTTTGTTTTGTCCAGTCAAGCTATTGTCGCCCTTGCAACTGCAATTCCAAATACCCCTTCAGAAATCTATGACATCATATCACGGGCTGATCAAAACATTGACACACACATTCTTCCCCTTCCATCTCCATCCACTATTGTCACTAGCCATGTTAAGGATCTTCTATATCTTTTTCAGGAAGTAACTGGTAATCCAAATTATATGTCTCAAACATATGTCCAGATGCAGCTTGATTCAGTCAAAAGCTGCCCGATATCTATTTACAATTATTATCTTTTGTCTGAATTCAATTTGAAGCTCAGTTGTGTATCTGTTTCCAAGCAAAATGGAGGAAAACAAACAAAGCCAACTGGTAAAAGAGCTTCTCGTGAACTTTTTGTACAAAAATTCTCGTGCAAATCTCCTGTTTATCACAACTGCAGAATTTATGCGAGTGATGGCCGATTGCTATGTTATTGTGATCGCAGAAAGCTTGAGTGGTCAGTTTGTTAACTCGTGAATACATAGTTACCATTTACAATTTTTATCTTCTACAATAAGTTTGCATTTTTTAACTAAATCATTAGGTATCTTCGCCGGGACATAGCTAAGCTTGTCGAAAATGATCCCCCAGCAATTATGCTTCTTTTTGAACCCAAAGGCCGCCCAGAAGATGAAGATAATGACTTCTATATCCAGAGCAAAAAGAACATGTGTGTTGGATGTGGTGAAAGGAATCACTACTTGCGCTATCGCATCATACCTTCATGCTACAGAATGCACTTTCCCGAGCATCTGAAAAGTCATCGTTCTCATGATATTGTTCTACTTTGTGTGGATTGTCATGAAATTGCTCATACTGCAGCAGAGAAGTATAAGAGAAAGATAGCTGCAGAATTTGCTATCCCACTTTTTGTAAGAAAAGTTGTTGACCCAGGAGAAAACAAAATTTTAAATGGATCACTGCTTACACATGAACATGAAGAAAAGGGTGTGTCTCCCCTGCAGTTGAGAACAGCAGCTATGGCTCTTCTACGCCACGGATCCAAAATGCCATCAAATAGGCATGAGGAGCTAACACTGGTGAGAAATCTCCCCCCCCCCCCCCCGTCACTACTTATCCCTCTTATCGAGCATCAGTAGCATTTGGATTATCTTTTTGTTATGTGATTATTTCATTTTCCTGCTATTCGCAAATGCATTTCCTTTCCGAGATTTACTGTCAAGTGTTAAATGTAGTTGGACTTTTATCTCTACCGAAGTGTAGGTAAACAAGCATTTTAAGTACTTTGCTTACATGACATAGAAGAACTTCAACTTTTACAATACTGTGGGATCAACATTGGTGGGTGTTCCAATATTTGTCAATAGTTCCATTTATTTAATGGCTTTATGAGCTGCTTCAAACTTTGAATAATATATGTTACTTCTTGTGTGCACTGCTGTTGTTTCAGTTCTTTTGAAACAAGCTCAAGCATGTCCCTTTTTATGATACCACTACCAAATTCAGTACATCATCACGGCATTCAATGAATATTCCTGAATTGTTTCATTATTCAACTCCCAAAACCATTTCGTTTTACCACAATGCAACATCTTTCCTTCAAACACATCAGATAATGCTTCATGATGTAGATATATGAATAATAGTGAGCCTGATTCATGTAAATTAGTTGAATTACTGAAATCCTCCTCAAGTTTACATGGTATTTTCTGATTAGACGAACACTATTTTAAAACCAGTTTTCATTGTATGAGAAATATGTATTTTTGAATCATTAAACCTTATAATTGAATATGTTTTGTGAAACAACATCGTCAATTTCAACTAGGCCACACTTTTCTTGGTTTAACCAACTTCCAAGCTTCTGCCTTCAGGGCAGCTTTTAGTATTCACCCTCACCTTCACTACCATTTCTTCTTGCTGTCATCAACAGCTACCAATTTCTCTTGATGCACTTAGAATATCTCGAGTATACACCATCCTATTTTTTGTTGGTTATGTTTTACTCTATGGAATGGATTATTCTTCAATCTTTTAAGTTTATTTATTGATGGATTGTCTTTGGCATCTTGGTTCTGGCCATAATTCTCGATATTCTTGTGAGATGTTCTTAATCATACTATTGGTGTTTGTGTATTTTCCATAAAGGGCAAATTAATCTAATCATTTTTTCTTATACTTCCAGATTGTCAGAGAATATTTTGGAGGGAGGGAGATATTGCGAGAAGACTTGGAAGCTGCATTATTGGTTGGTATGAGTCCGCAAGAGAAGAGACGACTTGAAAAGAAGAGAGGGTTGTCTTTCAGGCACATCAAGGAAAGTACTGTTAGGATTAGTGAAGATGGGAACAACTCCATTAACACACTAACTTTTAGTGAAAGAGTAGATATAGATGTCAGTATGAAAGATTCTAAAAATACAAGTCAAGAATCAGAGCATTGGATTGCATCAGAAGAAAAACTTCTCGAGGGGAGTAATTCTTTTGAAACAAATCTGTCTGTTGATTGTGATATAAATGATGATGATCTGTTACTTGATGGGGACAAAGAAAAACTGTTGGATGATGGAGATGTTTTGCGTTCCAATAACATCAGAAGCAGAAGGACATCAGATAGACCCGGCGACTCTAATTATTTATCGATTAATTCTTCTAAATACTCCCAGAAGTTATCACTGTTAGGACATGGACCGCATGGGAAAAAAGTTGTGGAACGTTTATTAAACGATAATGGCGAGGATGGCATTTGTCAGTTTTGCCAGAGATGGAGACAAGTTTTTGTGGAGGCCATCCATCCCCGGTTTCTTCCTGCTGGTTGGGATATAATGCACAGGTATTTTGGTTTCTGAAAGTCTCTTGTATTGTTTTATGCTTTCCTATTATTTTCATGGATAGCTAATTAGTATGACAAAGATGATATCATAATCAAGGTTTTATTTTGTTCGAGAAAGATTTGATGTTGGGGCATTTTTTATGGCAGCGGTCGGCGGGAGTTTGGGAAATTCAGTGTTTATAATCCTGGCAACAAAGCTCTGGATGCAGAAAAGGTTCAGCCTCTCTAAACTCTCTCTCTCTCTCTCTCTCTCTCTGATAGAGGTCTTGAACATGTATTATGTAACAGAATGTATAATCTTTCGTAGATTATTTATCACAGGTCTCTCATGCTTGTTTATTCCAGATGAACTTCATGAAAATGATGCTTTGGTTGGTGTGAGTCCTTGTGACATGGTTGTAATGCTCTATTTGTTGCTTTAACTCAGTTGTATCACTTTTTTCTGCACCTGCTTTTATGTTCGTGCCCCATCTTTTGAAGAAAAAAAAAGTTATAAAAAATAGCTTTTTTCAGTAACCTCACAAAAGCACGGATAGACCCACTACCTAACTTAATTTTCTCAATACCCATAATTACGAAAATGCCATTATTTATTTTAATTTTTTTAACCCTTTCCCACTACCTAGTTCGACATCATCCTGTCGAAGTGTTCTTCACTGGGACGACAGAGGTCTGTCGAACTGTCTGAATAAGTGTCGACAAAGGTCCAGTTGAAGTGTGTTTCACTAGGACGACAGAGATCCGTCGATCTGTTTGAGCAAATGTCGACATGGATGTGTCGAACCCTTCAAAACATCAACTTTCTTCTAAGAATCAATCACTTATACAATCATTTACGTCCTTATGAAAAACAAAAATATCATTTAAGTTATTTAAGTCTTTTTGAAAATCTTTATATATATATTTAAGTATAAGAAACAAAAATATCAAATAAATAACTATTCAGACCAAATAAACAGTAAACATTTCATATAGAAAAAAAACATTATTTTCTTTTCTAAACAAGTGGAGTCTGTTTGGAACAGACTCCACTTGTTTAGAAAAGAAAATAATGTTTTTTTTCTATATGAAATGTTTACTGTTTATTTGGTCTGAATAGTATATTTATTTGGATGATATTTTGTGTTGCGCGATTCGATCACATCGCATAATTCAACCGTTGGATATGGACCCGCGATACGTATATATATATATATATATATATATATATATATATATATATATATATAAATGATTTTCAAAAAGACTTAAATAACTTAAATAACATTTTTGTTTTTCATAATGACTTAAATGATTATATAAGTGATTGATTTTTAGAAAAAAGTTGTTGTTTTGAAGGGTTTGACACATCCATGTCGATACTTGTTCAGACAGATCGACGAATCTCTGTCGTCCTAGTGAAACACAGTTCGACTGGACCTTTGTCGACACTTATTCAGACAGTTCAACAGACATCTGTCGTTCCAGTGAAGAACATTTCGACTGGACGCTGTCAAACTGGGTAGTGGGAAAGGGATTAAAAAAATTAAAATAAATAATGACATTTTCGTAATTATGAGTAGTGGGAAAGTGTAACATGGGTAGTGGGATTAGCTTTGCCCTTTTCCAAAATCTGATAATTTGTTTTGAGGGAAATATCTAAATAATCCCTTGTAAACTGCATATGACTTGTCTTTTTCATGAAGTCTACATAATCCCTTACTTTTCCTTAAGTTTATATAATCTCCTGAATATACCTATGAAAATCCAAATAATCCTTTTGAAACACCTATATAGATCCAAATAGTTTATTGAGTTAAATATTCATTTGACAATTGAATAACATTATACGAATATTTTGTTTGATTAACTTTAGTCGGTAACACGATATATAAAAAAAACTTTTAATGTGTTAAAAATGAAAAAAAATTATCTATGAATGATGATTTTATTTATATGAATAGATTATAAAACAGAAAGATAAAATTATCATTAACAGAGAATTTCATATTTTTAACATATTGTAAGAGGTTTTGATATACTAGCTTTGAATTAGGGTTAATTAAATAGAATATTCGTATAATATATCTCATTTGATAACGAAAATTTAATTCAGAGGGCTATTTTGATTTACATATTTATTTTTTGGGGATTATATGGGTTCCAGGGATTTTATAAAGGGTTGTATGGATTTTTCCCTTGTTTTTAATATATATGCTTCCATCAATTGGATCTACCATGGATTGCATAACAGTTCTAGTAGGATAAAAAAATCGAAATAACTATTTGGTTGGGATAAATATATGGCAGTAAAATAATTGATTTTCAAACATAAAAGTCGAATAAATCTATACTGGAGTAAACTAGAATTCATGTCGTGAAAATAACATGGGTTTGGTGGAATAAATTTTATGCGGTAGAACTTATCCAAGGGAATTTTATATAATTAATGTAATAAGTTTTGAATTTCTCATCCTAAGTTATATTTTGATTCAAATCGGTTGCACAGAATTTGAAACTTGTCCTTTTACTTAAAACAGTATTTCAAAACTGCAGTGAATATATTTTTGTTAAAATGATATATATATATATATATATATATATAGTCGTGATATTATACGGTCGTGCGGTCGCGATTCACGGGCCGTCGATCACGGGTCCATCGCATCGGACGGTCGGGTGCGATTCACATCGACCGTCCGATGCGATGGATCCGCGATCGGACGACGCACGTCGAATCCGCACGACCGCACCGACCGCATATATATATATATATATATATATATATATATATATATATATATATATATATATATATATATATATAGAGGGCCGATTAGGTGCGGCGTCGATTGTGGGCCGTCGATCACGGGTCCATCGCATCGGACGGTCGGGTGCGATTCACGTCGACCGTTGGATTCGATAGACCCGCGATCGAACGGCCCACGTCGACGCCGCACCTGCCGTTCGCCGCATCTAATCGCCCCCGTATATATATATATATATATATATATATATATATATATATATATATATATATATATATATATATATATATATACGCGACCGATGAGGTGCGATTAGTCGTGCGGCGTGCGGTCGGGTGTGGGCCGTCAATCGATCGCGGGTCCATCGCATCGAACGGTCGAGTGCGATTCGCACTCGACCGTTCGATGCGATGGACCCGCGATCGGACGACTCACGTCGAATCGCGGACGCACCCGACCGCATGTCGCACACTAATCACTCGGGTATATATATATATATATATATATATATATATATATATATATATATATATATAGGGACGTGCTTACGTGCGGTCGTGCGGTCGGGTGCGCCCGCGATCACGGGCCGTCGATCATGGGTCCATCGCATCGAACGGTCGGGTGCGATTCACGTCGACCGTTCGGATGCGATGGACCCGCGATCGGACGACTCACGTCGAACCGCGGGCGCACCCGACCGCATGTCGCACACTATCACGGGTAAGTATTTCCATATATATATATATAGACCGGTTCTCCGACGGACGCCCGCAAACTCGAAATATGCAGACGAGCAAAGGGCCATGATATGGACGACTATGATTCAATCAAAAAAATAAAAGATCCACTAATATTTTTCAATCACTTAAACCTAACCCAACCCTTAACCAACCACCAACCCAACCCCAGATCACCTAACCTAACCCAACCTGTACTCTCTCTCTCCCTCTCACAGAAAATGAAATCAGAGGAAAAAAAATCCTCTCACCCTCCTCGACAGGAACCCTGAAATCGCTTCGTTCGCCGCTCGGCCTCCCCAACGCCGCCCCTCAACAGCCCTACATCGCCGCCCTCCCTGGCACCCTCCACGCTTAGATGCCGTTGCAGCCGCCGCCTCCCGCACTCCCCGACACCGCGATCGATCGTCCTAGTCTCACCTTGATGATTTGTTTGGTAGATCTAGGTTTTTAACTGAATCTATTATTTAGATTTCTCATGTAGGGATTTTCCCAATTTTTTTTAGATCTAGAGTTTTTAACTGAATCTATTATTTAGTTTTCTCAATTTTTTTAACCTCTCTCATTTAGGGATTGGAGGTGTACTCGAAGAGGATGGAGCTCGTGCAGGAGTATATCAGATCGATGCTCGATGAGCTAAGGTCGATGGGAGGATCTTAGTAAGTATAACTTGGTGACCTTAGATTATACAATGTGTCTGATTTAATTGTTGGGAGTAGTTTATATTTATTTTGTTGATAGAAAGGTGCAAAATCGTATTTAGAATAATGAGTTTGTTTTCTACTTTGAAGTTCCTTCATTTTTCGGTTCCACTTTCTTTTTCCAGTATGATTTGGTTCTTATCCATCCTCGTATGGTGTTGGTTTACTGGGGGTACCAATAAAACAGAAAAGTGGGATATCATTATCTTTATGGTTTATATGATTGTGCCTGCATTTAGTGAATATTGACAATGAGTTGGTTTCTTGTTGGTTTGTGAATAGATATTTTTATTTTTAGCTCCCTGTATTATTTGCAACCATCACTTATTAGATTCTTGACATCTTTCATGTCGTGAATTTGTAGCTCGTTCTGAATTTTCATATGAAAAAAAAAGAAAATGTGATGCCAAGCGAGTGCACTAACTTCATTGATGATGAAATAAGGATGTTACTAGTGCCCACTTGTAGTTAAACTGAAATAAGGATGTTATTTCATTTTTTATGTCACAATGCTGATGAGACATCTGTTATTGTGGAAATAAGGATATTACATAGTGAACTAGTAACCCACTAGTTAGGTTGTAGTTATAATTGAAATCATAGAGAGAATGATCTTTGCTTTATCTGCCCCCCGGTTAATGCCGTCCAATTCCAACCAACAATATCTGAGTTTCTATTGAACTATGAATTTTTATCCCCGTTTGGATACGGAATGTATGCAATTGTATAACTTGTTAATGCTGTCCAATACCTAGGTAACAGAATAGGGGTTTATAATTGTGAATGTATGCAATTGTATAACTTGTTATTGCTCGATTCTTCACTTTTGGGCTTTCAAGACTGATTAATTCACATCAATATTGTTTTCAGGTAACACTTGATGGGTAGTAGCAAGAGGAAGAATTATAGGTGTATATACATCTAGTCTGAATGCGAACAACAAGTTAATGGATTCTCCGATGCAATGCATAGTGTGGGGGATTCTCCGGTGCAGTCTACAAGTTAATGATTGTGATTGTGGGGATCCTCCTGCCCATCTTGTTGTAGATGTAATTGCCAATCTGTTTTGTGGTCGTTAGACAAATTTTGGTGACTTGTCAATTATTATTTTTTCGTTTCAAGATTGTGTAAAAAAATGATGTAATTGTGTTACCAGCTTATCTGTTTAGGAGTTCATTTACTGTTAATGATTGTGGTGATCCTTTGCTCATCTTGCTAAAGATGTAAATGACAATTTGTTGTGACTTTAAACATGTTTTGATAACTTGTCAATGATCTTTCCTGCTGTGTAGTTTGTTTGAATTGCTAGGATTTGAATAATGGTAATTGCTTTAAAATAAAACTCATCACATGTTTCTTCAGCACCCCCAAAATGCATATCTAAGACTCCTGAGCAAATGAGACATCAACATCATCAGCTCTGGATGCTTTTGCCAACAAAAATAGTCAATCAATCCTTTCTAGAAGCATTTGTACCGTGATCATAAGTTTCACTTGTAAATGGCATGGGGGTAAAATTAATATATCAAATAGTACATATCAATAGATGAACATGAACATTGATGAACATGAATATGAGATCTAATTTGGCAAAACCACTATTAACAAGGGCATGTCTCACAATTATAAAATTGAACAAGGCCACAATAAAATAAAATCATTTTCCAATACATGTAGAGACCATCAAATTTATGAATTCAACTAACAAAGTTGTAAAATAAAGATTACATCTATTTGCCAAGTCAAAATTTGACTATTATTGCTGTGTTTCTAAAGCACTCTAAATTGGGTTATTGTTTTCCCCTCTTTGCAATAGAGCAATGACAATTCTTCAAATTCCTGGCCTATTGGAACTAAGCTGTCTGATTAAAATTAGTGACCTGCAAAAATCAAACAGAAGCATTAAATCAGAAAATTAAACTTTAATAAAGCTCTGCATTTCAGATGACAGAACTGAAGTAGAAATCTCAAAACCAATCACAAAAACGCCTGAATCAACAAAGTTACTAACAAGGGCACATCTCACAATTGAGAGGCAAAGAACTACAGAAATGTTATAGGAGAAAACTTTTCAAATTCACAAATTGAGAGGCTGAGAAATACTAAATCAACATAGCTGAAACCATAAAATGTTACAAGGGAAATCAAACTCAGGGTTTTTTTATAATTTTCTTGAAGAAGAACTATACTTCAAATTTTTTCAAAAATCCAGGTAAAAGAAAGAAAGAGGATGAATTAGATCTAAAAAATATTGGGAAAATCACTATATGAGAAATCTAAATAATAGATTCAGTTAAAAACCCTAGATCTACCAAACAAATCATCAAGGTGAGACTAGGACGAACCTTCTCGGATCGATCGCGGTGTCGGGGAGTGCGGGAGGCGGCGGCTGCGACGGCGTCTAAGCGTGGAGGGTGCCGGGGAGGGCGGCGATGTCGGGCTGTTGAGGGGCGGCGGCGGCGGGGAGGCCGAGCGGCGAACGAAGCGATTTCAGGGTTCCTGTCGAGGAGGGTGAGAGGATTTTTTTTCCTCTGATTTCATTTTCTATGAGAGGGAGAGAGAGAGTACGGGTTGGGTTAGGTTAGGTTAGGTTAGGTGATCTGGGGTTGGTTTTGGGGTTGGTTAAGGGTTGGGTTAGGTTTAAGTGATTGAAAAATATCAGTGGATCTTTTATTTTTTTGATTGAATCATAGTCGTCCATATCATGGCCCTTTGCTCGTCCGCATATTTCGAGTTTGCGGGCGTCCGTCGGAGAACCGGTCGTCGTGATATTATATATTTCGATCAGTCCATATATGCGCGTCGATGGATGCGATCGCGATACGTATCCGTATATATATATATATATATATATATATATATATATATAGGGGACCGATTACTTGCGGTGAACGGCAGGTGCGGCGTCGATCGTGGGCCGTCGATCACGGATCCATCGCATCGGACGGTCGGGTACGATTCACGTCGACCGTTGGATGCGATGGACCCGCGATCGAACGGCCCACGTCGCCGCCGCACCTGCCGCACGCCGCACCTGCGAACGGCACGGCCGCGACGTGGGCCGTTCGAATCGCCCCCGTGTGTGTGATATATATATATATATATATATATATATATATATATATATATATATATATATATATATATATATATATACACACGAGTGATAGTGTGCGGCGGGCCGCATGGTGCGAATCCGACGGGCGTCGTCCGATCGCGGGTCTATCGCATCCAACGATCGATGTGAATTGCACCCGACCGTCTAATGCGATGGACCCGTGATCGACGGCCCGTGGTCGACGCCGCACGCGACCACACGCCGCACCTAATCACTCATATATATATATATATATATATATATATATATATATATATATAGAGGAAAATGATAAAAAATCTCTTAGAAGTTAGAAATAGCTAAAATAGCTACTTTTTAATATTATACCTAAAAAGATTTATTTTTTAATTTTGAAAACACAAAAGGATATTCACATATTTTTATTACGTCATTAGTACATATCCATTTTTTTAAAGAAGCATCAACATAATAGAGTTTATCATAAAAAACTCAAATTATATTTATACACATCTCACAAAATCCACTTAATCATAAAGAATTTAGAGGAAAAAAAAATTTACATGAGAATGTGTGAAAGACATTAACAAAATTACGGAAAGAAATAATTTAACAAAGTTAAGAGTATGAAATATGTTAAAAATCTAATTATATAAAAACTCTTTATGTTTTTAAAATTGTAAAATAAGATTTTTTTTTATAATTTAAAAAAGTGGTTGATTTGTGTATTTTTAACGAGATTTTTTAATCATATTTTCTCTTTATGTATTCAGATTCCACTAAAATAACTGACAATAAAAAGAAAAATATTTCCCTTCCCAAAATACCCACTCCAGATCCGTTTTGCCCCCGTTTGGGAAATGGAATAAGTGAATATAAGGGTAGTATAAAAGTGGTATAAGAATGGATAAGAAAAATTGTTGTTTATTTGCAGGATATAACTTGATATTACTAAGCCAGTTTAAACGAGTATAAGAGAATATAACAATTTTAAGTAATCCATAGGATAAGTTATACTCAGTTTATCTATACCCATGGGTCCATATATCAAATTAATTTTTTACATCTTATCATATCAAATCACTTATCAACACCTCTTATACATCAAATGACACACATGTCAAATCAATTTTTTTACACTTTATTTATATTTTATTCTTTATCAACCAAACAACTCAACCTTTATTCTTATATTTTTCAATGTGAATAAAAAAAAACACAACCAAACAAAAAATCTCTTATTCATGTAAATTTGTTATCTAACATAGTTATCAATCCAGAATAACTCAATTCCGCTATCCAAACGGTGGCAAACAGTTTAACTCCCACGGACAAGTGAGATCCCCAAGATACCCCCGAAATATCTTCCCAAAATGGACCCCCTCCATCCAAACTCCCGCCGATTCCATCCTATCTTGAAAAATCTTTCCCGCCCAATACAGCCTCCGCCGCCATTAAAAACCCTAAATCCCTCTCTCTCTCTCTCTATCGATCAGATCCGCCATGAATCGCAGACTCAGAAGCCCCCGCAAGTCTTCCTCCCCTTCAAAGTTCCTCAAACCGGGAGCCCTGGCTCGGCTTCGCGACTCCCGATGCAGCCCCAGATCATCCCCTAAAGACCTCCTCTCCCTCCTCCAGGTCCCGCCGTCACCGGACACCGGAGGCGACGCCCCGGCGGTCCAGATCGATGGGTTGCCTTGCTTCTCCGGCAGGATCTGCGGTGGTGACCCGAGATTCCTTCAGCGGAGGAGGTTGGTCGCTTCGAGGTCGGTCTTCTTTGTCGGGCCGGCAACGGTCCCGATGAGCCCTTCCGGGGCGGCAGACTCGATCGGGACGACGGATCTGTTATTGGCCCATTGATTGGACGGTAGAGATGCTCTACGTCTGTGTAGACTGGTGACTTCTTCGGCTGTGCTTGTTTTTTTTATTATTGGTTTTAGATAGGGAAACATAGGAGATTTTGTTGAATAAATCCAAGTCTCTGACTTTCTTGTAAAATTTCATTAAAAAAATGTTTTTTTTTTGTTCTTTGATGAGTATTAGTTGCGTTTTTTTTATTGGAAAAATGGTGAAATGGGTTCTTCTTATAATCTCTGATTATTACACAAAGGTGCCTACTTTTGTTCTATCTTGATTTATTATGATCTGGGTTCTTGCTTTCCTTGTTAAATTTCTTAACAAACATTTTTTTTTTGTTCTTGATGACTATTTGATTTGTTTTTTTTATTGGATGATGAAAAGGAGCAAGAATGGTGAATTGGGTTCTTCTTAGAATCTCTGATTAGTACACCAAGGAGCTTGACTTTTGTTGGGTTTTTGGTTTTGTCATTAGTGTTGGATTCAGAAGATTGATTGTATTCTTTTTTTTTCTTGAACGCCTCTTTGAAGTTCTTCTATTGAGTGGTGGTGGTTCTCCTGATTCTAATGTCCTGATTTGAATTTGGTAACATTGGTGATTTCTTGTTATAGGTATGAAACAAAATGTTATGCTAGTTTTGGTGCTTTTGATTTGTTGAGTGTTCTATTTTTGTTTAATCAATTTTGGTTTTTTTTTAAAAAATCTGTGTGATGGTGGGTGTGATTGATGATGTGCCTAAATGTCATACATTCCTTTTGAAATAGAAATGCCCACAATTTCACTAAAAAGAATGATGTGCCTAAATGTGGATTTGCTTTGATTGGTAATGGAGGATTTGATGTGGTTGACAAAAGGTTTGTGATGGTGATGTGGTGTTAGCTCAACATATTATGAACTTTTTAAAATCCATTGTTGGGGATCTCTTGTATACTTCTGTTCAGCGGACTGTGTGTTAAAGTAGTTTGGATGATTTGTAGCATTCTTTGTAATTTAAAAAATTAATCTCAATGGTTGTTCTTGCTTTTGCATCAAACCTAACATAAAAGTTTGTGTGTGTATTTCTCATATTAATCATCTAAATATGTCTAGAAAATAGTTTAATTATCTCATATTTTTACTGTACTAACTCAGTAACTCCATATCATTTACTTGCAAACCTAATAATAGGCATGGTTTATGTTATCCTTCTCTTGTTTGATTGATTCTGACAGATATGATAGGAAGACTCGTTTCTTTGTGAATTTTGCCTCCACATATAGCAAGATTGTTTGCATGGTGTTCCTTTAACACATGATGTTGAAGATTGGCTGCCAATTTTGTTATAGTTTACTCTAAGTGGCCTTTTTTATTGGGATTTGAATTGTGAGTTCATCTGCTGTTTAGGGGACCCTTCAATTTCATGTTTAACTTGTCCTTCATTAGTCTGAAGGAATTCAAATATCTAATGATCAACAAAATCAACATAGCAAATATGAACTTAAAATTTTCATCGATTCGCTGACTCAAGTTAATTTTAAATTAGTGATAAACTGACATGTCATCCTCTCACTTATGGGATTAATCCAAACCAGCTCAGGTAACAAAATTGGTCAATATCCTTTCATTAATGGGGTTTCCCTATGTTTTTTTCCCTTGTGGCTTGTTAGATTTTGAACTTTTTAAATCAGAGGTGACATTCCATCAGAAATCCATATATGAACTTATTATACCAATTCAATAATACCAATTCAAAAATAAACAAAATACTGCTGAACTTGGGTCTTTACTGTTCTTTCAGTAAATCTTGATGGATACAGAAATAATATTTTAACCAGAATCCACTTCACTGGTTTCAAAAATGATGATTCTGAAAAATTTCCTGATATCACAAACATTGAATTTCAACCACAAACTGAATAGATATTCAACAAAATCCCAACATTATGATTTCAATATTCCCACATTGAGTCCCAAAAGTTTCGGACGAATGACATCCATCAAAATCCTTGTTTTGGTTGTTCGAATAACCCCATGATATGTTTGTTTTACAATAATAAAATTTGATAGTTATATCTTGATAAATTAACATAAACCCTCAAAACTATTCAAGAGAAAATTGAAATGGTTAATCAAGGTTTGTCTAAATATATTTTCTATGTTATTTTGAAAAAATTATCTTGTCTAACGCTCATACAAAAAATCGTTTATTTTGCATAAATTGAATAAATCTATTGTTCACTTTAAACAGGGAAGGGGCTTAAACCAAGAAAATTGGTTATCCTCGTGCACTTCAGCCCACGTGTAGTCCCACGTGTCTAAAAATATAATTCATGTAAAAATGAGATATATTCCACGTATTCTTCATAAAAATAAGATATATTCCATTGAATCAATTAGATGCATTTACTTAAAACTGAGTTTGTATAATTTTAAAATTAGAGCATTTGAATATTGTTAACTCTATAAAAATAGATAACAAATCTTCTCTCGAACAAACAATCCAACTACATGGTGAAATAGAGATAAAAATGAAATAAAGAAAATGTACTGTGGAGGGGTGAAAAAGTCCTCTCAATTAGGCCGGATTCCAACTTGATCTGGCCTGGAATGGAATAGATCCAAGAATTGGTGAATTGACTTTGTTGTTGTTGATCCTCAGCTTCTCAGTTCTCACACCAGTTTGGTGTCAATCAAAGAATCTTACCTTCAAGTTAGTATGAGATTTAAGTGAGAGAATTTAGGATTCAAGAGAATCTGAATCTGAACGAGGTTGTGTCAAAAAGAATGTGCGTACATTTTGTAGAGGGGGTACCCCTCTATTAATAGACGAAGGTTACGTGTTATGCATGCTTGGTTGACATGTGGATGACGTGGCAGAATCTTCCACGTGGCCCAAAAATCAGGTAACACGTATGTCATTTTCTCACCTTTTTTACTAAGTCTACCGGGTGACCTGACTCCAATTGGTATGAGCTAGCTCCAGCTGACACGTCTTTGCGTACGTGTCAGCGTTCTTCATAATTCTTATTTGCTATATTTCCGGGGTTGCTTGAGTACACGTGGTACTGGTCCCCCTTTCTGCTGATCTTGCTCGATTCTCGGGTGTCGGGTTTGACACATCGGACACTTAAGCAAACCTGAAGAGGTCAGACACTCGTCTACAAACCTTAATTATCCGTCTAAGGCTTAGTTTAAGGTGACGGCATATGCCAAGGCGAGAGTTATCAATTTCTGTGCGATCTTTCTCATTCTTAATTTATTCCGGTGTACTTATTCAGTTGCTCCTTATTCGATTGAGAATCCTCTACATCAACCATAAAAATTTATAAAAGAAAACTAAAAAATTATATGATTGTGCCCAATTAAATTTCTTTGAAAAAATATCCAAATTAAAAAATGGAATGATTAAAAGACGCACATAAAGGAAAATAATTTCAACGAAATCAAATGAACAAGCATCGAATTAAAGCTTCAAGGGATGATCAAAATTCAGGGGCGGTTATTTTGACCCACCCATCCATTAAAAAAATCAATTTTTTGAGAGAAAAAATAACAAAGAAAACAAATCCGTCAAAAAATAGAAAAAGAAAACAAGAAGAGAAAAAGAAAGATGACGATCAGCGGAGAGTGACGATAGTAAGGATGACAATGGGGTGGGTTGAGACGTGTTTGATCAATCTCAATCCCAAGCTTGCTAATAAAATTCCGTCCTAAACCCATAACTATTTGATTATTCTGTCCCAGACTTGTCCAGTCCCATCACATTTAGAAGAGAATGGTTTTAAGAATCTCAAATTTTTAAATATTTTTTGTTCTTTTTATATTATAAACTAAATAATTATCTTCTCTACAATATTGTTTAATTCATGTTTAGGTATTTTTAATAATAATAGGTTAATTTTATTTACATACAATTTTGAATAATCTAAGTCCCCGTTTGGATGGCGGAATTGAGTTATTTTGGATAAATAATTATGCTAGTATAGATAACAAATCTACAGAATAAGAGATTTTTTGTTTGTTTATGTTTTTTTTATTCTCATCGGAAAACGTAAGAATAAAGGTTGAGTTGTTGGTTGATAAAGAATAAAATATAAATAAAGTGTAAAAAAGTTGATTTGACATGTTGACTCTTTGATGTATAAGAGGTATTGACATGTGATTTGATGTTATAAGATGTAAAAAATTGATTTGATATGTGGGCCCATGGGAATAGATAAACTGAGTATAACTTATCCTCGGGGTTACTTTGAATTGTTATACTCTCTTATACTAATTTAAACTGGTATAGTAATACCAAGTTATACCTACAAACAAATAACCATTTTCCATATCTATTCTTATACCACCCTTATACTACCCTTAT
Source organism: Acorus calamus (assembly GCA_030737845.1). Taxonomy (NCBI): domain Eukaryota; kingdom Viridiplantae; phylum Streptophyta; class Magnoliopsida; order Acorales; family Acoraceae; genus Acorus; species Acorus calamus. The sequence goes on along the minus strand of CM060878.1, from coordinate 11,041,700 downwards.
ACTCGCCTATTTCGCTTCCCAAACGGGGGCTAAGTGATTTAAACGGGGTAAACGAGACGGGTGGGGTTTTTGTATTTGAATCAAAACTCATCCCTGGGCTGAGATGGATCGGGGTCGGATTTGACATTTACAAGATCAAACTCGTTCCAATAGTGTCAGATCATAACAGATTTCCTATTTGTCCCATCCCACTGTCAACCTTAGACGACAGTGGGCGAGGGCGTTAGAGGCTAGGGTGATGATGGGAAGGAGAGTGAGAGAGGGAAAGGGAGAGAAAGACATATCAATGTGAGCGTAGTAGGCTGGGGAGATGTGTTTTTTCTCTTCCCTTCTTCCGCCCACTATCTTTTTCCTTTGCGTCCACCGCCGCCCTCTGAATCTTTCTTTTTTCTCTACTTTTTTCCCTTTTTCTACAGTCATACACTCCGTCAAAAAAAAAAAAAAAAACAAAGGTAAAAGTAAATGCCCCATTCAAAAAGTTCTAGTTAGGTGAGACTGTTATTTTCAATCATTAGTTACTCAAGCCACCCCTTTAAAAAATGGATTTTTATTTTTGGGTTAAAAACATTTAAGTCCCTACAAACATGAGAAAACCCATATAAGTCCTTACTAAAATTGAGACAGACGTACTTCACAATCAATAGCAGCCGCCGTTGTCGTCAGTCCTCTGAAGCGATGCCGAGATGTTTACCCCCCCCCCCCCCCCGAGGGGATCTCCAGCTTGTTCTTCACCTTTGATTAGACCATCACTGCCATGGATGAATCACACTTCATTGCGGTGGCAGAGGCGGTAACGGTTCACGCCGTCGGCGGTGGTGGTGGAGGAGAAGATGACCCTGTGAGAAATTGAGAATGGGTTCATCTAATAATAGTCTTCTGATTTGGGATTTCATTTTTATTATTTTATAAAAAAGATTAACTATAATAAAACTCGAAACTACGATTCTAATTTAGGATATTCAAGAAGAGTCAAAAGTGAGAATCTTACTTACAAAGAGTAGACTCTCAATACTATACTCTTCGGCTGAGGGTTAAGGTTGAAGATAAGACCATCCTCACAAGCTCGAGGGTGGCTAGGGGTCGCTCGCCTTTTTATAGGCCGTCACTTATTTCTCTCTGTTAGACTTTTTGGAAAAAGAATAATATGACCTAATTCATTAAGAGAGTGACATAACCCTTTATATAATGATACAAGACCTATTACACGTGTAACACAGTAATACACGTGTAATACAATATGAATACTATACACATGTAATTTAACACCTCCGCTCAAACTCAAGGTGGATCAAACAACATGAGTTTGCGAATGAGAGACAAGAATTTGGGAACTGGATGAGACTTCGTAAAGAAGTCTGCGATCTGCTCAGTAGAGGAAATGTGCGGAAGCGTCAGTGTCTGAGCAAGGAAGTGCTGACGAACAAAATGACAATCGATCTCAATATGCTTAGTCCTCTCATGAAAAACTAGATTGCTAGCAATCTGAATAGCACTCCGTTTATCACAGTAAAGTGGAGTAGGACCTGTAACATCAACTCCAAGATCGACCAAGAGACGTCTGAGATAAACAATCTCTTTGGTCGTGATGGCCATAGCTCGATATTTGGCTTCTGTGCTGGAAAGAGAAACAACATCTTGTTTCTTGCTGCGCCAAGAAATAAGAGTCTCCAAGAAATATGTAAAAACAGAAGTGGATCGACGAGTAGTCAGATCTCCTGCCCAATCAGTGTCAGTGTAAGCTCGAAGAACCAGAGATGAAGATGATGACAGATAGAGTGATCTGGTAATAGTCCCACGTAAGTATCTAAGGATCCTTATGAGAGCACTATAGTGAACCGAACGAGGAGCAAAGACGAACTGACTAACTATACTGACTGCATGAGCAATATCAGGTCTGGTAATGCAGAGATACACTAGCTGTCCCTCGATCTGTCTGTATCGTGTAGGATCTGGAAGGAGTTCACCATCAGTAGGACGTAGCTTTACATGAAGATCAAGTGGTGTGTCAGCACGGCGAGTGTCAGATATAGCGGCACGATCAATAATATCTGCTGTGTACTTCTGCTGAGAGAGAAGAAAGTAGCGAAGAGTACCGAGATCCTTCATCTGAAACTGACTTCTGAGGTGGCGCTGAACAAGAGTAATAACAGCTGAGTCGTCACCAGTGATGATCATATCATCCACATATAGAAGTAGAATCAACCGACCTTGCGATGATGATCGTACAAACAAAGAGTGATCCTGAGGGCTCTCAACAAACCCAGCTGATAGAATAACACTGCGAAAACACTCAAACCATGCACGAGGAGCCTGTTTAAGACCATATAGCACGCCAGAGACGACAAACATGCTGGGGAGGAGTATGAAGACCAGGAGGTGGGTGCATGTAGACCACCTCTGATAAATCCCCATGAAGAAAGGCATTCTTCACATCCATCTGAAAGAGCGGCCAATGACGAATCGTAGCAACTACAAGAAGAGTGCGAACGGTGGTCATCTGTGCAACAGGGGCGAAAGTCTCCTCATAATCAATCCCATGCTCCTGTGTGAAGCCGCAAGCAACCGGACGAGCCTTGTGTCGTTCAATGGATCCATCAGGTCGATGTTTGACCTTAAAAATCCATTTACAACTGATAGGCTCAACACCAGTGGGAAGAGGAACAATATCCCCCGTATGAGTCTCCTGAAACGCCTGAAACTCCTCATCCATGGCCTGTCACCACTCAGGGTGCTGAACTGCCTCTTGATAAGATTTAGGCTCCCAATGTGTATGAATAGCTGCAAGAAAGGCCTGAAGTTGTGGAGAATAAGAGCTGACTGTGGCAAAACCAAACTGATCAGGGGGTCCACTATCAAAACTGAAACGGGCAGGCGGATGACGCTTGTGCTGAGGATAGCGAGCGTCACTACTCGGATCCATGGCCGGGAGAGGGGCGTCAAGCGCAGGAGGCAAAGCACCAGGAGAAGTATCTACAGTAGAACTGGAAGAGGAAGGCAGAGAGTCACACTCCATCGGAGAAGGTTCAACCAGGGAAGGACTATGAGGTGATTCAGGAAGGGGAAGAGACTTAATAACAGGACAAGGCTGAACAGAGGGAGACGTATGAGAAGTGGACTCACGGGACGTAGACGAAAAATATGGAACATCCTCAACAAATGAGACATGACGAGCGAACCAGAAATGATGACCCACGGGATCATAATAACGATACCCCTTATGCTCGAAACTTATCCCTAAGAAAACACATCGAACAGACTGAGCCAAGAGCTTGTCACGAGCATGTGGAGGAAGAAGAACATAACACGTACAACCAAAAACTCGAAGACGATTGTAGTTAGGACGTGAAGAATAGAGGCGTTCATGAGGGGACATGCCAGAGAGAACTGTAGAGGGAGTGATATTTATAAGATGAACAGAGAGAAGGGCAGCCTCAGCCCAGAAATGCTGTGGAACAGATGATGACAGTACAAGAGAGCGAGTGGTCTTAAGAATGTGACGATGTTTACATTCGGCAACATCATTTTGTTCATGAGTGTAGGGTCAAGACTGCTGAAAGATTGTGTCATGTGATTGAATCAGAGAGCGCATTGTAGAAGAAATATATTCCTTGGCACAATCAGAGTGAAAGGTTTTAATGCGAGTCTGAAATTGGGTGTGAATCATGGTGGTAAAAACATCATAAATGTGAGCAACCTCAGAGCGATTACGTAGTAAATAAATCCACGTAAAGCGAGAATAATCATCAATTAACCTAATATAATAAGAAAAACCACTCAGAGAATGTACGGGAGTAGGACCCCAAATGTCAGAATGCACTAACTCAAAAGGACTGCTGGACTGATTATTACTAGAACTAAAAGGTAAGGCCACAGGTTTTTGCCAATTTACAGCCCTCACACACAGACAAAGGAGAAAAAGAAGTAAATCCTAACACACCAGACTCAAAAAGGCCTTTAAGGCGAGACTTAGAGACATGACCTAACCTTCTATGCCACAAATCGGCATTAGAAGTGACGCTACCACAGAAGACAGAGGGATCTGGAACAGGGAGATGCAGATACTCCACGAAGTACAATCCGCTGACTCTACGACCAACGCCAATCCTCCGCCCCGAGTGTGGATCCTGCACAAAACAACCAGAGAAAGTGAAAGAAACGGTCAGACCGGAATCACAAAGCCGACTAATGGAAATAAGGTTCATGCATAGATCCGGCGCATGTAAAACAAATGGAATGGAAAGACGACCAGTGGGATCTGAGGTGGTGGTGATAGATCCACACTGGGTGATAACTAAAGCGGAACCGTCAGCAATATGAATCGGAGGCAAATGAGCAGGAGCAGGTGAACATGCAGTAAGTATAGAACTATTAGGTGTCATATGATGGGATACACCAGAATAAAAAATCCAAGAGACAGAAGTACCCGGAGTGGAAGAGAAGGCTGAGGGAGAAGTAGACTCAGACAGGGGTGGATGCTGCTATAAGAGCTGCTCAAGTCGCTGATTGATCAAGTTGTCAAGATGATCAGAAGTAGGCAAACCTGGTGTAGTGGTGGTAGCAATAGCAGCAGTGGGACGACGGTGAACTGGACCACGGTCACGACCACGACCTTGAGAAGCTTGCTGTGGCATACGAGAAATCGGGCGTTTCTCTGGATGAAGATCCTAGCAATTATTAATGGCATGTCCTGACCTTTGGCAGTGCGCACACAGAATTGTAGGACGTGATGAGGTTGCAGGAGGAACAACAGGATAGGTAGCAGCCAAAACTCCAGAATACATGGTCGAGGAAGTAGTCTATAGAGATGCTACAGTGCGAAGACGAGTCTCCTCGACAACAATTTCAGCTAAAACAACCTCTAAGCGTGGTAAAGGATCTCGATGAATCAACTGTCCAGCCAACGCAGAATATTCAGGACGAAGAGCCATAAGGAACTGATTGAGTTCACGACGGTCACGAAAGGCAGCTCGCTCAGCTAGAGATGCACGTGGACCCGGCTCAAGATTTCGTAATTCACGAAAACAGGTGCGCATGCGATTGTATAGATCGGTGACAGAAAGATCTCCCTGAAAAATTGTCTGAACCTCAGCAAGTAACTGATACTCTCGGGCGCCACTTTTCTCCACAAAGCGTTCAAGAAGAGACGCCCAAATCTCCGCTGCCGTATCAAATATACTGAGATCAGCCCGAAGAGAACGATTAACAGAGTTGATCACATAAGAAGAGGCACGCTGATCACGTCTCCACCATGAGATATACGCTGGAGAATCAGACGGTGGCACAATAATAGTACCATCAAGGTGGCCGAATAAATCACGTGAACTGAGGGTGCTCTTCACAGTGGCGCTCCAGGACGGCCAATCTTCTACGGAGCTCAAAAGAAAATCGGTTGAATTCGGAAGAACATCATGAAGGGGCTCAAATGAGTCCGTAGAGACGGGTAGTTTAACAACAATGTTGATCGTCAAAGTGGGATATGGGTCAGACGGATTTTCAGATGAAGACATAATCAAAATATCTCAAATGAATCCAAAATATACACAAATGCGTAGAGATGAAAAACTGAACAAAATGAGTACCTGGACGACTAGATTAGGAGTCCGAACGAAGTCGTAACAGTCCAGGAAAGAAACGTGACAAAAACAAGGCCGGACGGTGGCGGGACGGCTGCCGGACGGTTGTCGAACGTTGGTCGGACGGTCGACGGGCAGCTGCCGGCGACTGACGGGCGGCGGCCGGCGACTGACGGACGGCGGCCTGTGGCTGACGGACGGTTGCCGGCGTCAAGTGGACGGTAGGTGGGCCGAGCAAACGGATCCGGGTAATTGGATCCGGGGGCGGGCAGGTGGGCAGGGCAAGTGGGCCGAGCAAGTGGGCTGGGCAGGTGGGTTGCGGCGCACGTTAGCGCGAAATCCGCTGCAGTGCGGCTGTCGCGCAGACGGGCGCGGACAGTGCGGATGGGCGGATCTACTGCGGTGCGGACGGGACTGCCGCTCGGATGAGCACGGACGCACGAACGACGATGACGATGACGACGACATCGCGAACAACGGACGCATGCACGGACGACGATGACGACGAACAACGACGATTTCAACAAAGATTCGAATTTTTTTTTATTTGGGGTCTTAAAGGAGCTCTGATACCATGTTAGACTTTTTGGAAAAAGAATAATATGACCTAATTCATTAAGAGAGGGACAGAACCCTTTATATAATGATACAAAACCTATTACACGTGTAACACAGTAATACACGTATAATACAATATGAATACTATACACATTAATTTAACTCTCTCACTTCCTCCCTTTGGTTACCCCTACTAATCAGGTGCGGAGCATATGAAAAACATACAAAGTGTACGACGTATAGTTCAGACATAAGATTCTCTGCTGACAGGGAGCTTGTCTCATTCCATACCGATGATCATACGAATATCGAAATGAAAGACTAACCCTCCGTTTGCGCCTGTCTCTTAATTTGACTTTTTTGAGGGGGGGGGGGGGGGGGGTTGTTTGATCACTTTGATGGAGTAGTCTGAAAAAGAAGATGGGATAGAGGGAGAAATGGGAGGGGTGGGTTTGCAGGGTGGTGTCGTGACTTTTATTGTCGGGATGGGTTTGCAGTTTTTGAAATTGATGGGGGTGGATAAAATTAGCGGGGTGGGTTAGATAAATACGGGGTGGAAATAATGGCCCCCTCCCTACACCGTTACACGTAGATATAAAGAATTTCATTCTAAAGCTCTAAACATGATAAATTTCCAATTAGGTCCCTGTCTGCTAACAAGGTCGACTCCTTCCTCTCTCTTTGACGCTTCGCTTTGTGTTGATTTCATGGACTCTGAGAGGGAGAGATCAACAGCCTCCCAGCTTTCCGTGAATTGAGAGAGATGTCGAGGCTTTGGTCGAGATTGTGGGGGCTTTTCAGCTCTCGGAATATGGTGGGCGTCGATAAGGCTGGCAATCGATACTTCACTCGCAAAGAAGAGGTCGATGGAATCCGTAAGTGTTGGGTTTTGTTTATTGATTATCAAAATCGCATTTTTGATACTTGGGTCGAACAGCTATGGATCAAATTTTTGATCTTTTTAAGTGCATGCATCCTTATTTGATCTCTCCATGGGATATTGCGTTCTGGATCGATCCCAAAATTGCATTTTTAAGTGCCTGAGATTTTTTTTAAAATAAAGTTTGTTGGGTAATTCAAAATATTATGTAATAGAAAGAAAAAGTTGAACTGAATAAAGTTCTAAAATTTCATTGTGTTGGTTGGATGCCCAATAGCGTGAATTTGCTTATATAACATAAATTATCTGTAAAAAATAATATGTTGTATAAATCAACTGATTGGGTTACAGATACCTTGGCAATGCAATTCTGTATCAGTTGATATGAGTTAATGATAGTGGTGGGATTCCTGTAAAACTTGATCCATGAAGAAGGCAATAGATTCCAGTTGGGTGTAGATTTTTGCCCTTCAATGCAAAATGAGCAGACATATATTTTATCGTATGAACAGATAATCTGGATGACTTCACATATGTATTTTCAATGAAATCATCAGATTATGATAGGAGAGTTATTGTTTGGAAAATTCTAATAATTTACTTGGGCTTCAAAGCTTCATTGATAGGTGATGCTAAATAAATTGAGAAGAACTAGGCCGGCTTTGATTCCTATCCAAGGTCATTGCTTTTATCGATGAATTAGTGATAACATCTTTCTAACCATCATGGTCTTGCCTTTTTAGATTTTCCTCACCTTGAAAATGAACCCTCACTTGGAATTCATTCACTGCTGCTTCTGTGTATCGTCGACCTTTTTTTTTTTTTAACATGCTCCAATTTACTGTCAACCTGTCTAATTTAGATATTCCGAGTTGTCTCATGCTTTTTGTGTTTATCTTGTACCCTGCCCATGATAATCTTGCCAGACTTCCATCATGGAATTCTCATCTCAGCCATGCATCATTTGCAATGACAATTTGTCTGTCTTCCTGATATATATTCTAATTCTAGTGGAAATTAATGCCCACTATGTCAGTGGAGTTATTCTGAATTTCAGTGATCGTTTTGTCAAAGATAATAGTGAATAATGGATCAATTTTGACCATGACGACCCTTGACGGAAACCGGAAACTTGACTACTATTTTACATGTACTTTTCATATATCCAATAATTCTTTCACACATCTTTGTCAATGTTTATGTGCCTTTCATGACTCCTTTCCAGCGCTGTCCTTATTCTTTAAGACACTTAGATTAACCTTCTTCATAACAGATGGATTTTCATTGACTCAATTATTTTGACTTCAGTACTCTTGATGATACCATTGATATGGTATTTATGTTATATTTTTTTATTGGCACATCAGTGAAGGAGAAAAGATGGGTTATATTCAAAGGTGAAGAAGATCCCACCTCAATTCCAGGTTAGGTTCAAGTTATATGTGCCCTTTTTGCGGTTTTCATTTTTTTTGGCAGTGTTAAATATCTATGATTCGAGAACATGTCACAATGTATGAAGGTTCATGCAGAAGTTGCATTGTTTCCTTATCTGTTGTCTTCTTAATTTGCAACACCTCTATCGCAACAAATATATAAGGGCTGTTTTTGTTCCCTGTGGCTTGGTAAAGAGATACACTTTTGACTGAATCAGATTATCTGTTGGTGTGGGGGGGGGGGGGGGGGGGGGGCAGAAAATTTCATTGTATTTTATTGTGATAAGCTTCCCATAATTGGGTTATATCTTATTTTCTTATTAGTCATATTATATCCGAATCTTTTAATAATTGCAGTTGAATGGATATGTTGGTTAAGTGGGCAGCGGAAGAGAGCTCCGACCCCTGAGGTAATAGATGATTTATTTAATTTTTTTTCATCATGAATATTTAAAACCTTAACATGTTGTAGCCATGTGGGTGTGGTGTTATCTGCATGTATGCTGTAGGTTGAGTCATTCTTTTCTCGCTCCTCAGGATGATGTACCCTTTTTTTGAGATTTTTGATGATTTTGATTTTGGCCATGTTTAGTAGGATGAGAACTTTTAGAGTTGGTCCTTATATATCTAAAATTTCTATAGAATTCTGGATGTTGGTTGTTTTGTCCATCTGTAATGAAACTAAATTCTTCAAATGCTCTTGCACCATTATAAATTTAAATACATTTTTTATTTATTTTTAAATATACCTAAATTGTTTTATGAATGTTTTGCATATTTTATACCATATTTAAGCTGAGACTTTATCTTGTATCTTGTTTGTTTGAAGGAATGGGATTATTGAACCAAACATTTTGTCTAATTTTTTTTCTAATCATTCCTTTTTTCAGGAAATGATCGAGCTGGAGGCAAAGCGTGAACGGATTAGACTCAATGTTACACGTATGTGACTATTTAAGTATACCTCTTTTGTTGATTTTCTGAAGAATGAGACTTCATGTTGGATGTTTGTCTGAAATCTTTTCCGAAGACCTTGTTATACTATGTTGTCCAAATCTTTGTGCCTTGTGTGCTTCCGTTAGATATTCTATGATATTTTTCATTAATGATTGTTTCTAGAAATGATAATAATGTAAATGTTTCTTTTGGTATTGGCCATTGATTACTTTGTTTGATTTTTTAATAATCTTGTTGCATATCAAGCATGTCTCTCATTTATTAATGATATGATTTGTTTTATGTGCGAGAAATGCTCACATGATCTTTGCAAATCTGAATTGTTTCTCGGTGCATAGTTATGTTTTCTATGATAACAGCTTTCATACGATCTTTCTTTTCTTTATCAAAGTTCTGAAGAAGGAGGAAGAGGAAAGAAAAGCGAAGGGTGGCAGTTTTCGTCAAGGCAAAGGCACTGGTAAGTCACTTCTGAGAAATTTTTCATGAATTCCTTAATTATCTCTGGCATCCTTTTGTATTCATCATAATATATGACGATTTTGTTTCATATAGACCTCGCCAATATCCACATAATTTCATCGTTCTCATTCTCATTATTGATGGAAACAATATAGCTTGTAAACACACCCCCTCCAAATATCCACCCAATTACGTCCTCATTCTCACTATTGATAGAAAGCATTATAGCTCATGTATTCACTTACTCCCACCTCAGTATTTTCAATGTTGTGTTTCTGTAAGAATACCAGTACCAGATAGCATATTCCAGTTATGACTCATGAGATATAACAAACCTTGTTATGTGTAGCAGGAATCAATAGGTGCCTTGATATCCTTCTGAAGCATAAAGGAAAAGGAATTGTAATTAAAAATAATAAAACTATGATTACAGTGTTCTGAAAAAATATCATATATTGACCGCTTAGAATAACCAAAACTCATATGTTTATGAGAATGCCTTTTGTGTGTAATTGTGTAAATATGGTTATCGAAGTATAAATAGGGTAGATAGTTGCATTGGACACCTAAATTCTCTGTAGACAGTCTTTTATCTGGAATGTCGGGATTACTGACAGATTATTTCCCACCAACTTGAAAATTTTCATTGAGCATTCTAGCTTTTCAATTGTACGGAAGGGTGGGTTGGAAGGATTGGTAGAAATTCAAATTTTCTGTTTTGTTTCCTATCCCACATTTTCAAAGTTCCAATTCCTCACATCCTTCAAAGTTGCCAAACCCCTCCCAACCCCCCCCCCCCCCCCCCCCCCCCCCCCCCCCCCCCCCCCCCCCCCCCCCACACACACACACCAAAAAAAAAAAAGGCAAACTCATACACATGTACACATGTTAGAATTAGCATCATAACTGTAATACACATCCCATCAGCTACCAATCTTTAGTTTTGAGTTTTTCTAATGCGTGGCACAGAAACAGTTTTTTCAGGACAAGTGCAGAACCTTAATAAATTTGTGTTCTTCTTTCCTCTTTTAAATCCTTTTTAAGTCTAGGAGAAAGCTTTCCCTGTTTGCGTGAGCTTAAACTGTGCAATTATATGGTAGGTTTCCCTACCTGCCTAATTGTCTCATCCCAGAAATAGCAGGTCACCTTCCTTGCACCAATTGGTCTCCCAGTAATTTGAAATCATTTTATAAGTGGTTGGCAACTAGGCGACAGGTTGAGAATTGAGAGCTGGTCATAGGAAATAATTTAAATTTTTTGATAAATCATACGAACATGGCCAAGGCCTGGTGGTTGTGATAATGTGGAAGCTTTTGTATTATCATTTGCACATGGAAAAGATGATCAAAAACTGCCATTATCCCTTGGGAAACAATCTGCTTTTATGGAAAGGTGGCAAAATGTGTACCCAGAAATAGTAGGTCCTTGAGCCCGTCTGCCTGTTTTGCCTTTGCCTGTGAGTGCACTGGATATATATGTTGCTGCATCATTTTAAATCCAAACTGCATTTGCAAGGTCTTTAACTTTATGCTTATTGATCTTGGATGCTAAAACACCTCTGTTATGTAACATGTTTTCACGAATAAACAGAAATATATGGAGCTGTTGAGGTGGTATGTAATGTTTGATTTGCTGGTAGATACCTGACTAGTCTATTTGTCATTAATAGCTGAATTCACCTTTAATTCGTGTCTGAAATTTCTACATAGTTTGGGATCTTGGAGATTCATTGCCCATAACTTTTATGTCATGAAGGTGGAAACTTTTGATTACATGATTGTGATTTTGATGGAAATTCTCTCTGCCATGAAAGTGGGGACTAGTTTCATGGTAAAGCAACATTGTTAGGTTTTAAATGTTGCTGCCCTATGTCGCTTGACATTTTTTGGCAGTTGGCTTTCAAACTGCCATGGATTTCCATGCACCAAGAAATGCTATCTTATGGCTGACCATATGTGTTTCCTTGGCAAGGGATTGTCAGGCTAATCTTTCTGAGGTTAAGGTCTTTGAATAGGGCTTAGATTAGCCAATGCTTTAGATAACAAAATTTGTCAACTAATGGAATCTTGCTGTATTCATACAAATTTAGATACCATGTTGGACTTCTTTGACATTTTCATCTTCATACTCACAGTAGAATTATGAAGGTCTGGAGCCTGTGATATAGTTCTAGCCAAGTCTTTTTCTCTTTTCTTCAATGTGTTTACTGTCTATCATCACTGTGTGTTGGAAGCTTAGCAGCAGTATAACAATCTCCCCATAATCTGGATGTCTCGGTGTTGTGCAAGAAATTTAAGCTATGTCTCTTATCAATTCACATATGCTTTTTGTGCTCTAGGTAAAGCTCAAGGTCCAGATCTGAAAAGTTTCGTTCAACAATTTCCTGATGCCTCATTTGATGACAGCAAAGGTACAATCTCTCTTAGAGAAAGCTACTCAGTTGCACTGTGGTTTTCTTCAGGCTCATCTACACACATACAAGACCCATTTAATTTCTTTTGGAGGACATTTATGAAATCTTATATCTTTCATAGAACCAAATTATTGGAAAGAATAAAAATACGTTATACGTCTGTATAGTTTGGGTAAAAAGTTATATTTCAGATGGAAGCACTTGAAAAAAATGCTGTGTTAGTATTTTAGTTACACTTTGTCTCAAAGAAGCCATGAATAGGGGTGGTAAACGAGCCGAGCTTTGACATGTTCAAGCTCGGCTCGTTTATAAACGAGTCGAGCCGAGTTGAGCCGAGCCGAGCTCACGAGCCTCAACGAGCCTAGCGTTCTTCTTCATTTTAGGGTTTTTAGGAATTGAAAACAAAAATTTAGCCTAAATGAGCCAAGTTCATGAGTTTAAACGAGCATAACTTTATACTAATTTAATATTCTGATTTTATAAAAGAGTTTAGTCAAATTTCAACTAAGTTTTAATAACACAAACGGGTCGAATTTGAACATAAAATGAAGCTCGATACAGGTCCCTAACCTAACCGAGCTTTAAAACTTGTTCAAGCTCGCTCATTTGTCTAAATGAACGAGCTTGAACGAGCTCAAATCGAGCCGAGCCCGAGCGGCTTGGTTCGTTTACCAGCCCTAGCCATGAATGCTGATTGATGTGGTAGTGGTTGGTTGGTTTGTTTTTTTATTTTTTATTTTATGTTACCTCTGTTATCCTTATTATCGCAATAAATAATTTTATTATTTTTCTTTCTTTAAAGGTAAAGGGCCTGAGGAAGTACCAGATGCTACAAATGATACAAGTGATGCCAACAAAGCCAGGTATGTCGTGTGTGTATGTACATCTCAATGAATTGCTATACAAAAAATTGAAATAAATTATATGAACATCCATATTTTCACCCTTGTGATTTTTTTGACAAAATTTTACATATATGTGCTGTCTCGTTCAAGTCGCCTTTTCTAATTTCCTTTAGAGAGAGACAGAGAGAGGGGGAGGAAGGAAGGGAGGGAGGGACTGTTGTGCATTGAACTTTTATGAATATCAAATGACTTGAAGATCACTGTCTGTAACTATTCCTAGTTATTTTTAAGTCATGGTTTAAAGACCCACATGGTGTGAACCTGCTTTAGATTGCATAGTCTTCACTCATGTTATCTTTATTCAGCCACTGTTTCATTGTAACTTCTATAATGCCATCTATAATATAATTGTTTTATCTATTATACTACAAAAACACTAAGTCCCCGTTTGGATAGCGGAATTGAGTTATTCTGGATAGATAACTATGCCAGTATAGATAACAAATCTACATGAATAAGAGATTTTCTGTTTGGTTGTGTTTTTTTTATTCTCATTGAAAAACGTAAGAATAAATGTTGAGTTGTTTGATTGATAAAGAATAAAATATAAATAAAGTGTAAAAAAGTTGCTTTGACATGTGAGCTCTTTGATGTATAAGAGGTGTTGATAGGTGATTTGATGTGATAAAATGTAAAAAGTTGATTTGACATGTGGGCCCATGAGAATAATAAACCGAGTATAGCTTATCCTAGGGGTTACTTAGAATTGTTATACTCTCTTATACTCGTTTAAACTGGCTTAGTAATACCAAGTTATATCCTGCAAACAAACAACCATTTTCCCTATCCATTCTTATACCACCCTTATACTACCCTTATACTCGCTTATTCTGTTTCTCAAACGGGGTGTAACATTATTGATATGTTTTAAATTGGTGTCATCAACTTATGGACATGTGCTGTCATGTTTGATATCTTATTGGTATCTGGGCTTTGTGGGTTCAGTTATATGCCAATGTTTGACTCCTAAAAAGTTTAGCATCTCATGAGAATATATAATAGAGTTATACAGACGGTTGTGAGGTAGAGATGACACCGGATCCAGACTCTATTGTTTGTCAGTCTTTAGAGTCAGATTCTTTAACAGTAGCATTGTATGTAAAATTTTTGCAAGGAATTTAAAGTAGACTAGAGGCTATTGCTTAAAAAAACGGTTAAGTGTTTGGCTAACAGGACAAAGTCCTGGGTTTGAATCCTGAGAACAATCATTTTATGTTAAAAATGCAAATGGTTAGGACAATGTCCAGTTTTTCCCCTCCCAGTACTCGGACCACTTAGGGAGAGTGGCCTTCTATGGTTGGTTCAGCCTAGGCCTATATATCCAAGGTAGAAGGATTCTCTAATCATAGTGGCTATACCATCTCGATCCCAAAATGCAAGGCACATGCATAAGAAATGGTGATTACTCACTAATGATTTCCCATCCCAAAATCATGGAATTGACCTCAACTGCATTAGTAGATAGTAGCTATCATATTTGCACAAGTAAAACAAAGGTTGTCTTATGTCCCAAAGGCCTCTTGGCCTAGAGGTGAAAGGGACACTGGCCCTGCTAGGAGTCCCCAGTTCGATACCTGTTGAGCACAGGTGGAAAAATGGTGTTCATGGCCCTATGGCCTAGATTTATTGTCTGTTTTGGCCCATGTTAGCCTAAGTATCTCTAGCACTAGGAATGGTCTACCACTGTATGTTAGTGACTCTATCTCCGTTTTGGGCCTTTGTAGGGTTGTTTTTATCATGCTTCTAGTACAAGGCATATAAATATTTCTCAAGAACTGACATATGGTTAAAACTGTGACCTAAACCATTGTAGATGAACTAATGCATTTTTTTATAACCTCACTTTTCCCCAACATTGTTTCAGGACTTCAGAACCAACAGGTTCCGGCAGTTCTTTCAAACCAGGGACATGGCAACCACCAACATGATCATTGATGGTGGTTGAAGTCTTGGATGTCTTGCTCGTCAGGTGACTATTTTTTCAAAGCTTACCAATGGGGGTATGAATACTGATCTCTGAATCGAGTTCACGGAATTTCAGCCCTTCTAAATCAACAATATTGTTATGTAGCTCGATCCTGGTGGACTGTAGATTCATAGACATTTTTGTATTTTAGTTGAATTGCTCCTGTACCAGACATATATTTTGTCAGAAATTTTGATAATTCTGAAACTAGTTTCTGAGGAGCCATGTGAATGACAGATGGTTTGAGTTCATGTTAACAAACATGATTCATTTGTATGATTGACTCTTAAGGTTTCATGATTGAAATCTACATGACTAAACTATCTGATAAGCAAAACTTTGCACCAGTTATCTCCACCCACTACAAGGGAACTTTGAAATCTGAAGTGGAATATTGAAACTAGGCTTGTCAATGGATCGGGTCCGGGTGGACCCAGACCCGACCTATTTGATTGTCAGGTCCTTCGGGTTAGGTCCATCTCGGGTCGGGTCGACCCATTAACAAGTCCAGGCCAGACAAAGAGAGGTTGAAGAATTCCGTAAGGGCCTATAATGGTTTCATTTTTTTTAATAGAATCTAGTGTATTATTATAAATAGTTCATCACTATTTTGATTTTTTTTATGTTTATGACGTAATATTTGGAATACTGTTTGAATTATTATATCTTTACATAAAGTCAAAAGAATGTCAAAGTATTTCAAATGTTTAAAATTTTAAATGATTATTCAATATTGAATCATAAGTGTTAGGTTGAATCATAAATAAAAAAAATCACATAATATTTGGGTTGGGTCAATTGGGTCCATAGGATCGGGTCTGGGTGGATCCAGACCCAACCCGTTTTGATTGTCGGGTCTTTCGAATCGGATATTCACGCCTTTTATTGGAACGGGTTCGGGTCAGGTCCGGGTCAACCCGTTGACATGCCTAATTGAAACCAGTAGTGACAATTCTGAAATACTAGTCATTTAAGTAAATCTTGCCCCCATGGGACTATTTCCTTCACATCAAATACAGGTGGAGGAGAAAACTGATGTACTAGTCATTTAAGTAATCAAGTGAATGAAGCAAGATTGAGGTAATGAAAGCAGAGTGCACTAATACTAAGGGCTAGTTTGGTGTCTCTGGTTTAGAATGATATTCCTCATTCCACAAGAATTAGATTATGATTGATTATGCGAGAGGGAGGAATGAAGAGAATTTGAATGGGGGATTTTTAAATGTCATAATACTCCAACACGAGAACGAGAAGAGATACCAAACTGGTCCTAAATCCACATAAAACATAAGAGGATTTGCAGTATGAGACCCTACAAAAGTACATTGGGTAAAGAGAAAAATGTAAAATGCAAGAGAAATTGTGAAAAGCATGTCAACCGTATATGATTCCCTGACAATTAAATCTGATGAGCATATACATGTGGGCCCGTTTGGATAGAGGCGTAAGCTATTATGGAGTTTATACATATTCCAGGAATTGTTGACTTTATCAATGGAATAAGAGATTTTGTGTTTGATTATGTTTTCTGTTATTCTCATTGAGAAACGTAATAATAAAGATTGAGGTGTTTGGTTGATGAAGAATAAGATGTGATAAGGTGTAAAAAGTTGATTTGACATGTGGACCCCATTGATGTATAAGAGGTGATGACAGGTGATTGGATGTGATAATATATGATTTGATAGGTGGATTTCCTTATTCCAGTTGAGAATAACACAATTCCATGAGTAGACTTGGAATACAAATACCAGCTTATTCTCTCCTTATTCCGTATAGCTATACCCCCTTATTCCGCCTACCCAACACCTATTTTACCTATTCCACCCCTATTCCACCCTAATTCCACTACCCAAACGGCCCCTACTATTACGGTACTACTTGAATGACAATTTTTAATCAATTACCCCCCGTTTGGGGTGGAGAATAAAGGGTGGATAGGGGAGAATACAATAGAATAAGCCTCAAACAGCTGTTTGTTTGACAAGAATAAACTTTGATAGTTATGTCTGGATAAGCTAGGATAAAGCCTGATAACTATTCTAAGAAAATGGTGGAATTGCTTATCAGGACTTATCTATGCCAATGGATAAAAATACTCTTCTCTGTCATTTTAAAATATTTATCTCACCTAATATTCTCTGCACACATTCCAAAAACTGTCACATCTATCATATCACACTCATATCTCTTATACTAATTCTCAAACACAAATAATTTATGCAGGGGTATAATTGTCATTTAAAAAGTCATAAACTCTTATCCATCTCTTATCTACCACTTATCCTTATTTTATTCAAGGTGAACCAAACAACAAAAAGATCAATTTTACGTTTCCAATGAGAATAACAGAAAAAACAATCAAACAAAAATTTACCTATTCAACATGGATTGTTATCTATCCCAGTATAGCTATCAAGGACAAATAACCTTATGTCACACCCCAAACGGACCCTTAGGTAATTTGGACTAATAACCGGAGGACATCTCATCCTCTTGCTTTTTTACATGGATATTACAACTCGTTATATGACTGCTTCACATCAATTTGAATAACAATATTGATAATTTTTTTTTTTGTTATTTGATCATTTCCTGTTATGAAAAGTGGCTCAACCTCGCTATTATAAAACTTTAAAAAAGAGTACAATTTTAAGTAAATATAGACAATATATGTATACACACACATATATCATATTCAAAAAAAATTGTTACCAACCTCCGTACCTGTAGCCTCCGTTGGGATTGAGGAATTGTGTTATTTTGGATAGATAACTATGCCAATATAAATAACAATTTTATAGATATAAGAGATTTTCTGTTTGGTTGTTTTTTTTTTCTCATTGTAAAATGTAAGAATAAATGTTGAGTTGTTTGATTGATAAAGAATAAAATATATATAAAATATAAAAAAATTGATTTTACATGTAGGCATTTTGATGTATAAGAGGTGTTGATATGTTATTTGATGTGATAAAATGTAAAAAGTTGATTTGACATATGGGTCCATAAGAATAGATAAATTGAGTATAGCTTATCCTAGAGGTTACTTAGAATTGTTATACTCTCTTATACTTGTTTAAACTGATTTAATAATACTAAATTATACTCTGCAAACAAACAGCCATTTTTTCTATCAATTCTTATATCATCCTTATTCTCGTTTAACCCGTATTCAAACGGGCCGTAGAGAATGAAGAAAGGCCTCATTGACAACCAAACTTTCATTATTTCTCAAATTTGTCAGTGTGTCCAAAAACCAATCCAAAACACAAACAATTCAAAACAATGTCTTTAGACTCTTTAGATGGTCATGATGGAGTCATTCTGAGGTAAGCAACAGAATTTACTGTATTACTTGATTTTTAATATTTAACCATTTAGTAAAATCCATGGCATGTCAATATAAATCTTTGTTTCTGGTGTAATGTTATTTCATTGCTTGATCTAGAATTCATTGCAGACTTTTGCAAGTGCAACAGAGGAAGTGGTTCCGAGGCTCGGAGGCTCGGGACGTCGAGGAGGCGGGGCGGTGTCGGTACTGAATGAACTAGACAACTCGCCTTCTTTATCCGGCATTGCGAGGCCATCTTCCTCTCTTTTCCTGTCTTTATTTCTCTTAGGTTTTCACTCTTCTGTATCTTTTTCGGCCCAAGGCTATTCGATCAATACAAATCGGAGAAACTTTGGTCTACCAGTTTCAAAAAAAAAAAAAAAAACAGAGGAAATGATTGACACACAGTTTTCCAACATTGCATGTCCCAACTTTAGTCCATGCCTCCCTTTGATTTTTTTTTATATTGCTTCATTTCTCTGTTGCTTGTTCCCTTCTCTGTCATTTTATTTGGACCATTTTGTACCAGCTCAGCTTAGCTTTGCTTTGATGGTGTAATGGACTATCCTTGCTCAAAAAAAATTAAAAGACAACAGACAAACAACATTGCATTTTTTTTTTGGGGATAATATTACGTCCAGCCCTATTTTCAGTCTCAATTCTAGTTTACATGTGTTTTGAATTTTTTAAAAATAGTATACATCATCTAATGAGGTACATATTTTTATAAAAAAATGAAGTATATACTCCAATGGATTGCATGGATGCATTTATAAAAAATATAAAAAAATTCTTTCGAAGCATATACCTTGTTGACGTGAGCATATGCGTCTTTAATTTTCTATCAATACATATAGGGCTGGAATTGGGGTTCCAGCGGATCTGGGTGTAACAACACTCTTTTTTTATTTCACAATAATCTAAAGGGAAAGATCACCCGTGAAATTTGATTCAAATCTATATATCCCCCTGAAAGCACCTAGTAAATCCAAATAACCCATTGAATAAAATTTTTGTTAATAAATTATGAATATTTTGAGTATATTTCGTTTAGTTAACCCTGAATGAAAACACGATATACTGAAAAAACTACTACAATGGGTTAAAAATGTGAAAAATCCTATGAAAATGATGATTTTACCCTCTCTTGATATATTATAAAACTCTATCCAAAATAGTAAAATCGTCATTTATATAAGAATTTTCATGTTTTTAATACATTGTAGGTTTTTTTGATATATTATGTTTTCTATCAGGGTTAACCAAAACATAATATTTACAAGATATTCATCATCTGTAAATATAATTTTTTTTGAGAGGGTTATTTGGATTTACTAGGTGTTTCCAGGGGGTTATATGGATTTTAAGAAAAGTCAGGGGGTTATATGGATTTCAATCAGTTTAAGGGGCTATATGGATTTTTCCCTAATCTAAAAAACAATGAACTCTTTAAGATCATCCCACAAAACCTTTTTATAGGAAAAGTTAGTACATATAATGTCTTAATCAATTGTTTATGTTTATGGTTTATCAAAACTGATTGTGTCATTGACCCGAACCAAATAGAATTGAATCAGCATGATCAATATGATATTTTCTGGTCTTTATCTATGATGATTTCAAAATCAATGAATAGTTCCATATGGCTGTCACTCTACCTATCTAGCTAATGTGTAAATCAAAATTATTTGAATATGACCAAAAACTATTGATGATGACAAGTTTCCCTATATTTTAATTTTCTTTAGTTTTGATTTTCCCCCCTCTGCATTGTTATAATCGAAAGATTACTGGATGTAATAATCTGGTTAAGAAGACTAAAGGTTATAATATAAAAAGTAGTAGCTGAAACATGACGTGTTAGTTCATAAAAAAATTATTTGATTCACATAATATAAAATGTAGTAGCTGAATCATGACGTTTTAGCGCACAAAAACTTTATTTGATTGTATGTTTTTTTTTTTTGGTGAATACTCGATTGTATGTTAACTGTTCAGTTCTTATTAACAGATGAAAGGTTATCTTTTCTGATTGATAATGAATAATAAAAATAAATGATTTTATAGATTTTAAATGACAAATCTATCTTTTATGTCATGCAGATTGACATGTTGTTGGGGTACCGGCGGTTTTAGAAATTTTTATAAATTGGTCATTTAAAAAAATAAATTTCAATTTGAAAAAAAAAATTATTTTATCATATATTTATCAAAAATATAAATTTTCCTTTTGAAAATTGAACAACAATTTATATTAATAAAAAATAAATCATAAAAGAAAGGAGATAAAGGATTTATAATATATAAAATTTTATAATTTAGGGGTTTTAAGTATAAAATATAAACTAAGCATGGTGAATTGGTGGGTTGGTGGGATGAGTTGCCATGGTTTAAAATTGTGACGGTAATAGTTTGATTTTTTTTATATGTGATGAGGTCAATTGATTCCACCACATTATATGTGGCACCCCACTTGGTTATGTGTTATAACAATAATATTTTTTAAATCCCAAGTTATAGGCCTATCGCAAGTCCCATGATGTGGCATTTGTGCATTTCTTATTATACTTCTTCAAGATAATTTGACTTTTTCGGTAAGTGACCCCCTCAAATTGTGGAGGCAGTTATATTTTCATAGCTTCCTTATTTGTAATCGTATAGATAATTGAATCATTTTTTTTTCAAAAAATTGGATCGGTATTCACTCTTTTTTTTATTCCATTCAAATTTTTTTTATCAGTATTCACTCTTTTTATTCCACCATTTTGAATCATTTAATGTTGCAAATGCATGAAATAGCAAATTGAATTTTTTTTAAGGATCATCATTCATCTACTATTTTGGTTCATCCACTATTTTTTTGTGTTCGATCAATTCGAGCGATCAACTATTTCATCAATTGGACTAACAATGTCAGTCATTTTAGGTTTGTACAATTTTTTCTTTATCTTTACTCGTTGGGTTAATCATCACATTGTTTTTTTTTGTTTTTTTTGTGAATCTCATGATGGTGATTCCAATTCAATTACATGTACAAATGTAACTGAATTCTATATACATTATATACTCTATTTTTATTTTGATTTTGGAACATTATTTGCTTTTTTGTTTATAGTCAGCTACATTTACTAGATTTGTTTTTGGATATGTAATTGAACATTATACGCATTTTTTTTTGTTGCTAAGCAAATTTTGATTTTTCTTAAAAGTCAACTACATTTTTTAATGTAACTAAATTTTTTTATTAGTGTGTGTATATTCTGAGTACTCCAAGTTCATATTGGGAATCCAGTTACATTTAGTATTTTCAAATCACAAAAATGTATACGAAATTCAGTTACATTTTTAAATGTTACTGGCTTTTAATATATAATGTATATAAGAAAGAAATATAACTGAATTTTGAAAATATTGCATGTAAGGTTCAAATTAGTATAAAATGTGACTGACTTTCAAAATTTACACACATTTAGCAATTAATATGAACTTCACTAAAAAATGAAATGTTTAAACAAATGTAGATGATTTATTTCATATCATTTACAAATAAAGGACAGCCAATAAAAAATAATTTAACATCAAACATCATATTCAAACAAATAATTTATGTTTTTTTTTTTTTTTTGCTTGAAATTCATAGTCATACCACAAATATAACTGAACACTAAATGCATTATATTTTTAAATTTTTTTTCATGATTTTAAATAGTTTTTATATTTTCTTGAAATTCTGTTACATTTTGAAATAGAAATCTAGGCTATTTGAAAGATTTTGACGAAAAACAATTTAGGTAGATTTTGGTGTAATTTAAATAAATTTTGATGTAATTGAAATAGAAATTCAGTTACAATTTAAGTATGGATTTTGAAATTCAAGATTGATAAGTTTTAATGTGACCGAGATATGTGGGGAAGAATAAAAACCAAATAGAAAAAGAGATGATTTTGGTTAGTGGGATGAAACAATTAAGTGGGTTTTAAATGAATGGCATATCCATATTTTTGTCATTTTACCCTTTTACAAAAGTCAAGCAACCATCCAATAAGAAAAGAACACCTAATATGACTTGTGAGCATGGGTGGTGGTATGTGTATCAATGTGGGGTCAATTGACCCCATCAAACTTTTTAATAAAATTAAACCCTACCCTACCCCAACGTAATACATAAACCCAAACAGTTTAAGGTTTACCTGAGTTAAGGGTAGGTCTTGGGTTCGAGTCTTGGCACTGTGTTATATCTCTTGTTTGTTAGACAAAATTTAAAAGAATTTTTTGTCAGACCAAGAACAAATAAATGAAGGTAGCTTTTTCAGCTTAACCGTAAAGTCATTGTGCAATGGAGGGTCCCTCCAATTAAAAAAAACACACATGAACCCAAAACCCATTTAACAAAAAAACAAAAAAAGAAAACGTGGGATTATAGGGGTGGGCATTTGTTGTGGTGGCCTGTGGGAGTGTGGGGTATATCAACTTTTTTAAAACAATTAAATCCTACCCCCACATTCACCTAAAATTTTATCTTATTTTGTAATAAAAATAATGGTTGGACTCTTTGTCTTTCGTAAAGTCAGTAGACTTGCCAATCACTGATATACATATACATCAAACACCGACGTCGCTGTCAATCACCGCTGGTCACATTGTCGATATCCTCTTTCTACTTTGCTAGTTTTAGCCTCCATTTGGATGAGAGACATAGTCTTATCTGAGATAGATAGGAGTAATTTAAGATTTATTGCATTTTTCTTATTCTATCATCATTCTTGTTATCTTTAGGGTATGTTTAGATATATGGTTGAATATATGACCCTTTCAAAATTCAATCTGCTTTTGAAAATTATTGTTTTCATAACTTTTAAAACCGTGCAAACACACATTCAAACTTGACTCTTCATATTTTTGTGAATTACAGAAGATATGGATAACCTATTCGAGTCTCTTAAAATGATTGTTAGGGTTACCAAATGGATTCTTTTGACTATTCTCCTTATTCACTCTTATTCCTCTATCCAAACAGGGGACTAGATACCAGAGATTATCATATTCTATCCATTATGCAGAGTGAGAGTTGGGACAATACCATCCTGTCTAGTCATTCTATAAAAAAAAGGAAAAAATTCATACAACCCCCCGAAATATGACTTAAATCCAATAACTCCCTACTTTTCTTAAAATCCATATAACCCCCCCCCCCCCTTCAAAACACCTCGTTACTTTAAATAAACCCCCGAATAAAATTTCCGTTGATAGATGATGAAAATTTTGTAAATATTATGTTTGGTTAACCCTGATATAAAACACTACATATCTAAAAAAAACCTACAATGTGTTAAAAATGCAAAAAATCCTATGAAAATGACGATTTTACCCTCTTTGGATATATTATTAAACCCTTTCTGAAGAAGTAAAATTATTATTACAGATGATTTTTCATATTTTTAACACATTGTAGGTTTTTTAAATATATAGTGTTTTCTATCAGGGTTAACCAAACATAATATTTATAAATTTTTCATTATCTGTAATTGTAAATTTTATTCAGTGGGCTATTTGAATTAACTAGGTGTTTTCATGGGGTTATATAGATTTTAAGAAAAGTTAGAGGGTTATATGGATTTCAGTCAGTTTAAGGGGGGTTATATGGATTTCCCCTTTAAAAAAGCCATTAATTGAAGTGCAGTGTAAAACAGAAGGAACATCAAAAACATGTGGATCCGTAAGTATGACATTTGTTTATATTACTCTCTACGGGTCTTATTAGGTATTCTTGTCTTGGTGTAATGTATATATGAACCCAAAAAAAGAAGAATAAAATAAGAGTGGTTTGCAACAGTTGTAGTAGCTGCAAGAGTGTATGTAGTATACTTTTGTAACTGCAGAATTAGTTGAGATTGGATTTTCATGATGAATAACTGTCCCCCACCCCCACCTTTAATTTTACTTTATACTAAGCAGACATGAATATATCAAGATTCACATTTTTTTTAATTAAAATAAAATCTAGGCTGAACATGGTGAATTGGTGGGCTGATGGGGTCACTGATGAGCTAGGTTGCCATTGTTTGAAATTGTGACAATAGTAGTTTGAGTTTCTTTTTTTAAATGTGATGGGTCAATTGACCCCACCACATTATATGTAACACTGCCACTTGGGTATGTGTTATAATGTTACATGAGATAATTTTTTGTTAAAATAATGAGAAGGCCATTACAACTAGGGTTGCAACTTAAGTGAGTGGGGTTCGAAGTACTCAACATGAACCCAGACCTCATTTTCAACCTAGTGGCCTCAATCTAATCTCGGCCAGTGGTAGAAACTTATAACCCGAACCCAACCCGAGCGACCTAAATGTCTAGTGCAGGTTTGGGTTGGACACTGGCTAGGTCAGATTAGCATATCCACTAAAACACATTCTTTTCATTAATAACCTAAACAATTAAGTTCATACATATATGATATGAAATTTGAAATAATGAAAAAAAAGGTTTAAAGCACACTTTAAATAAGTTCTAATAATTCAATATAAACAAATTTCATATAGATGTGAATTCGAATCGGTTCAGGTTGCTTGAGTGATAGAGATCAGTCAAACTCAATCCAATATGCATACCTCAACTCAAACTTGAACTCAGATTTCAAACCCGACCAACCTGAAAATCAGACTCAACCACTCGAGTTTGAATTGGACGCAACCTAAGTTGCAGCCTTAATTCCCCTTCAGTTGGAAATAAAATCAAAATTTACATTAACTATTCACACATAACTAGTTTTAGCCTCCATTTGGATAAGACATAGTCATATCTGAGATAGATCGGAGTAATCTATGGTTTATTGCATTTTTCTTATTCTATCATCACTCTTTTTGCCTTGAGGGTACATTTAAATGTGCGGTTGAATTGTTGACTTTTTTAAAATTTAGTTCGCTTTTGAAAAACATTGTTTTCAAAACTTTTGAAACCGTGCAAGCGCACATCTAAACTGACCCTTGATGGTTTTTTTGAATTACATAAGATATGGATAACCTATTCGAGTCTCTTACAATGATTATTAGGGTTACCAAATGGATTCTTTTGACTATTCTCCTTATTCGACCTTATTCCTCCATCCAAACAGGGGACTAGATTACCAGAGATTATTAGATTCTATCCATCATGCACAGTGAGAGTTGGGACAATATCATCCAGTCTAGTCATACTAAAAAAAAACCCCCATTAATTGAAGTGCAGTGTAGAACAAAAGGAACATCAAAAACATGTGGATCCATAAGTAAGACATTTGTTTATATTACTCTCTACGGGTCTTATTAGGTATTCTTGTCTTGGTGTAATGTATATATGAACAAAAAAGAAAAGAATAAAATAAGTGGTTTGTAACATTTGTAGTAGCTGCACGAGTGTATGTAGTATATGTTTTGTTACTGCAGAATTAGTTGAGATCGAATTTTCATGATGAATAACTGTCCCCCACCCCACCTTTAATTTTACTTTATACCATGCAGACATGAATATATGAAGATCCACATTTTGTTGATCATTGGTGGGATCATTGGTGGGATCAGTTGCCATGGTTAAAAATTGTGACAGTAGTAGTTTGATTTATTTTTTTATGTGATGAGGTCAATTGATCCCACTATATTATATGTGGCACCGTCACTTGGGTATGTGTTATAAGAATAATATTTTTTAAACCCTAAGTTATAGGCCCATCACAAGTCCTATGAGATGGCATTTACGCATTTCTTGTTATACTTCTTCAAGATAATTTGCTTTTTTCGGTAAGTGATCCCCTCAAATCGTGGAGGCGGTTATATTTTCATAGCTTCCTTATTTGTAACCGTATAGATAATTGAATCTCTTTTTTTTTTTTCAAAAAATTTGATCGGTATTCATTCTTTTTATTCCACCATTTTGAATAATTTAATGTTGCGAATGCACGAAATAACAAATTGAATTTTTTTTTAAGGATCATCATTCATCTACTATTTTTGTTCATCCACTATTTTTTGTGTTCGATCAATTCGAGCGATCAATTATTTCATCAATTGGATTAACAATGTCTGTCGTTTTAGGTTTGTATAATGTTTTTTTTTTTACTCATTGGGTTAATCATCACATTGTTGTTTTTTTTTTTTTTTTTTTTGTGAATCTCATGATGGTGATTCAAATTCAATTATATGTACAAATGTAACTGAATTATATATACATCATATACTCTGTTTTCATTTTGATTTTGGAACAATCTTTGCTTTTATTTATAGTAAGCTACATTTACTAGATTTGTTTTTGGATATGTAATTGAACATTACACGCGTTTCTTTTTGTGTTGCTAAGCAAATTTTGATTTTTTTTAAAATCAGCTACATTTTTTAATGTAACTAAATTTTTTTATTAGTATGTATATATTCTGAGTACTCCAAGTTCATATTGGGAATCCAGTTACATTTAGTATTTTCAAATCATAAAAATGTATACCAAATTCAGTTACATTTTTAAATGTAACTGACTTTTAAAATATAATGTATATAAGAATGAAATATAACTGAATTTTAAAAATATTGCATGTAAGGTTCAAATTAGTATGAAATGTAACTGACTTTCAAAATTTACACACATTTAGCAATTAATCTGAACTTCACTAAAAAATGAAATGTTTAAACGAATGTAGATGATTTATTTCATATCATTTACAAATAAAGGACATGCCAATAAAAAATAATTTAACATCAAACATCATATTCAAACAAATAATTTATATTTTTGTTTTGCTTGAAATTCATATTCATACCACAAATATAACTGAACACTAAATGCATTATATTTTTTTATTTTTTTTGTGATTTTAAATAGTTTTTGTTTTTTCTTGAAATTCTATTACATTTTGAAATAGAAATCTAGGCTTTTTGAAAGATTTTGACGAAAAACAATTTAGATAAGTTTTGGTGTAATTTAAGTAAGTTTTGATGTAATTGAAATAGAAATTCAGTTACAATTTAAATATGGATTTTGAAATTCAAGATTGATAAGTTTTAGTGTAACCGAGATCTGTGGGGAGAATAAAAACCGAATAGAAAAAGAGAGGATTTTGGTTAATGGGACGAAACAATTAAGTGGGTTTTAAATGAATGGCAGATCCATATTTTTGTCATTTTACCATTTTACAAAAGTCAAGCAACTATCTAATAAGAAAAGAACACCTAATAGGACTTGTGAGCAGGGGTGGTGGTACGTGTATCAGTGTGGGGTCAATTGACCCTATCAAACTTTTTAATAAAATTAAACCCTACCCTACCCCAACGTAATACATAAACCCAAACAGTTTAAGGTTTACCCGTGTTAAGGGTAGGTCTTGGATTCAAGTCTTGGCACTGTGTTATATCTCTTGTTTGTTAGACAAAATTCAAAAGAATTTTATGTGGGACCAAGGATAAATAAATGAAGATAGCTTTTCTAGCTTAACCGTAAAGTCATTGTGCAATGGAGGGTCTCTCCAATTAAAAAAAAAAACACATGAACCCAAAGCCCATTGAATAAAAAAAATAAAAAAAATAAAACGTGGGATTATAGGGGTGGGCATTTGTTGTGGTGGCTTGTGGGGTCTATCAAATTTTTTAAAACAATTAAATTCTACCCCCACAATTCACCTAAAATTTTATCCTATTTTGTAATATAAAAAAAAATGGTTGGGACCCCTTGGCTTTTCTAAAGTCGGCAGACTTGCCAATCACTGATAGACGGATACGTTAAACAACGACGTCATTGCCAATCGCCGTTGGTCACGCTGTCGATCTCCTCTTTCTACTTTGTTAGTTTTAGCCTCCGTTTGGAATAGTCTTATATGAGATAGATAGGAGTAATTTAAGATTTATAGCATTTTTCTTATTCTATCATCATTCTTTTTATCTTTAAGTTACGTTTAGATATGTGGTTGAATATTTGACTTTTTCAAAATTCAATCTGCTTTTGAAAATTATTGTTTTCATAACTTTTAAAACCGTGCAAATGCACATTCAAATTGACTCTTCATATTTTTATGAATTACATAAGATATGGATAACCTATTCGAGTCTCTTAAAATGATTGTTAGGGTTACCAAATGGATTCTTTTGACTATTCTCCTTATTCAATTTTATTTCTCCATCCAAACAGGGGACTAGATTACCAGATATTATCAGATTATATCCATTATGCACAGTGAGAGTTGGGGCAATACCGTCCTGTCTAGTCATATCGTAAAAAAAAGGAAAAAATCCATACAACCCCTCTAAAATCTGAATTAAATCCAATAACCCCCTGATGTTTCTTAAAATCCATATAACCCCCTGAAAACACCTTGTAAATTTAAATAACCCCCCGAATAAAATTTCTGTTGATAGATGATGAATATTTTGTAAATATTTCATTTGGTTAACCGTGACTGAAAACACAATATATTACAAAACCCCTACAATGTTTTAAAAATGTGAAAAATCCTTTAAAAATGATGATTTTACCCTATCTGAATATATTATTAAACCCTATTTGAACATGTAAAATTGTTATTACAGATGATTTTTAGCATTTTAAACACATTGTAGGGTTTTTTAGGTATATACCCCCCGATGGGGTGTGACATTGAGTTATTCGCTCCTGATAGCTATCTAGGATAATAACAATCAGATGAATAAGCAATTTTTTGTTTGGTTGCATTTTTTATTATTCTCATTGGAAAACGTAAAAATGTTTTTTTGTTGTTTGGTTAATCTTGGATAAAGTGATGATAAATGGTTGATAAGAGATGAATAAGAATTTATACTTTTTAAATGACAACTAACCCCTGGGAATAGTGTGAGAAATATATGATTATTTGAAATGTGACAGTTTTTGAAATCTGTTGAGACTGTTAAGTGAGATAAATTTTTTAAAATGACAGAGAAGGGATTTTTTCCATTTGCATAGATAAGGTTGATAGCAATTCCACATTTCTTTGAATAGTTATCAGGCCTTATCCTAACTTTCCAAACATAATTATCGGGGTTTATTCTGTCAAAACAAACAACTTTTTTTTACTATTCTCCTGTATTCTTCCTTATTCTGACCTAATTCTTCATGCCATACGGGGGGATAGTGTTTTTTATCAGGATTAATCAGATATAATATTTATAAAATTTTCATCATCTGTAAATGTAAATTTTATTCAAGGGGTTATTTGGATTAACTAGGTGTTTTTAGGGGGTTATATAGATATTAAGAAAAGTTAGGGGGTTATATGGATTTTAGTCAGTTTACAGGGGGGGGTTATATGGATTTTTCCCTAAAAAACTCATTAATTGAAGTGCAGTGTAGAACAAAAGGAACATCAATGAATCCGTAAGTATAACATTTGTTTATATTACTCTCTACGGGTCTTATTAGATATTCTTGTCTTGGTGTGAAGTATATATGAACCAAAAACAGAAGAATAAAATAAGAGTGGTTTGTAACAGTTGTAGTAGCTGCATTAGTGTATGTAGTATACTTGTATCTGCAGAATTAGTTGAGATTGGATTTCATGATGAATAACTGTCCCCCACCCCCACCTTTAATTTTACTTTATACTAAGCAGACATGAATATATCAAGATTCACATTTTTTTAATTAAAATAAAATCTAGGCTGAACATGGTGAATTGGTGGGCTGGTAGGATCACTGATGAGCCGGGTTGCCATGGTTTAAAATGGTAACAGTAATAGTTTGAGTTGCTTTTTTTTAATATATATATAGCACTGCCACTTAGGTGTGTGTTATAATGTTACACGAGATAATTTTTTGTTAAAATAATGTAGAAGGCCATTAAAACTAGGGCTGCAACTTAAGTGAGTTGGGTTCGAAATACTCAACATGAACCCAAACCTCATTTTCAACCTAGTGGCCTCAATCTAATCTTGGCTAGTGGTAGAAACTTATAACCTGAACCCAATCCGAGTAACCTAAATTTCTAGTGCAGGTTTGGGTTAGACACTGGCTAGGTCAGATTAGCATATCCACTAAAACACATTCTTTTCATTAATTACCTAAACAATTAAGTTCATATATATGATATGAAAATTGAAATAATGAAAAAAAAAGGTTTAAAGCACACTTTAAATAAGTTCTAATAATTCAATATAAACAAATTTCATATAGATGTGAATTCGAATCAGTTCGGGTTGCTTGAGTGATAGAGATCAGTCAAACTCAATCCAATATGCATACATCAACTCGAACTTGAACTCAGATTTCAAACCCGACCAACCTGAAAATCGAACTCAACCACTCGAGTTCGAATTGGACGCAACCTAAGTTGCAGCCTTAATTCCCCTTCAGTTGGAAATAAAATCAAAATTTACATTAACTATTCACACATAACTAGTTTTAGCCTCCATTTGGATGAGACATAGTCATATCTGAGATAGATTGGAGTAATTTATGGTTTATTGCATTTTTCTTATTCTATCATCACTCTTTTTGCCTTTAGGGTACATTTAAATGTGCGTTTGAATTGTTGACTTTTTTAAAATTCAGTCCACTTTTGCAAAACATTGTTTTCAAAACTTTTGAAAACGTGCAAGCGCACATCTAAACTGACCCTTGATGTTTTTTTTGAATTACATATGATATGGATAACATATTCGAGTCTCTTACAATGATTATTAGGGTTACCAAATGGATTCTTTTGACTATTCTCCTTATTCGACCTTATTCCTCCATCCAAACAGGGGACTAGATTACCAAAGATTATTAGATTCTATCCATCATGCACAGTGAGAGTTGGGACAATATCATCCAGTCTTGTCATACTAAAAAAAACCCATTAATTAGTGTAGAACAAAAGGAACATCAAAAACATGTGGATCCATAAGTACGACATTTGTTTATATTACTCTCTACGGGTCTTATTAGGTATTCTTGTCTTGGTGTAATGTATATATGAACAAAAAAGAAGAAGAAGAATAAAATAAGAGTGGTTTGTAACATTTGTAGTAGCTGCACGAGTGTATGTAGTATATTTTTTGTTACTGCAGAATTAGTTGAGATCGGATTTTCATGATGAATAACTGTCCCCCACCCCACCTTTAATTTTACTTTATACCATGCAGACATGAATATATGAAGATCCACATTTTGTATTGTGCAGTCTCAATTTAGTCTCACCTACTTTCCTAACAAAAAAAAAAAAAAAAAAGTTGGTGTCCGGTTTCATGTGCCATGTGAGATCTGGTGAAGCTGTGGGCATTTTTTTACCCATGGATCAAAATTGATTGCCATTAATTATAGTTGTCTTCTAGGGCATCAAAATAATTGGCATTAATGTCTATTTAATTTTATCATTTTTAGTATTTTTCTATTTTACTTAATTGGGTTTCATTTATTTTCCAACTCAATCTAGCTGTGTTGAGCGTAACTGTGGGATAAATACAAGCCTGCTGCATATTTCCATAGTTTCTTCTTTGAGGGTCATTTTTCAAAATCTTGACATAGGTCAAATTCTTTATTGCTTTCTATTGTGTTATATATTCAATTCAATGGAATGATATTCTAATTTATATAAATATGCATACATGTATTTCAAAAATCAAAACATGTACAAATTACATGCATTGTTCCCGAGATTGGTTCTACTTTTATCCCTTAGACCCTTACAAACAAAATAAATTAGGATCATGCATGTTAGATAATTTGTTTGTTAGAATAAAATCCGATAGCTATACTTGATAAGTTAGATAATATCTTGTATTATTCCAGAAAAAGCCTGAAATAATCTATTTATGCAGTATAATTAATTATCCTTGTTGTCACTATAAAAAATATTATCTTACTTAACACTATTACACACATCCTATAACACGTCACAACTATCACATTGTTACTCTTATTATAATACACAAATAACTACTATAAAATAGAATTGTAATTTAAAAATTATAAACTCGTATCCAACTCTTAACCACAATTTATCTTTAATTTATTTAAAGTGAATCAAATGATAAAAAGATATATTTTTACGTATTCCAATGAGAATAACAAAAAAATCAATCAAATAAGAATTTGTTTATTTTACATGATATAACTATAAATGCGTAAGACGAACAGATCTACCATGATTTCCAAAAAGGGTGAGCTCATTTTAAGTATTAATAAACGATGTTGTTACATGCAATTCTTTATACAGTTACATACATAGGTATATGATTTGTTCAACGAAGTGACTTTAATTTTTTTTGGTATTCATATAAATGAGATACATACAATATCATGAAA
Organism: Acorus calamus; assembly: GCA_030737845.1. Taxonomy (NCBI): domain Eukaryota; kingdom Viridiplantae; phylum Streptophyta; class Magnoliopsida; order Acorales; family Acoraceae; genus Acorus; species Acorus calamus. The sequence goes on along the minus strand of CM060878.1, from coordinate 11,008,965 downwards.
TATATTCTTCCAAAAAAAACTCAAAAATTTGGAAGGTTGAGTCAGCATGCAGAACATTATACAATAATAAAAATTATAATTTTAGAGCACCAAGATAATATCTAAACAATAAAAAAAATGGGTTGAGCCCAGGACCTATATTTGAGAATAAGACCCATGTTACGTAAAATTCTTTTTACAGACTCAAATGCAGTTTTATATAACTCATTAATCATCCAATGAGGTATATACTTATTTAGATATAAGATATATGCACTTTTCACCTAAACATATATTTTATGGGTTTCTTATTTTTTAGTCTTCATAAATTATATGATTTAATGATCGATAACTCGTTTCTTCATATTAGAGTCTAAGTCTCCAGATTTAAAGAGTATGTTCCTTATTAGTCTAAGAGAGAGACTTATCACTAAATTATTTAGTTTTCTTATTAGTCTGTGGGTGGGACTAAAAATGAGTATACTCATTTAAATATGAGGACTTAAACCATTTAAGAAGTGAAAGATCGATCGCTATATCATATAGTTTATGAGGACTTAAAAATAAAAATGATGTTTTTAAAAAATTAAAATATGTGTCAACTATAAATACAGCATCTGAGACTATATCTGTATTTGACATTATCCTCTTAAATAAAAATCAGAAACAATAAGACATACATCTGCTTGAGCAAATTGAACCCTCCTGCAAACTGGATCCGGTCATTTCACTCTTTATTGGATCTAATCAGTTATTGGAGAAACTATGAATTCCTAAGTATTATCAGTATCTAATAGAAGAGTAAAATATATACCCAACAATTAGTTATACAGTTCAATTTATATGTTGTGCAGTTCGATTAAAGTAGTGTTTAATTCAGTACTAATCGAACTGATCGGATCTAGTCGTGACTGGATCGGTCTCCCTTTTCTACCACCACCACTTAGAAAAAGAAAAAATATTAAAATAAAATAAAATAAAAAAGCTAATGATACACTTGGTTCCATCACATCTCTCATTGATTGGCTTTTTCACCAAAACCAAAACCAAATGCATTTCCCAACCAACTCTCAAAGATTCAAACACAAAACAAACAAAACCCAATTTCCCCTCTAAAGCTTAGTGCACCACCTACCAGTCTTCCCCCCAACTCAAAGTCCCACCATCCATTCTCACTCAACACACACACACACACATGAAACACTTCCTACTTATAGCATAACCACACACACCAAAGGCTCATCTATTTTTGGTACTCTCTCTCTCTCTCTCTCTCTAAATTTGGTTTTTTGAGATGGCTGATCATTCAGAGGATGTCATGGAGGAGGACTCCAGAGGTATTTGGAAATAGATCTGTGATACCCATTTGTTTGTTTTTTTTGGTATCTGATGATTTGGTTTTCTTAATCCTTTCAGATGAGAGCAGCCAGGAGGACTCCAGAGGTATTTGAAGATAGAATCTGTGATACCCATTTGTTTGTTTTTTTGGTATCTGATGATTTGGTTTTCTTTATCCTTTCAGATGAGAGCAGCCAGGACTTAAGATGGAGGAGTTCACAGAGGATGAGGTTACACTTATTGCAAGGATGTTCAGTCTCCTTGGAGAGAGGTTTGTCTATTCATATCTTTTTGTTCTTATCCATTTCTATTCGAATCCAATCAGTTAGTTTTTGTTTCACCTCACATGTTGACATGTAAATTCTGTGGTACACGTGCAACACTGATTAGATCTTATCTCAATTATATAAGTACTACTATCATCTAAAATTTGACTAATTTGATGGTCATTAAAAAATAGTCACAAATTTTTATTGTCAACCTCACTTGTGAGATTGCTTTGTCATCCTTTTATGGATTCAGTTCACATCAGCTTGGGTCAGTAAATTGGTTATACTTCTGGATATGAGATTTTTTTTAATTCATTTTCTGAATGGGTGTGTGTATCAGGTGGACTCTGATAGCTGGGAGGATCCCTGGGAGAACAGCAGAGGAGATTGAGAAGTACTGGACATCAAGGTACACAACCAGTGAATGAGAGAGGTCTTGTTGTGTTTGGGGTGTGGTTGATGTGGTTTGTGGGTTGTTTTTCTAATGTCATGAAGAGTGACAAAGATGCAAGAGCAATTTTGGCTGTATATTGTGGCTTTTGTTTCAGCTGGTGCTGGTGTAGGTTGATCATGTGATGATCTTTGGTCCCTCTTTTTGTGAAAATTTTCTGATTGGATGTATTGTGAGATTCAGGTGGTGTTGTGCTGTTTGTATATGTACAATAATACTAATGAATGTTGTTTTGTTGGTTTTTTTTTCCACTGTAGTGAAGTTGGTTTCATCAATCAGGCTTTTTATCAGAGTTTATAATCATTACTGTTTACCTATTCTCAACAAACATGCTTTTTTTTTTAAGACTCAAGGGGGCATTTCGTTCGATGGATTGCTGATTTATAAGTACAAATAATATAAGTGTTGATATTTTAAGTAAAAAATTATTTGGTTCGAAAAGAAAAATAAATTCTTATTTGTGACCTTTATAAAATGATATTTATTTCATTTTATAAAAAAATTATTAATATTTGGTTCACCACTTTTTATATAATGGAAAGATTGGCAAATTCAACAATCAATAAGTAAAATATTTTTTAAATAAGTGTCAAAATGTTTACTTATTAAAAAAATATTTATTCGTCAATAAATAACTAAATGTTTATAATAAACACTTAAAATAACACCCAAATAAAAAAATAAATGCTTATTTTATATTATAAGCCAAATAAATGCCTATTTTCCGTAGAACCAAACGCCTCCTAAACCTATCTTTCCCTTGTTCTTATTCACTTGCTTTTAAGTCTAATAATATTAGAATTGTAGCTTGTTGAAGTGGGTTACAGGAGAGGGAGGAAATCTAAGACAAGTGAAGTAATTATCATATTGTTTGATAATTGATATGGATGAGTCCAAAACTCTATCTGGATTGGTTTTTATATTAGTTGGTATTGAATATTATACAACTTAATTAGTGTGGCTTATGTGCAAACAAACTTTTTAGGGAAAATCCATATAACCCCCTGTAACTGTCCGAAATCTATATGACCCCCTGACTTTACCAGAAGTCCATAAAACCCCCTAAAAACTTATATAAAAATCCAAATAACCCCCTAAATTAAATTTATGTTAACAGGTGAAGAATATTCTATTTGGTTAACTCTGGCTATAAACACAATATACTAAAAAACCTACAAAAAATTAAAAATGTGAATAATAATCTATAAATGATGATTTTATTATTCCTTGTTTGTCAATGGAAGTTTAACTCAAGGGGCTATTTGGATTTAAATAGGTGTTTTTAAGTGGTTATATGAATTTCAGGAAAAGTCAGGAGGTTATATAGATTTTGGATATTTGAATTTTTTTCAATTTTATGTGAATATTGATTATGGATAATCATAGGTTTAAATCTATGTCTCCAACAATGAGGGACACATTGGGGATTTGGGGCAGAGTTATGGATGCAATTCAGACTGATTGGATTCAGCTTAGCTCTAACTTGAACCCGTCTCTAAGTTTAAAAATTTCAATTCGAATCCAACCAGAATTCGGTTTTCAACTTGATGATCCCAACTGAATTCTGGTTGCAGGGTGATGGAATATTTAAGGAATTATGGTGGTAATGAAACAGAGTTTTTTTTTTTTTTTTTTTTGGGGGGGGGGGGGGGGGGGTTGGTTTAAAAGTAGATATCTGCTCATATTTAATCACAATTGTTATCATAAATCAGGTCCGGGTTGAGTCAGATTGTGCAACACCAATCCCAATTTAATCCGAAACCCTCAACATGAATCTAAATCCAGTCTTTCAAACCCAATCCACTTGTTCAACCCATCAAATTCGAGTTGAACCCGACCCAAGTTGCAACACCAAGTATAGTAGTGCACTGTAATGGAGCAGGAGTCCAATGGAGGGTACTTTTAAGGGGTTATCCTTCACAAATGGCATGTCCACAACACATTATGATATCAAAATTTGCAGTGGAATATAAATTTTACAGCTGTGTGCAATTTCATTTATATCCAATGAGATGTATATCTTGCTAACTGAAGCATATAATTTTTCTCTTATTCTAAAAATCAGTACATCCAATTAATTCATTGGATTATATATTTCATTTTATAAAAGTACATACTTCATTATATGCAATATATACACTTAGAAAATAAATGATAGGACTACTCGTGGGGCCATAACAGGGGCTGCACATAACATTATCCAATGACAATCATCAGTCTCCACTAATAAAGAAAATAGTAGCTCATACATTCTACAAATCTGAAGTAACTTGTATCAGTGCTGAGTTCCTTCTTTCCTCAGGCAGGCAAAGAAAATACAAGGATTTTACAGTGTATGTTAAAGATACCATTCTGAAGCGAAAACCAAGGGCGAGGGGAGATCGAAGGGCTGAGAGTGGCAAGAGTCATACATTACTCTGCTTGTACAATTTCGTATCAAGCACTTGCTTGCCGCACATTGCACAGACACCTGAACAAATGAGAAAAAATGATGATTTAACCATACATGTAACAAATATAGAATTTCACAATCTATGGCATCCATGGAAGCATTGTTTGTCATAAATAAAACCAATCTATACAGTTCACAAGTACCACAGATTTAGAGAAGTATGATTTGCAAGCCATCTATCAAAATCCCATTTATTAGGTCAGACCATCTATTGCTGTTGCAGAATGGAGATGGTATGTGAGAATTTTATACCATGAACCTAAACGCTTTCAGATCATCCATGTAAACAGAATACAATGAGTTATTAAACAAATTATACATTATGGTATGTTTATAAACGATATTGGAAAAAGAGATTTTCACTTACGGACCGCTTTTGAAAACAGTTTTTCAGGAAACATACTTTTGTTAGATTTCTGAAAAGCTATTTTTCATAAATAAAAACTGTTTTTGCTTTATTCGAAAGCGGGGACCACTGGGAGTGTTTGGAGGTCAGTTTAGATTAAGTATGATTTCTGCAAAGAGAAATCTCCAAAATCTGCTCAAACCCATTTCCAAACCCTACTTAAGTGTGACACTGAAAGCAAGACAGTCCAATAAGCCGGTGAAGGCGTGATCACCAAACCATGGAATGTGCCAACAAATGCTGTTTCGAGAGCAGGTAAGAAGAAGATTACAATTCTTACAGAAACAGCAATATTTAGTGTGAAGAATTGTTATGATTTGTAAATAAGAAAACACAGTCCAGGTGGTTACGAAATAATGCAAACTCAAAGCACCGGATCTCTTACCCTTTGAGTAAGCACATGTGTGACAGTATTTACCATCTTGGTGCACCTGTTGCTTGCAAATCATACATTTGGTGTTTCCATATGGGGTCCATCTGCAGAGGGAAAACAAGAGGCACGCATTATAGGCTTAGAGCAATAGAACCAGACAAAACCAGAACACTGAGATGGAAGTAGATGGAGCAGGAAAAAAAAATTTCCAATGTATTAAACATGAAAAATGAGATGAAAGAGGATGATTGAGCATTACAAGTCAGAAGACATATATTGATCACTAAGACATTACAAAATATTAAACATTACAAAAATAAGTTGGAATTACCAGATGTTTTTATTGATATCACTAAGACATATAATGGCTGCACACTGCACAACCACACCTATCCATGTGCTAATGATATTGTATGCGGCCAAGTTTAACAATTCTTGGGTTTATTGGCTGCACACTGCACAACCACAACTATCCATGTGCTCCACTCATCATGGAAAAAATAACTATTTTATCAGCACAGGTTGATCATTATGGATTTGGTGCATTCTAAAGAATAATTCGACACAGACAATTACCCTATGCATCCAGTCAGCACACCTGATGCTGATCCATTTATACATCCCCAACTCAGCTATACTATTTCTCATGTATAATACTTCAGGGAAAAAAAAATTTGCTTCTTTAAGGTAGCGAATCAAATCATTCAGGATATTCCCACACATATTATAAAATTAATTTAAACCAAGTAATCTTGTAACATTGCCAAGAGGAGGAGATGAGAATGACAAATGGATCATTCTTCTACCAAAGGAAAGATCATTCATGGGAGATGTCCAAAATCTATTGAAAATCAACTTTCATTCAATGGCTCACCTTTTTCATATCAATCAATTTATGTGCGCCAAACAACAGGAAACATAAGAACAAGAAGGAAGATAATCTCAAAAAGCTAACACCCTAGAAACATATTATATACATCCCTTTCCAATTATTTCCCATGATACTAGAAGACAATTCCTCTCCAAGGAGCACCTTCACCCAATCATAAGGGGGTGTCATAATCACCACCCAAGTATTCTTTTCATAAGCTCTTTTCCTTTGAAAGATGCACTCATTACGAGTTAACAATTTTCCCCCAAAAATTTTGCTTTGTTGCTACTCTCACCCTCTTTCTTCTTCTCCACAACCAATCCCACATTTCTTCAAGATTTTTATGATCACCACCCAAACCAAGGATGATCCCTACCTTCGCCATGTTTGGGTGCTATACAGGCAAACATATAATAGGTGTTGCAAACAAACGAAAAGAAAGATGAAACATAAATCATGGATCAACTAAGCCCTCTTGGGGGCTTGCTTAAGAATAAGAAAGAGTAATCTCATGGAAAGAGACGTCGTAGAGAATTGAGAATCCTAATTTGTTTTAATTCAGGGAATGAGAGTGCTGTGGATGGAAATTCAGTATTTTACAATAACAAGAATGTGGAGAGCTGTAGACAATTTTGGATGAGGACAATCATCTTGATACAGATGCAAAGAAATTTATGAAATTGAAATTTTTTCTTTGGCCCAATTATCGCTTAGAAGATTTAGCTTGTATGAATCACTATTGATTTGATACCACTAATGGCAGTCGTTTCAGTATGTTAAGGATTCATATGTATCCACGATTCCTAATCAATTGGTGGTAGATTTCGTATTTATCACGTGCCATATTCGGTATCTGAAGTCCGATAGATGTGTACATATGTTATGTTAGATTATATTCTGATACACGATATTGATTTGATAATGTATCCATTGTATCTAGGAATCCATTGCCGGACTCTTCCTTCTTAAGTACAAAGAAAAGTTTTATTTTGTGAATGCAGAAAAGTATCATACCTTTCTATCCAAATCAAATTGGGAATTCCAATTTGATTTGGATAGAAAAAAGCAGGATCTAAATAAATCCATATTATTATTGTGTCTACCAGTCGATATCAAAATGGATCTCATTTGCACACTTCACATTGTTCGATTTTATAAGAACCATGTCTTGTGAGAACAACCAAATGAACTCCAAACTCAAAAACCAAAACAAGAGGGAACACTAACACGATAACGATCTGCATTGAACCTTTTATAGAATGATTTCATGTTGTGATGATTCTTGATTCCACCATCTCCTCATCATCGTTAACCGCGTTGAAACCGAGGGCACCAAATGATGGTTAATTACATACTTGTGGCACCCAATTTGAGTTATTTATCTAGGTTAAGAACAAATCAACCCCCCTAGCCAAAAAACCCTAAACCCAGATCAATCCAATCCAAACTCCAACTACACCAAAATCGCATGAACAACATGAAAAAACCCCAAAATAACATAATTTCTAGTCATGACAAACTTCACATGAACAAAAATCAAAATTTTCGAAGAAAGAATTGAAACCCAGGAATCGAAAGGACCTGCTCTTCTTGGAGAGGAGCTTGTTCTCGTTGATCTTCCGACCGCCTCCCTCGGTGGTGTTGCTCGCCCCCTCCTTCCACTTGTCCGGGACTATCACCTTCGACAGCTTCTTCTCACCTGCAAAACACATCATCATCCAATCCGTCAAAAGAACAGAGACCCAATCACAAACGTTGATCGAAAAACAAAACCCAAACTCACACTTCTCGCAAACCATCTCTTCGAATCTGTACTCAACAGAGAGAGAGAGAGAGGAGACGACGATGATCGTAACGAATCTTCCGCTTTTTACATCAACCGTTCTCCTCCGCCTGCACGTGACATAATAAAACACGTGGGACGGTCCCAGGAATAGTCCATAACCATGGTATGTATATACCGGGATTGGGACCATGGTATGTATATACCGGGACTGGGCACGGTCATAACCATCCGATCTTTTTATTTTGAGATATTCAAATTAATTGAATCCTATTCTAAGTTTAGTTTTAAAATCTTACAAAGTATCTCATTGACAACAAAATAAAAAATTGGACGGTCAGGAACGTTAGACCTGTTAGACCTGTTAGACTTAACCCAATCCCGTATATACCTGGGTATATATTTCTTTATAATTTTATAAAACATCTATATAGCCTATAAAGTCTATATAACTATGTTTAAAAAATATATGTAAATCTAAATAACCCATGAAGTTAAATTCTCATTGGCAAATGAGAAATATATATTTGGTTAATGTCAGTTCAAAACACAATATGCCAAAAAAACATCTCCAATATGTTAAAAATGTGAAAAATCTTCTATAAATGATAATTTTATTTCCCTGTATAGAATTTTATAATCTATTTGGAGGAGTAAAATCGTCAATTATAAATGATTTTTCACATTTTTAACATACTATAAATGGTTTTTGATATACTATGTTTTAAATCAGGGTTGATCAAAAGAATCATCCATCAACGTGAGTTTAACTCATATTGCTATTTGAATTTGCATATGTGTTTTCAAATGATTTATATGGTTTTCAGGAAAAGTCAGGGGTTGTATGGATTTCATACAGTTTATGGGTGGTTATTGGAATTTTTCCCTATAATTTTTCATGTTTCCAATCTGATGATTCATGTGATAAATCAAGTTATTTATATTTTTGTATACTATTTTTTACAAAATCAAAACACGTGCAAATAGTCTATGAGACAGTTTGGCGAATTGTTTTTAAGTTTTAAATATAATCAGATTCTCTAACAAATTAATTAAAAAGCATAACAATTTTTTGAAACAGATATGGCGGCGTACCAATGGTGGCGTACACCAACCACCGGTAGCACCTCGGCCTGCAGACGCTTCAAACAGATATGGAGATCGAAAATATCAATGAAGATTAAGGTGTTTGTGTGGTTCGTGTCACTTGAAAGACTGATAACAAAAGCTTACATGTCTAGGTGGGCTCCAAATGATTCCATTGCTTGCTCCTTGTGCGCGGACCCTTTGGAGAGCATCCAACGTCTCTTTTGCGTGTGTCCGATGGCGAAGAAGTTCTGGGAAAATATGGGGATGCAGACCGGCCTCCAAACCAACTTTCAATCTCTGGACAAATTATGGGAAGCAGGTGAGGCGTTGCGGAGGATGACAGCAGGTAGGCTAGAAGCAACCATATCACAGTCCATCATCCCAGCGGGAACATGGACGATATGGCGCACACGAAATGAAACTATATTCAGAGGTACGTGGGTCTACCAAGAGAATATGTGGGAGATGTGTTAGAGGGTGCATGCAGGACTGGGGTCGCCATATTGCAAAGGCGAATGATGTTGCGTTCACAAATGGGAGGTTATGTATTACGGGATGATCGCGGCCATTTGGGTCCTTCTTTAGTTTAGAAATCTCTTCTAAATGGTTGGGTCTAATGATCGTGGTTTTTATTTTTCGTTTATGTATTGCATTTCTGTTCTCCCTTCTTTAGGAGTTTGTGATTCGAATTCAGTAATGAAATCGGGTAGCAAATATCTACCTTTCTTTAAAAAAAAAACAATTTTTTGAAAAAGAAAATCATATTTTGAAAAAATAATTTAATAAAGCTCAAATTCGAAGAAGCTTAATTTTTTTTCCTTCCAAATGCGTACATTTTGTCCTAGGGAGCTGTTACCTAGGCCCCAAAAATTAGGCCTCATTTGAAAACCCCAATAGGTGGCACTCTTCTATTGGTTCCCTGTTTGACTTTTTCAAACCATCAAAATGACAATGACATAATTACCCTTCTTGTGATTTTAAAAATTTGCTTCAATTAATATCCTCATTTTATCTCGTAACCGAAACCCAAGAAAAGCGGCACCACCGAAAACTAAAAAAGAGCAGCACCATTAATCCTCTCCTCGGCTATTCATATTTCGAAAAACATTTGAAATGTTTAGGGTTTCATTTTCGGCAAACAATACGAATGAAAAAGGGGAAAAATTAGGTTATCCAGAGTTCATTTCGTCAGATCCTCTTCCCCCAACAAATAGTCAACAATGGCGAAGAAAAAATGTCAGATTTGTTACCACGATCGATACTTCATCGTCGATTTTTTTTTACGAAATAAACAAGTCGATTTATATGTTTTTTTGCACTTCTTACTAATCTTATTTATAATACAATTTCCTTCAGTTATCGGGACTCATGTTTATTTGATTGTATTTGAAATTCATTCAAAAAATCATTGATTCAGATATTGGCATCTGAATTTGAATAAAAAAATATCGACTTGATTTCAGTGATACAGATACATGCATATGAATCCAAAAAAAATCTATGTATCTAAGTTGTTTAGGGTTTTCTCGTGTCCATATTTCACTTCTGAGAAAACAAAGCAAAGGTGAGGGATGTGTATCTGAGAATCGGAATCCAAATGAAATGTTTGAAATGTCATATTATCTTTAAAAAATTGCATGCATTGTATTGATGAAAATATCTTCTTTTTTTTTGTAAACAATCACTGTATCTTAATCAACTAAACCTGTATCTGAAAATCTGTTACCAAAATAAATATGAATATGAAGCAATTATGTAGCTGCAGATATCACATTAGTTACATTACGTGATATTAGGGAGTATACATGACAAGAATGTTTCAGATACAATCTTATATATTGGAATACTCAACTGTTTTTGTAAATCCATTGATGATAATAAATTAACATTTTTTTCGACATTGTATGTATCTGAAATTGTTGTATGAAACATGTTTAAATCCCTTGGCTGTATCTGAAATTACATACATTTGAAACCATTTATTGGTGTGGATTCTGGCTGTTTATATGTATATGAAATATAGATGGTATATCTGGTTTTTATCTCTATATTATTTTTTTAGAAACTATTGATTTGATCATTAAGATACACATGTATCTAAATAAATAAATGCATGTGCATGTCAGTGTATTAGAACTCAGAATAAAAAACTGTATCATGCAGAAGCTCAAAATGACAGAGTTGCAAAACCAAAGAATGTATCATGTGTGTCTGAATTTAAAACAGAGAGAAGAGTTTGGAAAACATTTCACTGGAAACAAAGATGGCACAATCATTTTAGTGGCAAACGCATCGCAGCAATATCGAATGTCATAAATGTAATTCAATATGAATGATTAACATTCAGATTATTAGTGATGTGTATGTGAAATATTTTCATATGTGGTTATTGAGATGTGTTTGTGTACTAATAAGGCTTCATATTTAACCACACATATATAAATATTGATTAGCTATATCTGAAATTGCCATATGTATCTGAAAATCACTTTAGACATATTTGAAAGTGAATTGTATCTCAAGTGTGATGAATTTGTGAACTGTGTCTAACAGATATCTCGTTGTTTGTACTTAACAAAAACTTATCCTTTTTATTGAATGTAACTTAACTCAATTAAAATCATATGAAAAAATTACATCTATTACATGGAAAATAATGATTGTTTGTTACCTAGATTTATAATGTATCTAAATTTGGATGTGTATCTGAAAACCAGTATACATTGCCAAACGAAAATTTATTTAAATCTGAAATGTGATATCAAACTTTATAACAATATAAAATGAAGTTCACAAACACATTGAAATAGTAAAAAACATATTAACAACACATAAAACGTGTTGTACAATGACACAAATCAGAAAGCCCTCATCAACCATCTACACATTAGAACCTTGAGGTAATTTTGCCTTCTTATTCCTCGGCTTGCTGATCAGTCACAACCAACAATTCCTTTGACAAACTGGTTTCCACGAAATATGAATCATTGATGTCATCAAAATGAATTGAATTTTCACACGTGTCATCCACAAAATCACCATCACTCCCTGGTGAAGAATAAGAACATCAACCACATATGTTATGAAAATCCAAAAGTACAATTATGGTCTACATGATACTGAGAAGTACATAGAAAAATCATAAAATGTATTCAAAATACCAACAATGGGTAATATAGATATTAATCAATTATACATTAATAAAATCATTGAAAATATAAATAAAAACCTTCAAAATGGGCTGGATATCAAATTCAGATACAGGTGTATCTGGAATTTGAATTATCCAATATAGATTCCATACAAGTGAATGTGCACTGTGTTTGAAAATCTTGAATCTGAATGAGACGAACAATGCTGAAACAAAGCTAAAAATATGATGAATGACACATTATGCATAATTATACACAAAACATAATCATAAAACAATTATACATATCATACATATTACACAACAATGTATTTAAATAAAGATACAAGCGATGTATCTGAATTTAAAAATAAATTCAGATTCAATATATGTATATAACGATTCAAATGAATGACAAAAAAATCAAATTCAACATAATATATTCAGATCGAAAAAGACAAGCCTTAATGGATTGTCATTGTTTGCACCACAAACTGGTCACAACTAAAATTAAATGAATCAATTCTTCACTTCTCCACCGAACGAACTGATAAAAAAAAATCGATGTTTATTTTCATATCAATCTGAAAACTAAAAAATTACAAATTATTGTAAATTTTGGGATCCGAAAAAACCTAACCTGATTGAATCAATTTCTCTTCGCACCACAATCAGATCGCACAGATTTCTCTTCGTACCACAATCAATTTCTTTTCTCACCGCAATCAAAACCTAACCTGGATGAATCAATTTCTCTTCGCACCAAAATTTTTAATTCACGATATCAGAAATCATAAAACGAACTAGAATCGTGAATGAACCATAATCAAATTAGTCGATTTTCACATAATCAGAAAATGGAGAACCAAGAATGTTGAGGACGTCAAATTAAAAACGAATAATCACAAAAGGAAAGATATTAAAAATCATAACTGCCTCCGGATTACTTGGACGGTTATGGAATACTAAAACGATTAATTAGGAAGAAGGTAATATAGGTATTTCAAACTTGCCATCTCATGGGACTTGGGATGGGGTCTATCTATTAGGGCCTAAAAAACATTATTGTTTGTCCTAATGGTCCTTTTCAAGATATTTAAGATATTCTCTAAAGAAAAGTTTAGATTTCTTCCAAACGATCGATGTTGATCCTATCGATGAAAATTGCTGGCTTAAGATGAGTGGTTTAGATTCCCTATATATAATGTATTAGATGTTAATCATGTCGATGAAAATTGCTAACTTAAGATGAGAAATAATGAGACTACTAATGTAAAAATATACTATCTTCCATAATTAATATTTATTCCTATAAAAAATTACTATATATGAAATATTATTTATCTATTTAGGACTTCGAAAAAAGAAACAAATGGACATATACAGAAAAAAAAAAATGAGAAGTAAAATTTGAAAAATATGCATTTACTTCCTTCTCAATTTAAGTGTGATGTCTATTATGAAATTTAACTTTTTCAAATATATTGTGAATTTGTGGTTTTTGAAATTTCTATTTTATATAATTTGAATTTTTTTTTGAATTTTTTTAACATTTCATATGATTATCAATATTTTATTATGTTTGGAGATGTGCCTCATCATCATCATAATCACCAGTTCACCACTAACATGCCAGAATTCATACCAATCTTTGGAGGCATCACATGTTTCATTATTTAGAATTTCAAGCCTTCAAGATTTCATCACTTCTAGACCCTCAATTCAGAAGACTGTATCCATCAAATATTTTGACCTAGCAGGCCAGCAGAATTCAGAAATTCACTCAAATCTTTTTGAAACCCATTAACTTCAATGTTCAATATACTCCTATACTGATCTGGTTCAGAAAAAATGCAACAATTTTAGACAAAACTTCAATGAAAGATGTTGTCATTCCTGCTAACACTTTTACAATCCCAATGCATTTTGAATTTTTTGAAGGACATACTTGTCTATAAAGTACATACTTTCACAAAACATGAAACACACAGTTAAATGAATTGAATGCATATATATTTTTCCTAACAAGAGTATTTACTCTCATAGCAAGATATATACTATATCAGAGAGTTGAAACTTCCAGGCTACAAGAATGATTGAATGTATACCCAACTTCAATTGCTTGGCCTCCAAACAATAATCAAAGAGAACAACATACAATCAGAAGAAGACCAAAAGCCACATCAAAAAGGCATAATTAAGGATATATGCCTCAAAAACGAGCCAATTATTTCCTCATCAAACAAAAGTTCAACAAAGACCATGTTTATTACATATCATGATTTGAGCTCCCTGTTCTACCACAGAAACTTTATGTCATGAATAAACCATTACAAAGTGCTTCTTCCAATCAAAATAAATAAAAGAAAAAAGAATTCCAATGCCGAAGACCAGATATGAACAAGATCCATAACTCAAGACGAGAGATGTAAATCTAAGCCTCATGCATTTGTACACCATTTCAAACTCAAAATAAAAATAAGGGACACCATGAGAGACTTACCTAAAAAAAAAATCAGTCATTCATCCACTGAAGACTGTGTGGCTCAACATTTTCTTATGGACTAGTGGAGTTTGACAGGTTGTGGCAGTCCGCTTCTCATCATTGCGCAGAACTCATCGTAATTGATCCTTCCATCCTATATCGATAAAGTAAAAATAACGATTTGCTCAGGCTTTCATTTTAAGGCACATTATTCTAATTATAAAACTTGAGAGTAACTTACATTATCAGTGTCCACTTCCGATATTATTTCCTTGATGCTGGCATCATCACCCATCCCATACTCTTTCATGGCCTTCTCTAATTCGTCTCTCGTGATATGCCTATCAAGAAGGGCAGAAAAGAAACGTATATTATATGATGAAAGTGCAACAAGATGCAAAAACATTGGTTTTTGGTGAACCAAGCATAGAATGCTCACCCACTCTTATCAGTATCGAAATACTGGAAGGCTTTGTATAAATGTTCATCTCTTTCTAGCTTGTGTCTATGCATTGTGGCGGTGATGAATTCAATATAGTCTATGGTCCCATTTCCATCCACATCAGCCTGAACAAGAAATAACCGTTAGCAACTTTGAAGTCTATAGAGACGATCAATAAAAAAGATATCTCATTGTCTTACAGCTTCCATGAGTTGTTTGACTTCTGCCTCCGATAGTTTGGATCCAAGGCGAGCCAAACCAGTCTTCAGTTCTTCATAGGTTATCGTGCCACTCTTGTCAGTATCCATGTTGGTGAACATTTGTTTCAAACCTTTGATTTCTTCCGCTGAAAGATTTTCAGCAATGACCTAGAAGCATTTGAGTTTATGAGTTTAACATCAGTTAGGTCCTGTTTGGAACCAATTTTCAGAATTGATTAGAATAATCAATTCAAGAACAACTACTCCCAAACCAGCTTTTTTCATGAAAGCTGTTTTGTTTACTTTTATAACATAAAAATAAAAAACTGAAATAAACAGCTGAAGTTCAAAAATACCCATTTAGAATCAGTTATCCAAAAACTGGTTTTGCAAAAGCAAGATCCATTTGACAATTGGCTCCAAATGAAGAACTCAAAACACGTTTGAAAACTCACCTTTAGTGCCAGCTTCTTGAGCTTGTTCATAGCCCTGAATTGCTTCATCCTCGAAAGAACAGCGCTGTCTATTGGCTTGTCCGATGCTTCTCCACCTTCTCTAAGCCATGGATGTTCTACAAAATAGCCAAACCTTGTAACCTAATGATCCTAATGATTGATGAATTCTTGTATCAAATGCACACTTTTCTTTAAAGTTTAATTCTCGTTTAAATCACTTATCATTACTAATCCACATAATGTTCAGTCATTTGTGTATTAAACGAATCAAATATGTATTAAATGCATAATACTTATTTTACTTTTAGAACAGAACTAAAATTAAAAAGATAAAAAAAAACGCAACTAGGCTTTGCTCTGCTAGATTTTAATTTAACGTCAGTTATTGATGATTTTTCTTACATACAAATAATTTAACATGAACACAAAAGTCTGTGTCATTTTCTGATGTTATAACATCATTAGAAGGTCGTGGATTTGATTTAGTACAGGTAATTTTGTATGTCATAATTAATTTTCTGTTACTTCGATTTTTCTATTTTTCTGAACTTTTCCTATAAATACCCAAACTTGAATAATACCGAATTACACATTTGAGTTTGCTGAATTATTTCCGAAATTTGAACCAATGATAAGAAGAAAAAAATGCACAAAAAGAGATAAATCTACATACCAAGAACTTGTGCAGCTGTGATCCTTTTCTTTGGATCCTTTGTGAGCATTCTTCGAACCAGATCTTTGGCACTATAAGATATAGATGGCCACGGTGAACTTTCAAAATCAATGTCCCCCTGTAATATAGCATCGAAAATTCCTTTCTCCGTCTCTGCAAATCAACAGATCCATTGGTAAAGTCTAAATTGTGCTATTTTTAGAAATTTAAACTGTATTAGGAATTGATCAGGTTTTACACTTACCAGCCCAAAACGGAGGAACTCCACTGAGAAGAATGTATAACATAACACCTGCACTCCAAACATCTACTTCTTTCCCGTAGTGACGCTTCAGAACTTCAGGAGCAACATAGTAAGCACTTCCTACAATGTCTCTGTACACCTTTCCTAGAATGGGTTCCATGAAATGAATGAGAAACTTTTCCCATGCATATATAGACTCATGCAAAACAACACACATTATTGTGGAAGATTGCAATGTGAGAGTAGTACATCCAAAGCAATTTATGTGCAATCATATTCATATCTGACCATATTCATATTCATGTATTTAAACAACTGTTTAGCAAACACTATAAGATTACTTCAAGCTCAGCTGAAGAATACCCCATCAAACTGATCATAACACGAAAATATTTAATTCAGTGTCCTGAATAGAATCACTGAATCAATCAAGATTATATAGGTTATGGATTGAGGTCAAGAAAGTTCTCCATTGAAAGAATTAACAGATTGTATAGATCTGAATTATTGGTATTCTAAAAGTAACATGTGAAGAAGTGGATACTAGGATCCCAAAATGGATGAGAAAATATTACCAATGACAGGATTGGACATGCGCATTCTGAGGAATAGCCTCAGTAGAATATTCAGGAAGTTCCCAAACTTGCCAATAACTATAGCAGTGAAAAATGTAAGCATATTAGGCTTCCTAAGGAGGAAGCGGAGGAGACCTGAATAATCACTTTGATGGAAGTATACACCAGGAACATCATAAATTATGAATCCACAAGGGGAGTGAACAAGAAAAAGGAGCATTTAGTCACTTTAGTGTACTGAGCCCAACATAGTCTGTTTTCTGATGTTTTGAGCATGCTTTGATAAGACTGCACCTGTTGGGACATCGTATTCATATTTATATCCTCTCCCATAACTTCCATCATGTCTTCATAGGCATTCTGCCTCCCAATATCATATAAGTTGTTGTGCAACAATTTCCAGAAGTAATAAGAGGCCAACAGATAACTGAAGAGGGCAAGGGGACTGGAAAACTTGGACAGAAGGATCACAATAATATTCAAGTTGGTAAATTCATAATGGCTTTGAGATGGAACATATGGACCAATGGCTATGGTGTTGATGATGATGACGTGGAACTCTTAAACATGATTTATTTCCCTCTTGAATGAAGTGCCAGATATGTTGGCAATTCGCAATAGACAGTTACAGGAAAATAATTAGTTGCTTCTGGTAGTATCATTGGCTTGTTATAAGAGTCATAGAACAAATGGAAATTTCTCAAACACAAATCCTATATCGACCTAAGTCCATCAGAATCGTCATTACAAAAATTTGATAACAAATCATATTGAGACGCATGGTGCCAATATTTTTCACTGTCATTTGGGTTCTAGATTTATAATTAAATACATAACAACCTTTGTGAAGCTCATTATCATGAGTCGTTAAAACTAAAGGGAGAAAAAAGAATTCTAAATTCTTCCAGAATCTATCCAACGGTCTGTACAAATTCACTGCCTGAGAATAAACAAAGAGGTGGGATAACATCTCAGTCTGCTACAATTTATACACATGATCCAAGCTAATAGAATAGACAGAGGATAGGTGAATCACAAGAATAAACAGTGGAAGATGAGGGGCAGAAATGGTAGGCAGAATCAATATGCTCCATGACTAATTCACAACAAAAATAATTCACAGTCTTTCTTATTGAAAACTATATCTAACAATCTTTCATTCAACATGTATTCTAAGGTTAATACATGTAGGAATTTCTTATTTGAAAGGGGCATTAGCAAATGTAGACTACAATTTGGTGAGTTGTTTTAGAGAATTTTCAAATCCATATAGATATTTAAATTTTAATCACATGTCCAAAAACCCCCATAAGCTACACAATGGAAAGGATTACAATGTCCTACAGTTCCACAATATCCATCCAAGCATCAAATCACATGATTATACACTTTCTAAGCCTGGGTACCTAAGCAAGTATATCATCATCTTCATGACTGACTCTGAAAAAACTCATCTTTTTTTTCTTTTTCTTTTTTTTTGGTAACATGGTACCCCATGTTAGTTTGGGAAAATATACAGAATCACTCACAAACCTTGTGCATCAGGTGAGCTCAAGGATTCAGATTTAAGACCTATGGGAAGTTTCATGAGACATTAAGAATGTCAACAGTGCAACATTCTGTCAGTTGAGAAAGCAACAAACCCAAGGAGACAGCAACAGACCCAAGGCAAAGATAGCATCAGACGGTTTCATTAAGAAACCAAACAAACATGCAAATACTTAAAACTTATCTCGATCATGCATGTCATATTGTTCATGTTTTACACTGCATAGATTCTCCAATCAACCATTAATTCAACTATTCCAGTTAAAAAATGCAAAAATCACATTTCCCTGTGATTACTTCACCATGAATCCAAATTAAGCCAGTGAAAGCAAACCAACATCACCAAAATTCACATATCCCATCCAATAAAAATTCTAACCACCATAGCAACATAAAGGCATCAACTTTACCCGACATTAAAAACCCATAAACAAAAATTATACCTTCCTCGATGAAAACCGACAGCCCGAAATCCGTGGCCTTGAGCATGGACCCCTCACCCTTGGTGGCGAGCAAGAAATTCTCCGGCTTCAAGTCCCGGTGCATCACCCCCATGAAATGGCATATGTTCACCACATTCACAATGGCCCTACATATCCCCGCGGCCGCCCTCTCTGAGTAATGCCCCTTGGCGATGATCCTATCAAACAATTCCCCTCCCGCGCAGAGCTCCATCACAAGGTGCACCGAATTCTTGTCCTCATAAGCCCCCTTGAATTCCACTATGTTCGCCTGCCCCGACAAGTGCTGCATGATCTGAATCTCCCTCTTGATGTCCTCTCTGTCATTGCGCGTGACGAGCTTTCGCTTGGAGATCGACTTGCAGGCATAGTGGTGGCCTGTGGCGTTCTCCGTACAGAGGTACGTCACGCCGAACTGGCCCCGGCCGAGCTCCTTCCCGAGGGCGTAGAACGACTTGACATCAGTGAATGGTTTGCCCAATATGGTGTCCGGGGCCGACAGGGGTGCGGCGGCTGCGGCGAGTTTTGGGGGAGCGGCGGCGGCGGCGGCGGCGGCGGCGGGTTTGGTCTGGTGGACCGCAGGTTCATGGTGGTGGGTGGTTGGGGGAGGGGGGGTTGGGTTGTACCCATTGAAGGCCGATTGAGGATTCTTTTTCTTGCTGAAGCAAAGACCCATCTTTTATGATCTATCAAAGCAAAAATCACAGCTTTTTCAAATTGGGTCTTTGAATCTGGATCTGGGTTTTGTTTTACAGAACCAGACGAGGATTTGTGAAGACTGGGATTGTTTTGCTTCGTTTTTAGAAGAAACCCAGATGAAGAACTGATCAAACACGGCTCTTTATTGATGTTGATGGATTAATAAAACATGGGTTTTGATTAGGAGGAGGTTTTGATTGGTTACCTGTGGAGAAGATTCAGCAAGAACACGGTTTTGGTGAAGTAAATGAAGGTACAAATGAGACCCACAAAAGATTTCTTCTTCTTTTCTTTTTTAATTTTTGAGAACTTCAGATGAAGCTTCGTTTGCTGAAATTTAAAAGAGAGGTGCCTTTGTTATGAAGCGAAATCAACGTGAAGAAAAAAAAAATGTGTTGATAACTTACACGCGGTTTTGGTTTATTTTTAATTTATTTTTATTAAAAAAAAATTCAAGAAAATCCTTTTTTTATGACCTTATCGAATATGAATTTAGATAAATTCTGCATTTAAAAAATTAAAAATTTTAAATTTAAATCTAAACCCATTTTCAATCTTTTCAGATCATTGTCTTTCATTTTTATGTAAAAAAATCTTACTAATTGAAAATCTAATAAAACACAATTTTTTAAAAACTGAGTTTAAAATAAAAGATTTTAATGAAAATCTAATAAAATATAACTTTTGAAAAACTAAGTTTAAAATACAAGATTTAAAAATCTTAGCATTTTAACCGCATACCCAAGCGCAATAGATTCAATTATGTTAACAGTTGGAGAAGTGAAGATGATATGATAAATATAATAATTAAAAAATATATTTTTTAGGTTGGATTTGAATGTGCAACTGAATTGAAAATCTTAAAATCTTACATTTTAAATTGATTTTTTACTAACATTATAAAAGAAAAGAAAAAACTTTCATTGACACTAGTTAGAAGGGAGGTAGAAAAGTGGAGATTTTAATACTTTGAATAGCTTTTAAAAAACACTGTTTCAATATATTTTTAAGCGCCAAGAAAATAACATTAAAAATACAAAAAAAGCAATAAACACCTACGTTTAGAAAAAAAATCGTTTAAATTCACGTTAGATTTTTAAATCCGCCCAAACATAAATCCAGTTGATGCTTTAATCGTGAGTTTTTTTCACATGAAAAAATAAGATTTGAGGCTTAAAAATCTAAATCAAAGTGTGTTTAAATCCATTGAGTTTTTTATTTATTAAAAATAAAATTTATCTGAACACAGATACAAACAGACATCTGATGGGAAAAATTCTGAGCAGTTTTATATGTTACGTGAAAAGAATATTTTGATTTCTCTGTGTGTATAAATTTCAGACTTTGCTTCTGTTCCAAAATAAAATGATGACACTCTTGATTTTATTATTACATAATGTGTCATTAAAGGATGGAAGATCTATATATTTAGGCTCTCTTGTAATGATAGTCTACGTCTATAGTCCAATCACGGGAAAATGATGACGTGGACCGTATTGACCTGGAGAGAATCATTGACCTGACCCGGCTTTATCATAAACGTGGCTTCAATCAAGATGCTTTTTTTAAGGGAAAATCCAACCCCTCTAAATACTATGAAATCCATGTAACTCCTAATTTGAAAAGATTATAAAAATCAGAGGGGGGTAAAAATATCATTTATAAATAATTTTTTTACATTTTTAACACATTGTAGGATGTTTTTGGTATACTGTGTTTTTAGCCAGGGTTAATCAAATATAATATTCATAAAATATTCTTCATCTGTCAATGAAAATTTAATTCAAGGGGTTATTTAGATTTACATTGGTGTTTTTAAGGGAGTTATATGGATTTTAAGAAAAGTCAATAGGTTTATGGATTTCATAACTATTTACAGGGGGTTATTTGGATTTTTTTCTTTTTTAATTATCTATTAAAGACATTTGAGTTTCTGTAAACATCCATAAATCCAAATAAGTTCATTGTACACTTGGAGCGGGACAATTACATCCCTAAAAATATAGAAAATATTTACTACATATCCCTACTGTTAATCATAATTAACCCATCACAGCTAAAATTAACCATGTATAACTTGATTATTATACCCTCCAAAATACAAAATATGGTGATTAACAGAAAAGCATTTCAACTTGTGTAATCACCTCTCATTAAAATGTAAAACAAAAAATCTAAATAATATCATAGTATACTAAATACAATACACAAATAAAAGGGATAAATGCATATAAACCCCTACAATCTTATGAAAATCGAGATAATCCCCGGTCTTTTTAAAAAATCCAAATAACCCTCTGAAATCCAACCAAAATGCAAATGCACCTTCTGTCAGTTAAGTAAACCAATAGGTTTGTTGGATTTAACTCTACGTATAATATTCCATTTATACCCGGATAAAACCTTCTCATCTCGTTGAAGAAGAGATCGGATACGAGCACGTATGCTCTGTCACGTCTCCAATAAACACCAAAGATATTTCTTTCTCTTCATTCTTATCTCTTCTTCTTATCGGACAAAAACGTCACTTTTTATGTTCTTATTATCAATTCCTCTCTCTCTCTCTCTCTCTCCCACGGACACCCACACACAAACACTTTCTTTAAGAGAGACACACAGAGATGGGTTTGTTTATTTCACTGTTGACTGTGTTGAAACCTGGTATTGCTTAAAGAATGAAGAGAAAATCACGTTTAATAGTTACGGTTACTCAAATTCTCAAGAGAAAATCACGTGTGATTGGTGTGAACAATCACATTTCATTGAATACCAGTATGATTATTACATGTTTGACAAAATGTCTCAAAGAACCTTTCATTCTTTGCCTCATCAAAATCTCTAGTCCTGTGCGTTTGGTGACATGATTGCAAAACCTGGTTCTATAGAAATCTGGATTTTAAAACCGATTCCGTACGAAATCTCACCCCCAGCTTTTACAAATCGTAGTTTTTAAATATTATTTGTCTGAAATCTGTTTGAAAAAATCTTTTACTTCTAATTCTCTACTTCTTCATCAGATTGTTTGAGGGACCTGGGGTTGGAACAGAGGAGGGTGTCTAGGTAGGCACAGGAGGTGAGAAGGGTAGATGGGAGGGGCCGTCGTCTCTCACTGGTGGAGGCAACGAAGAAGATGGGTTCATTAAACATGTGCGGGTACAATCGTAAGTTGTAACTCATAGGGGGTTATTTGTATTTTTTCTCTGAGTATACAATGACTTAATTGGTATTGCTTGGGTTAAGGTAACAAAATATTTTAAGGGCACGTTTGGATGCAGTGATTATTTGTACGTGTTTTTTTTTCACAGACAAATTTTACATTGCACGTGCAAGGAAACTTTATACATTGTTTGCATATGTTTGTCTGTTTTCATGTTGTGTTATCATTTACACATATATTTTTACTAGTAATTGTTTGTCTCACATATGTGAAACTGTTTGTATATGTCCCAATTTATAAATAGATAAAATATTTTTTTCAAATGATTACCAAATATATTATTTTCTTAAAACCCGAAAAATTTATGAAAAATATATTATATATAAAAAATTTAAATTTAAATATTGCATATATTAGTTTTTTAATTTATATATAAGTCAATGTGGTTAAAAAAAAGTTCTAATATAATAGAATATAAATAAAAAAAATATTCTAATTTCAACTAACAAATAATCATACAAGGTTTTTTTATATTTTATAAATAACAATTTTGTTGGATAATATATATGATAGTTAGTTAAGATTTCTTGATATATTTTAATATTTTCATACCACGTTAATATTTATTATCCACACAATTATATCATTGTAAGTTATATAAATTTATAAAATATAATTATCTATTTTATACTTAAGATAAGATTAGGAGATGAAATATGTGTTTTAGATAATATAGAGTTTAATAAATTTGATCGATGGTAAAAATGTAAAATTGCTTTACATACACTTGAGAGGTGTGAAAATAAAATCTGTTACAAATGAAAACACATGGGTTGGTTGGGATTTTGTTTCCCCATATATTGGGGGCAAATGAAAACCTTGGATTTTATTTGTCAGACTTTAAATATCATAACCAAACAAAATATTATGTTTGAACATGTGCAAATGAAAACTCACCCCTATTTGCACAGTATCCAAACATGCCATAAGAATATTCTAATTTTGTTTGCGGTTATTTAACTCAAGGGGCTAATTTGGATTTTGTGTGGGTTTCTGGGAGGTTGTATGGATTTTCAAAAAAGACAGGGGTTATCTGGATTTTCATAAGATTGTAAGGGTTTATACTCATTTTTTCCTAAATACAATTATCTCCATAATTACAATTGTTTAAAATAGAATAATAAAATATAAAATAATGGAGTAGTAAGCAACAACGGTAAAATCAGCAATCAGTGAAAGAAAAAAAAGTGAAAATGAGTTTGATTAGGGGTGAAATGGTCATTTAAAAGGATTTGTATATCATTTCAGTGTTTTTGAGGATTTATATAGGTGTTTAATTTCACATGGATGGAATATTATAAGAATATACTTTTAAATTAGATGAAAAATTAACTCAAAGATTAAATTAACTAATCATGACAGTTTTAAATACTTGTATTACTGACTCCAAGTTTGTAAGAAATTATAAAAGTTTACAAATGTTTACATGGACTTATATGTTATTAACCCTTTGTGTGTGCGCGTTTTATGAGCCAATATGGTAGGAATGTGACATTTACTTATTTTAATGTTAAAAACTTAAAAAAAATGTTACCTAAGTTATATATATATCTCATTAAATGGCTACCAAAATGCATCTACTGTCATCCAGGACGGCGCTATATGTTTTGTGTGGTGGGGTCACCACATAAAAAAAAAGATACGTTCATCCATCATTGCAGTCTCGCCCATTCTATTTTTTTCATTTTTTAAAATCATACACTCCCCTTTTAAAGTGCATGCTATTATATGAAATGAAGTATATTGTGAGATACATTAATATATTTTTTTAAGGTGAAAAATGAAAAAAAATTAGGTCATATACTATGATAGGATCTATGCATTATGATAATGCAGTATATGCTATGTTATCATAGTGTATAGGGTTGCAACACGGACTGTAAAAAAGATTGCGTGTATCAGCGCTAAAAAATAAAACTAATGTTTAAGTAAAAGAAAAGTCCCCAGCCCAGCCCAATTTTTATAAATATTGTCATTGACCCCACTGAAAAACCCCATGGAAAAGAAAAAATTGTGGACCCTAGAACCCTACCCAACTTTTAAAAAGGGGAATAATATTAATTTTTTATCGACCCATATGAAACTGGAATTGAGACTAGAAAAAAAACTATGTAAGGGCCTGATTGGGTCCCCTCACCTTCATCAAAATCAGCGGACGCATATTGATCACCGATGAAACGGATGGACAGTTTGTTTTTTTATTAATGTAACTATGTAAGTCAGTGTTCTACTTTTAAAATAAAAGATTATGTTTTGATAAATATACAATAAGAGTAATTTTTTTGAAAATTTTAAAAAAATTATGGGTTAAAGACATTTAAGTCCCTACAAACATAACACCCATATAAATTCTTGTTAAAATTGAGATAGACGTATGAGTCCTTGCAAACGTTAAAAAACTCATATACATCCCTGCAATTAACAGAAGTTAACCTAACCTAACCTACTTAGATAACTATAACTTATACAATAAAATGATTAATGTATCCCGACTTTTTCTCCCCCATTGATCTCTCTCATCCGACCCCTTTAACAAAACAAAAATTAAAATAGAATAGAAGGGTTGTTGTCTATCCCTTCAGGAATCGTCCACAACAACTACCCTGTCAGTGTTCATTGTTGGCATCCCGCGGCGGCGTGGATCTGACAAAGACCAGTAAGCACTCAATTTCTTCGTTGCTATCTCTTAGTCTATTTTTTTGGATGGTGTTTGATTGAAGATAAATTGATTGGAAGGGATAATAGAGACTTTTTTTAATAAACTAGAATTATTTGAGTCTTTTTTATGTAGTAATGTCATGGGAATTTGGTTTCATAAAAAAAAATAATAATGTTATGTTCAATCTATTTTTTAGCCTAATTTCAATCCACACACATTTTAATTTTAAGAAAATAATATATTTCATTTAATGAAATTAGTTGTACTTTTTTTTTAAAAAATGAGATATATAATATGTTGAAAACTGTGAATTTTTAACAATATATATATACTTGGTTAATATGAGTATATGTTGCTAACAAGTTATATGGATTTAATATAAAATTCTTTCAGGGCAATTTTATTTTTTGCAGGGACTAATTTGTCTTTATAACTGTTTATATGGACTTCAATGTATACACAATTATATGTGATAGAATATTCTGGGAATATTCCGTTAAGTTTGGATGGAAATTTAACTCAGAGATAATAATTGGGTTTTTGTGAGTTTTCAGGGACTTCGTACGTCTATCCTAACTGTAGCAGGGTAAGGACTTAAATGTCTTTAACCAAAAATTTATTTATTTTTAATGACTCCCATCTATAAAAATTTCTAGAGCTACCACTTATTGTCCTCACAGACTCGTGTAACAACGCTAAAAAACAACCCCAATAACTATATTCAGATAAGTTTTCATAGGCGCTAGTATTAATTCTAAGGGAGGACTGATATAATCTATCCATATCTTATCCAACATAAAAAAAAAAGGATTAAAGACAAAAATATCGATAACAAAATAAGAAAATATGTAACCAAACAAAAACTATCCCATAATTATCTATGAGAGTATCAATCTATCCCAAATAATATTATGTCACACCTAGACAAAGGTTTAAAAAAAGTGAGCAAAAATTAAAATTTTCTCAATGACCACTTTAGAAATCTAATGTTTGTGTCAAACATGAGGAAAAAGAAATCAACTAGTCCCTTATCTATTTTGTCTTATTATAAAAAATTGTTTCCCTTTTCCATGGAATGTGAAGAAAATGGTTTCATTATTTTCCATGGAATGCATATATAACATAAAAATTGATTAAAATAATAATAATTATTATTATTCTCCATCAGTTTCCCTTTTGACCAAAAGTTCACTTTCTTTTATTTTCTATTCAAACTTTTGTACAAACTAATATGTTATTATCAATTCAAGTTTTGATTGTTGATTGTGGTGTTTGTGTTAGACGAATTGTAATATATCTACGAGTTGTGCATTTGCATGAAGGTTTTGAACTTTGCCAAACTTTAGTAGCACACTCTATGAAGTAAATTTGGAGGAGAGAGGTCAAATCAATAATTCAAATATGTGACATTTCAAATTGGTAACTACATGTAACCACCTTTCCAAGAGTTACATGGATTCTTCCAACAAAAAAAAAGAGTTACATGGATTCAAAAGGTTATTTAAAAAAAAAAAAGATTCTACCTACCTCAAGTTGAGACACATCTCTTCAATTGATGACTTTTTAAAAGAAACTAAACAACCATTTATATGCCTTCTAAATAGAGTACTTGATAGAATTCTCTCTCTTCATCTTTCCATTGTCATTGTTCATAGAGTTTATTAATATCTCTTTAAAAAGAAAAATGGACATGTCCAGTTATGTATGTAGTCTCATATACAGTCTTCACTAGAAAATATATATCCTATCCACTGAAATATATGTTATTATAAAAGTTAAATATGCATTGAGATCATAAATTGATTTTTCTTTGAAAAAATGAAAATAAAATCATACATTGTGATAGCATAGTAATTACAATAGCACAATGATTACTCTAAATTGATCACTGTGTATATTAATGGGAAGCTGATGTTGAAAATTAAAAATAAATTTTATTTTATTTTTCATAAGGATAGATGTGTCATCTTTTAACCTCGCTATGTAACACCAGAGAAGAAGATGTAGAATTCGATAGAGAAGCTCCTGAATCTGAACACTAGTATGATGCCTTTTAAAAAACCTCTAACACTCAAGTCAAATATCACTCACTCTCAAGAACAAAGAAAACCAGTCTTGAAATCAAGAGAGTGAGCAGAAGAGTGATTGGATACCTTCTCGCCTGAGATTGTACTAACATAGGCCGTGAGATACTGTCACACAGTGCTCTCTGACTGGCCCGTGGCATTGTGAAGTCACGCATTTGACATGACTTCTCTATTTAATAGTTGATTATATGTTCTTGATGGTCTTCAGGATACTGAGAAATGATTGATAAATATGATCCAAGTATTCTACACTGGGATGGGAAAACCTGGAAGGAAACTATCTGTTGCTGGTTTTAGTTTTTGTCATCAGACAGAGACCTGGAAATGAAGTTTTCATTTTGATATGTTTCACCTTTATATTCTTATAAATTATGCATTAATGTTCATCAGGTTATGTTTGTATCTACAAATGAATCAGTCATATGGCATGTTCATTCTTTTCTCACATGTTGCAGCTGCCAATGATGAAACAGATACATTGAGATCTAAGGATTATAAGGTGGGCATGGTTATGTATTGTGACCATTGTGGTGTCTTCTAAAGAGTGTGGAGTTGATCAAATTCATATTGATTATGCCTAGGTAATGTCAGTATTATTGGGTTAGCCACTCATTTTTGGATTACAAATGCTATTATTAGGGCTGCAACTTGGGTCGGGTTGAACCCGAACCTGACGGGTTAAACCCAATTTTTACATGGGTTGGGTTGACCAAATCGGATCCGGGTTCGGGTTG
Organism: Acorus calamus; assembly: GCA_030737845.1. Classification (NCBI taxonomy): domain Eukaryota; kingdom Viridiplantae; phylum Streptophyta; class Magnoliopsida; order Acorales; family Acoraceae; genus Acorus; species Acorus calamus. Next base: position 10,980,345 of record CM060878.1, on the reverse strand, counting down.
GTCAATTCGGGTTGACTTCACAAATTCGGATTGGGTTCGGGTTGTCCTCACTCACAACCCGACACAACCCGAATCCGTAAACTAATAATTCAAAAAAAAGATATTTGTCGTTCATTGTGTAAGCTTCTAATATGGGTAATCCAAATTTTAGGTAAACCTAAGTAACCTTACGGGTTGGGTCGGGATTGATTTATTTAATTTGCACATCATGTTAGAAATTCAGGTTGAGTCGAGTTAGTCCAATTCGGGTTGGGTCGGGTTGGTTTATTTAATTACGGGTTGCGTTCGGGTTGATCCAATTCGGGTTGAAAATTGGGTTGGGTCGGGTTAGGGTTGAGTAGTTTGAAATTCGGATTGGGGTCAACCTGAACCCAATCCACCCGAGTTGCAGCCCTAGCTGTTATAGTGATCAGAGAAGCATTAATTTGCCTATTCTGATTGAAATTGTGACTTCCAGGTTCCCTTCCTCCTCTCATCTACTCTTGTATAATTTTGTTTTTCATTCATCTGCTTCAGACCAGAGCCATTGATTTGTTTCGAACATGCGAACAACTATCATCTAAAGATAATGATTGGAAACGAGTTTCAACAATTTTCAAAGAATTTTCTTTTGCAGAATTTATACTTAATCCAAACGCCTTTCTAAATGTTCCCAGAGGTTCTAGTTTTTGAACAAAGCTAAAAACTGCTTCTAGTTATACAAATAGTTTTTTTCTTCTTGGAAAGAAGTTTTCAAAAGTTGCAAACTCTTTTTAAGGTAGTGTTTGGTAACGCGATTGCAAAACTGATTTTCTACGATCGCTGGGTTTAAAACTGCGATTGCAGGAAGCTGCCTCCCCTCAACTTTCTGAAATCGCAGCTTTTGAACACTATTTACCTGTAATCGCTGGGTTTAAAACTGCGATTGCAAAACTGTTTGGTTGTATGATTGCAGAACCAGCTTCTTGCAATCACAAACGCTATGCAATCGCACAACCAAACGCTATAATCATTTCCAAACATGCTTTTTGTTGCTTTGTTGTGATCTGCAGCACAGATTTGGAGTGCTTATGCACTACTAAGGGTAGGGATTTTAGGAGAATACAATTTGGAGAATCTCTGTCTGATTAAATGTGACAAATGCTTCCTAATACCACAAGTCATGGTGATGTCAGGGATCTGTGACATCTTTAGACAGCATCGTTTGAGAGCACTAATGATGATGTAATTTGGAACTACTAGGGTGGTTCACATCAATCTTGATGAAAGGAATCCGCAGTGGTGTGAAAAATCTTTGTAACCTTCAAGCATTACATTTGGTATCAGATTCTGTCCAATACGTGGTTGGTTAGGTATGGCTTCATACAAGGATCATACAAGGACATGTGACTCCATTATGGGGACCGGATTGGGACAGAATTCTAACATTTCAAAAAGACTCAAGTGAGATCAACATCATAGTTTAGTTCCACATCGCCTAACAGGTGAGTAGATATGTGGTTATATATGAGCATAGCTCTTACATGTAAAACAGATCGGGATGTCACAATCTCAATAGCCAAGTTGAAACACTGTTAGAATTACAAACCATCTGGTTCCATCTACTCCTCTTCATGAATAATATAATAAATTGACATTTTCAGAGACATTCAATTATAATTCCTTGCTAAATCACTAGGCATAAAAAAAAAGAATATCAACATCAGAACACATACATCACAGACACAACCACAAACACAAAGTGAACTAACCTGGTTCAAGGAGCTGAACATCCCAGCTGTAGATTGAACAAAAGCTTGTCTGTCAACTTCTTCACGTATGTCGTGAAAACACCTCCATCTCATTCTGCGAATGGCGTCTCCTCTCATAACTGCTTATTCATCAATCTTCTGCGTTGTCGCCTCTTCTTTGATGCATCTCGGGTGAATCTCGTACCCGCATTCGAGGCACTGATACTCCCACCCTAAGCCCTGCTCATCGCACTCGCAACATATGAAAGGTCCTCCACCTGAACCTTCAGACACCAAATTAAGTTCGTGTCGGTGGTTGACATGATTCACGGATCTGGGGTAGGCCTTGGCCTCTTCATCCAGCCTTTCTTGGAGGAACCGAATTCGTTCCTCAGTGAATGGATATGCCATATCCGCATATAAGTTTATCAGGTACCTCCCGTCTTTCGTGATGGTCTTCCCGTCAGGGCTTAGTATGATAAGAGTGGGGATACCCAGCACATGGAAGTACTTAAGTAGCGCTTTTGAGGTTTCCTTTTCGTAAGGCAATGCGAGCCATGGCATGGCTTTATAACACTCAGTGTAGGCCTCTTTGTCTCTGTCTGCCGAGACAAATATGATCTCGAATTCTTCGTTGTTGTCGTTCTTCGATTTCAGGTTGTTGTATATGGAGACCAATTTGGATGTGAATTTCACACATGGAGGACAATGGTGTGCCGAGAAGTACAGTCCTATGGTTTTCCCCTCCAAAGATTGAATGGGTACCTGCATAATGCAATTTAAAGCATACTTTAAAGTAGGAATTTTTTTTCATACAAGTACATATCGATAGAAATCCCATCACATATGGGATTTCTATGAGCAGAATGAAGGTATTTAGACGAAGTTTCATTTTGATTGCTATTCCCGCTCACGTGTTATTCATCCACATTTGTACGTATGAGAATTCCAATGAGTTCATACTATGACAAAAGAACACCAACCTGTTCAGAGTGGCTAAGAATTTCATATCAATATGTACCAATAGAATCCCATCACATATGGGATTCCCATCATTAGTCCGAATTTTTTAATTTATTTATGATGGACACACATCATTCATCCATACATGTATCGATGAGAATTCTATCGGTTCGTACTATGACAAAAGAATACCAACCTGTTCAGAGTGGCTGATCACATAGCTCCTACTGTTTGTCGAGAGGAGAGTCTCGAGAGTTTGAGACTCGTGTTTCGCCCTCTCTTCAGCCTCCAATTCCTCGATCCTCACACGAGTGAAAGGGAAAGCGCGCGCTCCGTATCGGTAGACAATCTCCACACCTTCCATCTGCAGTGTCTCTCCATTCGGGTCGAACATTATCAGTGAAGGGACCGCCTCAATCTGGAACCTCTGGGTCAGGCTCTTCTTGCACTGGAGGTCAGAGAATGGCACGGCCAACCAAGGCATTAACCCATGGAACCTGTCAAAGGACCTCTGGTCCTCGTCGGAAGACACGTACACGACCTCAAATGGGGATTTCTCCCTCTTCAACTGGTTGTAAACATCGGCCAACACGGGCGTGAAGCTCTCACATTGGGTGTTCCAATTCGCAGAGAAGTATAGACCGATCGTCTTCCCCTCCAACTCTCCGATACCGATCTGAATTTTGTTGCACCATTCATGTGTAAATTCTCTATATTTCACTAGTGGGTACTAATAAATGTGTCACATTTTCTATAATCCACTACCTAAACATTCCTACAACCAATATGAGAATCACATATTTGTAGTCAATGAGGGGAATTGCTATGAACAGTTAGTCTTGAATTCATTACAGTTTAAGCAAAATAAGCATGTGTATTGGAATCCACAATAACAAATGAATTTTCAATGATGCACTGATACTGTTTGTTTGTTTCAAAAGTCTACTAGTCAAGTCATCTATTAAAATTAGGGGATTCAGTTCTACAATAGTTTCAAAATCACATAAAAAAACCCAATCTAACAAATGTTCAAATCAAGAACCCATTGAAACAATTCTTCACATAAAAGGAATACCAGTGAAGTGAACCTTCCCCAAACAAAAAACAAAATAAATAAATCCATTCAAAAACAAATATAAAACAAGACACCCAAACCCAAACCTGACTCCCATCAGAGGAGATGAGGAAATCTCTGCCTGGAGAAGACAAGAGAGAGCTCAAACCCATCTCTTCTGAAGCCTCCATTGATTTTTTTTTTCTTTGAAAAAAATGAAGAGCTTCAATAATAAATTGGGGAAGATTTGATGTTGGGTGTGTGTTCTCTAATGAAAAACAGGTTAGGGAAAAGTGGTTCCCATCAACATAGGAGACCAGAATATATAATGATATAATAATATATAGAAAATGTGATTAAAAAGATTAGATTCTAGACGCAACTCCCAGATAATGGGTAGAGCCCACTCACAACACGTGGCCTATTGGTTAGTATCAATGAATCTGACAGCAGTTGGATTTCTTGCCCAACACAAATTAAGAATGGTAAGCTGTTGTTGCATAACATAGATAGTAATAATGTAATATTGTAGGGAAAAATTTTCAAAAAAAAAAAAATATTGTCGGGAAAAAAATCCATATAACCCACTGGATTTTCCTAAGGTACTTGTAACCCTCTGAAAAAATACATGTAAATTCAAATAACTTTTAAATTAAATTTTTGTTAATAAATGACGAATATTCTGTTTTGTTGATCCTGACTGAAAACACAATATATAAAAAAACTCCTACAATTTATTAAAAAATATAGAAAATCTTATATATATGACGATTTTACTCATCCTATAAATTGTAATTTATAAAAGTTTTTTTTTTTTACATTTTAACACATTATATAAGATTTTTGATATACTATATTTTTTGCGAAGATTAACCAGACAAAATATACAAAGAATAATCCTAATCTATCAACTAAAATGTAATTCAATGAACTATTTGGATTTACATAGGTGTTTTTAAGGGTTTATATAGATTTTTGAAAAAGTAGGGGGTTATATGGATTTCAGGCAATTTACATATGCTTATTTGAATTTTTTTTTAATATTGTAACAGTCATGATACTCAGGCTCCAATTTATAAACCTCACTTATAAATCATTTTCTTATTGAATGGTTGGTTGACTTTTACAAAAAGATAAAATGGTATAATACGGATATGCCATTCTTTAAAAAAAATTCATTAACCAAATCCCTCATTTTCTTGACTCGGTTATAACTCTTCCGCGTCGATTACACTAAAATTTATCCATTTCAAAATTTATGCTCCTTTTTATTTCGAGGATAAGAGAGTGGAGAAGGAAGAACATGTTTATTCAGTATGAATAACGTTTATTCATATTTATCTATTTAAAATTATATCTATATTTTAGTAAAATTTTTATAAAGATTGAGAAAGGATAATAATCAAACAAAATTTTATTCATATTTCTCATACTCATGTATAACTATTTTATGTTTAGAGAATTCGTTAAAAAGAACATCAAAAGAGTATCAAGAGCTGTAAAATTATTTTCTAATTTTTTTAAAATTTTGTATTTTGATAACTAATGGTAACTAATACATTTATCACATCATGTGATTCACTTCCAGTAAAATCAGACAGCTGAATCATTGATCAATCTGATCTCTGTTTTTCATTTTTTTTCTTCTGGTGTAATTTTTTTTATGGTGACTGGTTGGTTGGATTAGATATTGGTGTTCTGCAGAAACATGTTATCAGGTCCCTAGAATTTGGACAGCACCTCATTTTCTTGTAAAAATGGGACCCATTTTGTGTGAATGAAAACCTGATTGATGGGTGCTTGTTGGAAACACCCAGAAAGTTTGGTTTTAATGATACAAGTTTTTTTTTGGGGTTGAGGAGATACCAACAATATCATACAATGCTGACTAGTGTCATTGAGACCCATCACGCTACAATTGGTGTGGTTGGTTTGAAATTAATCATCGTTAGGTTCATCTAATGGTTTAGATTAATAAAAACAAAAAAAGGTGCAAGTTTGGGATGTCTATTGCTTATTTTAATTGGATTGGAAAGATTTAATAAAGGAAAAAAATTGATCAGTTTGGATGATTAAAAATCAGTTTAGACCAATATCAAAAGTGATAGCACTCGTCTAAATAAAATATAGGATGATATGTTTTTTTATAACCTGTCTAATATAATTTGAATAATTAAAATTAGTCAATTTTTCAGACACCTTTAGAATATTTTTCGAGGGGGGTGGGGTTGCTTTTGAAGGAAAATTATGACTTTTTATCATTTAATATTTATTGAATTTAAATTAGATTATTATTATATTAACATAGTAAAAATTATGAATAGGTCAAAATTTGTAACGTTTTGATCATCATGGACTATCCTGATTTTTATCTGTGAATTCTATTCCATTACATGGTGCTTTATATTACACTTTTTTATGACTTAAAGGGAACAAAATGCTGGTTATTATAGCAAAAAAACATGGAATTTTCTTAACTCTCAATGTGAATGGCATGCCCTTTTCTTCCATTTAAATAACTCATTAGAACATAATAAAGACTATAATATTCCCATATAGTTTCAAATGCAATTTTCACATGCTTTAATTTTTTTTAATTATTTAATTTATGTAATAAATCATATATGTCCATGACAATAAAGCATATAATTCATTCAATGAATTATACGACCCTACTTGCAAAAGAAATGAAAAATTACTTTTCTCATAAGAAAAATAAAAATAAAAATTACAAGATATAAGTTCATTGAAATATATGAGACAGACTTAGGTCTATAAATGTATTTGTCTGTTACATCATCTCCAATATTTTGTGTGGTTCATGCTTGTAGTTTTATAGAAATGCAATTGGATTCCATCAAACATAGGACAAGTGACTATAGTGAATAATTGATAAACGAGTATATCCTGGTGATAATCCTCCTTGTTGAAGACATATACCTGGACATGACACCCCACTTGTGTAAACCCCTTAAATCCAAAAACAAAATTATTATATTCTCTATTATATTGAGATTTTTGTTTTTTTTAATTATATTATATTATATTTAAAACATTATCATTTAATTTCTTTTTATCTATTATTTATTTGTTTTTCTATTTCATTGGAATTATTTTATTTATCATTTGAGTTTAGAAAAAACAAATTTGACTGGCTTATAAAAAATGTCTTATTAATTGTATCACCAAAAAATCACCATGACCTCATTTTAGTAGTCCGCCTAGATCTCCATATTTATATAATATAAAATTAGTTATGATAAATATATATTTTTTAATCTAACATATTCTAAACTAGTTTGGATCCGCGTTCCACCCGCGTTGGTGGTGGCGGACGCCGACGCCCAACCAAACGAAAAACTAAGTTTCCGCGTTTGATTCTTTCATTCAGCGTTTCAAGCTAATTTTTTCTCGCCTCCCCGACGCCTCAAAAAAACGATTCTCGCGTTAGACCTCGCTTTCGCCGACGCAGCGGCCCCGGGCGTGGATCCAAACGGAGCCTTAAGAAAGGGACAGATCGTCTTCTCGGGTCATATCATAGTTTAGGTTACCATATCATTTTCTAAAACCATATAATTTTCACATATAATTTATTTTACTAAAAATTGTGAAATCTTTTTTTTTTTTTTTTTTTTGGAGTCGTCTACAAGTGTGTTTATCACGAAAAGCATCATGACTCGTATTTTGTGATCAGTGTGAGGGACAGCACAATTTTTTTTTGGAAACAAACAGTGACATGTGTAAGTGGTCCCATTATTCTTCAACAACCTATACTTAATATTATTATTCACATGTGTTTCAATATTGTGATTATTCATATTTTGGAGAGACCTACTTTACTTTTCAACATGCCACCTCACCATGATTTTTAGTCCTTTTTGAAAGTAAGGGATTGTTGATGTTGAGTAAAGCTAATGAGTTTGGCAATAGCTAACTCTTCAACAATATAATAATCACTCCAATTTTTTTTTTATTCAAAGAAAAAATTATTGATGTGTCATTTTCTTTTTGAGAGCAATACACTTACGTAGTGTTTGGAACCCCGTGTGAGTGTGATTTTGCTTTTTAAAAAGTGAAAATCTCAATTATGTTTCTAAACAGCTTCACAAAATAATGTTAAATTAAAAAACTTGTTTCAATTTTTGTATAATATAAAAAGTATGTTTTTAAAAAAACAAAGAAAATGAACTACCTAGGAATTGAGTTTTATTAAACTACTTTATATAAAAGTACGTTTTTCAAATATGTTTTCAAATGCAAACTAGGCTCCGTTTGGTAACGAGGTTTGGGTGGATTCCGCTTTTTGAAAAGCTAAAATCTCAAAATCGTGCAGCCAAACGGGTCGGATTCCGGCGGAATCAAAAGCTGGATTCCTTTTAATTTCTCTCTCGAAATCCGTGTTTTTAAAATCTCAAAAAGAACGTTTTTTTGTCAGAATCGATTTTTTGAATTGAAAAGCAACTTTTTCTACCAAACATTAAACTTCTTCCAAATATTGATTCCTGAATTAAAAAAAAAGCATCCTAAAAAAGTCAAGGTCTAAAAAATCATTTTAAAAAGCAGCTTTATTCTAAAATCCATTTTTCAATCTGTGTTTCCAAACGGAGCCAAGTCAATTTTGCAATATTGTTTGCGATCCAAGCGCGGCGGTTCCTCTACCATTTATACACTCCACTTTCACGGCGCATGAAAAATTAAGTTTTTTCATAAAAAAATTATGTAATGTTTATTTAGGTATGTACTTCACTTTTAATAGTAGTATATATTTTATTGGGTGAGTATATATTAAGAAAAAATAAACTGGTTGGAGGCTGATAACAAGGGGCGTGATGTATTATTTTCCTTTTTTAAATGGTCATACTCGAGCTGGCCTTGAATGAAGAAGCAATGATTGAAATGGGCCGGTGCCAGCACATGGGTAATTTTAATTCAGGCGCATTTACACTTTATATTTTTATATTTCAAAATACAGTTTTATATGTATAGTTAAAAATCCAATGAAATATGTGCACGATAAACAAAGTATATGCATCGTTAAATATTTTTTTTGCATTTACTAAAAGTGTGTTCATTCAATTTGAAATGGAAGTGATATACACTTTTTATCAAAGTATATACATCGTTAGATGATGTTTACTATTTTAAAAAAATAAAAACATATTAGACTATAAAAAAAACTGAATTTATCATTTTCCGGTTTAGGGGTCCATGTCATGGAAAGTCCATCGGATCACAGGGCTGTTTGGCATTGGTCTAGTTGTATTGGTATTGATTAAAGCCCACGATTGCATTGGTATGCGAGGTAAGATTTAGGACCTGGTTCATTCTCATTCTCATTCTCATTTTGTTGGAACATTTAGAAAAATTATATTTGGAATCTCCATTTATGTATTCATTCATGGATATTTTAGACTAAATTTCATGAGAATGAAATTTTTTTTTCTAAACTAAAGTTATCTAATAGTAAATGAATAATGTTACTGCGGGTCTAAGTCAGCTAAGTAGAAATCTAGGGATTTGTAGAAAAAAAAAGAGTTTTTCACATACCTCAATACGGATAGTTGATTCACTATTTGTAGTGTAGGTTGACCAAGCCCTAGGATCGACAATCGATCTCTCATCGATCAGACAGATGGGAAAGAGAGAGATTTTGGGGATATGCATAGATTACCTCAAATCATATATTTGATGGGATTTGGTCCCAGACTTAGGATTCATTCGATTGATAGATGCAAGTGGGACGACGGGCCATACTAGCAAATCGTGAACATTTTGGACAGTGGACCTTTGTTAATAGGGTCATGGGCTGTGGACACGTGGTGCATTGTCATTGAACTCATAAAATGACCAATGCAATTATGTGTAGTCTTCTTTTCAGTTTCAACTCTAGTTCGCATTCATTTTTATTTTTGTAATATAGCATATATTTTTTATGTATATATTTTTATGAAAGATAATATATTTCATTTATTAAAGTTATATGCTTCATTAGTTACATGTTATAACGGCCATTAATAGCATATATCTTCCAAAGATTGAGAATAGGTACGCCTAAATCTGTTGCTCCAATATGCAACATGTAGAAGGGGATTGTACTTTAATTGGACAATATATATAGTATTGAAAAGTGTACATTAATTGCTTTGAGTGATAATTTTAGTTTGGGTGAATCGCTCGAATAAGCCTCGACCAACAACCCATTTTTTTTTATTTTTGTCTCTGGATATTTTTTTTTCTTTAACCCTCGTTGTTTTATTTTTTTGTCTCTAACTTTTTATAATACCTTAAATATTCTTTATAGAAAGAGTTATATAATATTGAAATATAATGTGATATATCATGTGGAAATACAAAGAAAGCCTCCAATGTGGCTGGAATCTCTATTATCCGGGACATTAAATTTTGGATCCAACAGTATTGAAAGGTCACCTGCTTCTCAGATGAATGAGGGGGTATGTTAGTATAAACTATAAAGGAGGCAGTAGTATAATTACTCATTCATATGCTACCGTCATCAATACAAGGTCATGGATGATCAATACAAACTTTATCCAGCTTTCCATGCAGATATTTATCCCTTCAAATTGCCTATAATTTCAAATATTTAATAATTATCTACATAGAGCGTTCAACATACACATAGATAGTTAAACACGAAATGGTTATAGATACAATATATTCATGAATTGTAAGTCTTGTCATTATCATATGTAAGTGCATTCAATGTACACAAAATGGTTATAGATACATTTTTAAATTGTCATTAAAATAGATATATCAATTGTTATTGATTCATGTTTCATAGTCAAGCATATATATGTTTTTATAAGAAACATGAGGTAACGAGTTGCACTATACGAAACACTCTTTTACAAAATTCAAAATCACTGAATGAATGTAAATAATTGTTGATGACAAAAAAAAATTTATCCGCTTCACTAATAATTTCATTTTTGCACTTACGCATGTAGTGGGTCATGAGAATCAGTCGACCATCCTCTCTAGCTTGCATAAATAGGGGAAGACAAGTTCGCATACACAAATGATGTATATGTAAATATATACAAATTTTTTGTAACTAGGTGAACATATTATGTAACTACACATAATGTGAGTATAAACTAAAAAAAAAATAAGGTGAGGTAGTTGAAGTATTAAAATATGATGTGATACTGATCAGAGATAAAAAAAAAATGATCAAATTGTAGAGGCAAATTTTTTATAAAAAAAGTCAATTGATTGGAAAAAAAGGAGCGGTTGGTGAAGGGGGCATTTAAACGATTCACCTTTTGTAAGTGTCTTCTTGGGCCCTCCCATTTTTTTAAAATTCCATTCACATGGAAAAACATTATTATGATAAAGTAAATGGTCAAGTAAAAATAAAAAATAAAAACTCAATTATTTTTATGATTCAAATTGGTTTAGAATTAAAAAAAAATGATAGCACATTTTTTAAAAAGTGATGGGATGATTGGTGTTTGTCATCAAATTGATTAAAATTTTAATTACGTGATGCAAATGTTTTGGACCTAAAAAAATCCATAGATACATGTATTAGAAACTAAAAACCTCAAATTACCCAGTAATTTAATTAGAAAAATTAAGTGAATCCAAGCATAATTTATTCAAGCACTATGTGGAATTCGATATCAAGATGTGAATTTAGAATCCAGTGTTTGGTGTGGAAAATCTAAAACAAATTAAAAAGTGTTTCAAATTAATTAAAATTTTAATTTCCACAAAAACAAGAGCATGTCAAATACCAGCTCGAAACCCATATCTTACTTTAAATTTAGGTGGAGAGAACATTTCAATTACCACAAAATTAGTAAATTACACAACAATATCAATTATTAAAGATAAATAAATATCTGGATTCTTCTTTGAATTAAAATGCTGAATTTTAGGGTTTTCCAAATTAGACAATATAATTCTCTATAACCCGTTTTAAAATATGGTTTGATCCTTGGTTATGCAGTTGATCACATGTACCATGCATTTCACTTCAACCAAATTAATTGAAATGCAATATAGAAAAAAAACTATCATGGTCCACCAGATATGTCATCATCTGCCAAGATAATTTCATGCATGAATTTTTTTTAAGCACAATCTTGCATGCCCATATATATATATATATATATATATATATATATATATATATATATATATATATATATATATGCCGACGATTAGGTGCGGTGTGCGGTCGGTGCGGTGTGCGACATGGGCCGTCCGATCGCGGGTGCATCGCATCCAACAGTCAACGTGAATCGCACTCGACTGTCCGATGCGATAGACCCGTGATCGACGGCCCGTGATCGCGCACCGCACCGACCGCACACCGCACGTAATCGTAACTCACATATGCCGACGATTAGGTGCGGCGTCGATTACGTGTCCATCGCATCGGACGGTCGGGTGCGATTCACGTCGACCGTTGGATGCGATGGACCCGCGATCAAGCGGCCCACGTCGCGGCCGCATCCGCCGTTCGCCGCACCTAATCGCTCGTGTGTGTGTGTAATGAATTATATGATAATAAAATATATAATTTCATAAAATTGTGAATTATACATTCCCATTTTCAAGAAATAAAAAAATTTGACCAAGAAATATGATTGCATGACATCATGACCGGCACTGTGCATAGACGACCAAGACGAACATCTAAGCCCTCAAATAAGTAGGGTACCAAAATCTCAAATAAATTGTTTGATTTTTGTCTTTGAATTGTTTTATTTTATTTTAAAAACTTATTCATTTATTTCTTTTGTTTTCTAATTTTGTTTGTTATCATTTTGTTGGGATTTGATATTATTTATTTATTGATTTACAAAGAATAAAATCTTATTAGATTATGTACTAATTTCATATTTTTATTCATTTTGTTTGATTTCATTTTATATTTTTTAAACACCTGTTATTTTAATGTTCTTATTTTGTTTGTTATTTTTCATTTTTTCTCCGTATTTTATTTTTTGAACGAAAAATAAATATGCTACTTTGATTTCATCAACTAAATTCCAGTTACACTCTAAAGCAGGAAAGAGGAAAATAAAATATATATATATAAATGCTCGAGGTCAACTCCCCCCCCCCCCCCCCCCCCCCCCCCCCCCAAGTATTCACTCCTCGCAACTGCAATATTGCACCTCCAGTTTTGAATGCAAGCCTAGAAGAGTTCCCACGTGTGGTAGGGATACATTTTGGTCAAGGGCATGTAAAAGAATTAAAATTAAAAATTAAAAATTATTCAAAATTGTTGTGATAATAATAATCAAATTGTCATTATAAGGGCCTATTTTTCCAAGTTTGCCTAGGACTGTCTCCCCATACTAATGTGAGACTGAAAATTTATATGTATTGCCTTGGAAAAAAAAAGGGGTAAAATGCATTTGGACTCCCTGAAAACCCGCAGAAGCACCCCTGAAGTTCAAAAATATGCATTTACACCCCTGTTGTTAGATTTCTCATTAAAATGAGACAAAAGTACTTTAAAATTAATATTTTAACTCTTTAATTAATTTTATAAATATCCAAAACAGAGTCAAATTAACTTTGAAATGCTTTATAAATATTAATTTCTACAATAATTAAATATTTAAATACATTTGGATTAATTTATTGTGAGAATTAACTCACACAACAGTTAATTAAAATGTGAAAATACGATAATGATTTAATTAAAATGGGTAAAATCATATTTTTGTTATATTTTAACGGATATTCTAACGGCTGGGGTGTAAGTGTATAGTTTGAAACTTCAGAAGATGCTTTTGCAGGTTTCAAAGACTATAGGAGGTCTAAATGCAATTTACCCAAAAAAAAAAAAAAAAAAAAAAAAAACCATGAATCCATGATCAAGAGATTGATTGAAATGCCAAAAATAAATTCCAAAACATTGCTCTGCATCAAGGGTTGATCATTAGGATTCTGATGCATGCCATCATATCTCCCAATCTTTTCCATATGATTCAATGCATCTCACCAGACAAGACTTGTTTGATTCTCTGGTACATGATACAACGGTACAACCAAACACACAGCCCTAAAATAATGTATGTATCATCTTTTGTTGTTATGAACTGATACATCATAATCATGTCACATGTTGATATGATCTTTGTGTTGGCCACTGAGTGCAGCAGACATGTTTCTTCCTACTTTTGTTTTTGGATTTTTTGGTGATTGTTTTTTTTCCCTCTCTCCAACTAACATTTGAGAAGAAGATACCCTACCTTACATCTTTGCATGGCCAACTTGAGCTTAAACAAGATTAATTCCATGCAATTAGGGGATTATAATGTTTGCAAACCATTTCTGTTATGCATTTAACAAAAAATATATATTGTGAGGTCCTCAAATGTGTGTTCTAATATTTATGTATAAACTATAACATGATCATTTTGTTTTGGATATAAAACATAATGAAACTCATACATTTGAAATATGGATAATAGTGAATTGTATAATATTCATAGGCCTCGAATTCGAAATCCCCTAAACTTATTTGATTTGATGGAGATAATTTGTGAGTGATTATGTACATATGAGGTTTTCAGAACTCATGTTGAGTTTCTCGTAATAAAAAATGAAAATGATAAAACAACTAAAAATTCAACAATTTGGTGACCTGAACTAATGTAAACAAATAAAAAAAATTAAAGTGATAACCTCCATATAAAAAATTAATAGAATATCACGTAAGCTTTTGATTGGTCTAGATCACCAAATTAGTCAATTTTTTGTCACTAGATTATGACTATAAATTTTTTTGTTTAGTTGTATATGTTGAAGCAGAAGTAGACACAATTATGTACTCACATATGGGATATTCTCAAGTTGCAAATGAAAAATATTAACATCAATCTAATGTGTAAAAACAGTTGTTAAAAGGGATATGATAAGCAAGTTTCACGGTGTATAGTATTAACAATTCCAAGATGGGATGATGAGAATAGGTGGCCAATTTGGAAGGTCCTACAAAGAGCCTTAGTGGGAGACAATTTGTGTCTCTTTGGGGTCCAAAGGTTGGGTGTTGGCACATTGTGTAGTCATCAGTATGTTCTCACTTTTTTCTTTGAAAATCTCTTTAGGTCCCCTTGGTTGTTGCTCTGTAGTAATCAATATCCTTCAGTGCCCACATTTGATTTCATGTCCCATTTGATTTCATGTCCAACACCCGCTTTTAGATTCTAATGAAATCAACTTTCATTTGGTAAATGATAAAAATTAAGTTGGAGTAGGTCAAAATATTAAAACAATTAGCTTACCAAACCAATGATTTGAGTACACAATACACAAGTATAGTTATTTTATGCTCTAATCAGTTATTGGTTGCAGGTTGGCCCTGACCTTAGGCAAGTTAGAAAGTCTTACGAGGGGTCCAATTTTTTTTTTTTTGTATATGTAATTATTAAAAATTTGTGTGAATATTTATCAATTTTTATGTGAATATGCATGTGAGACTATTGTAAGAGTTCGTTTAGGACCTGCCTAGCTGATTCAATTTCAAGGTAATTTGTGACTACTTGAGTGACTTCTAAAGTGAATAACCAACTAAACATAGATATTCATGCTTTGCTGATATCCAATGATGACATAAAATTTAAAAAAAAATCATGAAAAACATAAATTGACAATAGCCACTTAACTGCCAAATGAATAAGGTTGATGTGCCAATTACATGACATGCAACAAACTACACAATATCATTTGTGTCCATTGATTCATTTTTGAAGAAAAAAAACCAATAGTTGCCTGCATGTATTGTTTGAAAATAAGTTTTAAAAATAGCTTTTCATTTAAAATTTTTTTAAAACATACTTTTATTTGATAAGTGAAAAGTTTTTTTTCATTGTTTACAATGGAAAACTATTTTTTTTCATCAAATCTAAGACCACTGAGAATGTTTAATAATTAACATATTTGAGTTAAATACGATTCATGCAAAAACATAATAATCCTAATACATTTTCAAACACTATATAAGTTATATTGCCCATGCATGTCACTATCTTACCTAAAATCCTAATCACAATCAAATCCAACTTAAGTATAAAACACAAAAACATCACCAAAGAAGAATTTATACACGTAAACCAACATTTAAAAAACCACCTCCAAAATCTTACCTTCGAAGACATGTCAGCCCTACACCATAACAATACAAACCATGATATGCCAATAAACATGCCCATTGAATGTTACATGAATCCCCTCAAAAACATCTCCCCAACCCCACCCCAATTATCATGACCCCACCCACATGCCACGATTACGAATCGTATCGCGGGTCCATCGCATCCAACGGTCGACGTGAATCGCACCCGACCGTCCGATGCGATGGATATATGATATATATATATATATATATATATATATATATATATGAAAAATATTACGTTCAATATATCCCGTTTAAAGTCTCATTTATAATCCACACATTTTTAATTTAATAAAAGTTTAAAATACATATTTCTATGAATTGAATATATGCATTTTTATGTTTTTGATATTACAGTACATACAAAAATAATAGAGTATATACTGCATTAGAGATAATTTGATATATCGTTAGTGATGTTGCTGTTGTAAACAAATAACGCTGTAAATGGACTCTAATGGAATTAGAGTGAAGTACAAGCCTAAAACCCTGCTTGTTTGCGAGGAATATATAGGTATAAGTATGCTAGAATATATGAAAATAAACTAGTATTAATATTCCAAGTCCCCTCTAGAATTATGTTATATTCTACTATTTATATTCAACTATTTTAAAGGAGACTCACAACCAAATATATTATTATCACCTCTTTATTAAATCATTATCCACATCATATGCACTTTTTATATACAATTTATCCATAATAAATCAAACAACAAAAAAAACTCTATTATTATATATCCAAACTAAAATAATAAAAAAATACAATTAAACAAAAAAATGGCATATTCCACTGATATAATAATCTATATTGTAATAATTATCAATCTCAAACAGTCAGCTGCCCAAACAGTCCTATATTTGAAACCCTTCTTGTAATCTCCTCCCCCCATTTTTTTTATTATTACACTCCCAACTAAAATGACTAAAAACGCAGCTAATAAAAAAACATAATTATATATTATTTATATTGTAATAATTATCTGTCATACAATCCCCCCCCCCCCCCCCCCCCCCCCCCCCCACACGGGCCCTATATATAAGGCCCTCCTTGTAAATGTAATCTCCTCCACCAAACAAACAAAGGCTTGAAAATCAAAACCCCATCAAGAGCTTTCAATGGAGGGAGGTCTCATAGTACCACTCGATGATGACCGCGAAGAAGACACCCTCTCCTTCACAAGCATGGTCATTCGAAACACCACCACCACCACCACCAACAACAACAACAACGACGACGACGACGATGACAGCGAATTCGACTTCGGCAACTCCAACGACGACGACCTCGCGTGCTCTCCTTCCCCTGCCGACCTCCTCTTCTCGAACGGCCAACTCTTACCGCACTCGTTCCCCATCACGTCGTACTCCTCCTCCTACTCGCGCAGCAGCAACAGCAGAAGCAGCAGCAGCAGTGGAAGCGGCACGAGTCGGAGCAGCAGCGCGAACGGACGCTCGCACGCGACGGAGAGGGTTGGGTCGCGCGCGCACGCGCGCGCGGGGTACAGAGTTGGCGCAGTAGACCCGGCGTGGGAGTTCTTGAGTGGGTCGGGCAAGGGGGGGAGGAGGAGGAGGAGCAGGGGAGATGGAGAGGCGGAGAGGAAGATGAAGGCGGCGGCGAAGATGGGCGGCGGCGGCGGAGGTGGTGGTGGATTGTTTGGGTCGTTTGTGTCGGCTTGTAAGACGTGTCACGCGCTTGAGCCTTCGAAGGTTGTTGATGAACAGGGGATGATCACTAGGAGGAAGAGCAAGGTTGGTGTGGTTTGATTTATTTTATTTTATTTTTTTATCCCAAAACCTCCGAGGCAAAGACTAATCATCAGAGTGCCTGTACCAACCACACAAAAGTTTACCTACGGACACCTGAGTAAATCGAGTGTTGGAATTAATCACGCTCTCAATGTGAAGCATACCCATGGGTTGGTTAAAATGGAAAATCTAGGAGTTTTCTATGATATGTTATGATGTAATAATTTGTATATTTTTTTAAATGATGAAAAGATGGGTTGATGTGTTGATCTATCCAGCTTGCTTGGTTTCTGAAGGTTTTGGATTAGCTTTGAGACATTCAGCCAAAAAAGTTTTCATAAAGATGGACTTGATTCGGAGTTTATGTATTTTAAAAATACAGAAAAAAAAATCTAGTAAAGTGAACATGACTTCAAACAAAGAGTGAATGAGATTTTTAGGGTGGCGACTGGGAGGAAGAGAAAGGTTGGTGTGGTTTGATTTTTTTTTTTTTTTTTTTTTGTGTGTGGAGATGATTGGTTGAAATGGGAAATCTATGGGTTTTCTATGATATGTTATGTTGTAATTTGTATATAAAGATGGGTTGATGTGTTGATCTATTCAATTTGCTTGGTTCTTGAAGGTTTTGGATTCAGCTAGGATGGGATGGTGTGTTGAACTATTTAATTTGCTTGGTTCTTGAAGGTTTTGAATTCAGCTTGGAATGAATTCGATCAGCATGAGAGGCATTTTTTTGAGAGAAATAGCTTATGTTTAAATCAATTCACAAATTATTCAGTTTGATTTCAGTTACATGAGCTGGCCTCATTTAATGCAAAAATCATTCTGTTCAGTTTAATGTTACAAAAAATTATTTTATTATCACATTTTTTATTTCTATTTATGAATTATTATATAATTATTCAGTTTGATTTATGTATTATTCTGTTTGATTAATTATTTTTTTATTCAATAAAAAATTAATTGGATCCTCTCTAGTTTTTGAAGTTTTTTTTTTTTTGCTTTCTTGTTTTCTCCTGCAGACTCAAAAAGAGATCCAATGGAGACAAAATGCTAGCTATTTCATTTTTAAGCATCATCAGCAACAACAAAAAAAGAATATATCTTATTGAGTTATTTTGTCTTCAATGGACATCAAGACATTGAGAATATATTGTAATTCACAATAGGTTTTGGTGTTTACAAAGGAGGTCTTGGTTTATGAAACAGCTTTTAGTGTAAAGTGTAAAGCAAGCAAATCTGGTTCCAAAGACATTTTTTTATAGTGGATGTGAAGAACTACTTTCAATGTTTATTTTATATTATTATTGGAATCCGGACAGTCAATCAAGTCAATGGGCAGACTTTTTGAGGTTCAAAAGGGAATAAGAAATTAAGTCTTGTCCTCCCCTTAATCAAGAGTATCAACAGGACATTAATGCTCTTGCATTTGGTTCAGTTTCACTGGTGCATGTTTTTAAAAAGAGCTATGCTGTACACATTTATTTTTTCTGTCTCAGTTTCAAACTCATGTATCCTTTTTTACTGATTTAACAAGGAGATAAATAATGAAATAAAAGTTAATTATGAGGATACAAGAATGGAATCATAATTTATCCTCATTTGATATAAAAAATAATTGAATAAATTGAGGACAATTATTCTATTTTTGAAAAAAAAATGATGATATATTGTTTTACCTAAAGACCGTAATAACATTTATCCTCACTTTTTGTTTCGACAAATGTAAATATGAACAAAATTAATGGATTTTTTACCATCTAAAATTAAGACAACTTATCTTCAAAATTTTAACCCCTTGACAAACTAGTTCTTAGCGTCATACACTCACATTAACAAAGTATATATCTTTTTTATATATATTTTTTTCATAAATAAATCCATGCATTTTTTTATATAAAAACAGACACATCATTTAAGGATGTATACTATTTTTAAAATTTTTAAAGCATATATATGAATTAGGGCAGGAAAAGGGTTGTAGATCTATTGAAAAATAATAAATATTTTTTATTTATAAATCACCTATCGAGAATAAATCATCTATTTTTTAAAATTGATTTTTACAAAATTCAGATGAATAGTAGGGATGTTGGCATTCCTAAAATCATTGTGTTAAAAATCGACATTTGAAAATCATTGTTTTATCAGCTTTTCAAATGTCGAGTGTTTAAAAAAACATATGAAACGTGTTCAAACCATTTAACGCCAAAACCTATTTAGATCAACAGTAAGACATTTTTATTTTTCCAACACGAAAATGCATCAACACTGGGCCTGGGTCAGAATGGGATTCTCTCTACCTAGCCTTTATAATGGTAAAAAAAAGCCCAGCCCAAATTTAATTCTGAACCTTCCCTCCCTCATAAGAAAGTCCACTATCCAAAGAGAGTCATCCAAACAGGCCCCAAAATTTCAATCCAAGACAACACAAAATCACACAAAAACTCTCTCACTCGACAAGAGGAAGAAGAGGCGGCGACGGCGGCGGAAATGGCGGCATGGTGTTCGGCGAGGACGATGGTGTCTCCGGTGGCGGCGACGGCGGCTGACCTGGGTGGATCCCTCCGCCTCCGCGCGCCGCCCCTCGCGGCGGGGTTCTGCTGCGCCTCCGTCGCCGGATCCAGGCTATGGTGGTCGTCGTCGCAGTCGTCGAAAGCGAGGAGGCCCTTCGCTTGCCTGAACGCGACGATCTCTTCCATAGCCGGTGAAAGATCCCCCCTTTTCACTCGCTCACTTGAAAGTCCCTTTTTTGTTGGATCTTTGTTTGCTTTTTGATGCCTGAATGGAATCTGATGATGGAGCCTAGCAAAAGAAATAAAAAAACTAATTTTTAAGTTGTAGAACGCGTAGATTCTGAATAATGTCAAAATATATTGGCTTGATTAATGTTTGATACAATTGATGTATATGGGGAGAGGGGAAGGGGGGAGTGTACTAGCATGTAAAAGCTTTGGTTTTGCTGTATCTACCAGTATGAGTGCCTGCCCTGTGTCATGGGTTTTGAATGCTGAAAGGGTATGTCTTGAGAAAAGGCTACTTGATCATAGTCAGAAAGTTCGTGTATGGCAGATATTTGGTATGCGTTCCATTTGGTATGGTATGTGTAAAAACATGGAGGTAATTAGATTATTTGCTAGACGTGTTCTGTCATTAGCATGACAAATATATGTGAAGGCGGCAACAACAATTAGGATTATTTTATAGAATCACGAGAAATTTGATAAATCAACTAAACTAAATGGCTATTTGGATTCTGAGGATACTGAATGCACGGTTCGATGAGCAAAAGTATGTTCAGCTGATAGGTATAGGAGGTATCCAATCGCTGTCTGGAGAGTTTGGAGTACGTTTTCACTTGGCCTGGTAGGAACCTAGAGGGAGAGCCGCTTGGATGAGGTTTGTCAGAAGTGGGAAAAGTTGCTGGACAAGAGTGAAAGCTCTCCAGAGGGTGCCATGCTTCTGATGTTCTTGGCTAGGGTTGTAGCACTTTTGTTCAGATTTGAAAGATGTCCAATTGGTTCTTTGGTAGATTTTTGAAGACTAAAGAACATCATAAATGAATGAGCGCGTGAGAAATACTTTGGGATGGCTCTTATTGAGGGAATAATTGATAGAAAATTGAAGTTAGGAAGAGGATGAGGATAAGTTGGGTTTTAGTTTGCGTATGAAGGTTCAATGATATATAGCATATGCGCTAGCAAATTGCAAGTCAGCAATCACATGCTCAAGACAATGTCAACATGGAGTGATGTTTACAAGGTTGACTTAAAATTGTTGGCGAGAAGCTTTTATGAGGATGATGGTGATAGAATTGGTGGTGCTGTTTTCATTTTTATGCATTGCTAAATCATGCATTCTGGCACATGTAGATCTCTTGTGATGAGGGACCCCAACGGTTAGTTGGGAAAACCTCGGATGCCCAGAACCTGACCCGTGAAGTGAAAACCTGCCCCGAATGCTGCTGTGTTGTGACTTGGTGGCCGATTGATCGCAGGTTTCACCGGATGCGGACCCACAAATCTTTTGTATCAAATAAGGTCGGGAGGATTTGAACCGATATCTATAGGGATCAAGGGGAAACCTTGGATGTGCAGAATCACCCACAACCTGTGTATTTGATAACCTCAGGAGGATTCAAACTCGATATCTCCAGGGAGCAAACCCTTTGCCTTGGCCAAAAAGCCAACCCCTTGTAGGTTTCATGCAATTTGTTTGTGCTCCCTTTATGGTCTGTTAAACATTGCTAGCAAGTAAGAAGTTACAAATTGATTGGAGGTTGAAATCAATCTTGTTTAGCTTGTACTAGATGAATAAAATATGCTATGCATGTATCGGGGAAAAAATGAGCATGTTAACCCCTTCCTTGTGAGTTTATGTTTGTCCAATGCTTTGAGAAATTACCTGAAAGAGGAATGCCTTTATGTAATGATGTTTTGAACCCATGTTCTTTTTTCTATATCATACTAATCCGTGGATGTAAAGTCTAAGTCCCCGTTTGGATAGCGGAATTGAGTTATTCTGGATAGATAATTATGCCAGTATAGATAACAAATCTACATGAATAAGAGATTTTTTGTTTGGTTGTGTTTTTTTATTCTCATTGGAAAACGTAAGAATAAAGGTTGAGTTGTTTGGTTGATAAAGAATAAAATATAAACAAAGTGTGAAAAAGTTGATTTAACATGTGGGCTTTTGATGTATAAGAGGTGTTGATAGGTGATTTGATGTGATAAGATGTAAAAAGTTGATTTGACATGGGCCCATGAAAATGATGTATAAGCTTATTCTAGGTTACTCTAGGGCCCGTGGGGTGACATAATAGCCCTTGTGATTGGGATGATAACAATCCATGTGATAATTTTTGTTTGGGTCTTTTCTGTATTCTCATTGGGAAAGTAAAATTGATCTTTTTGTTGTTTGACTTGAATAAAGTAAGGATAAGTGGTAGATAAGAGATGTAAGAGTTTATGATTTTTAAATTACAATTATACCCCTGCATAAATTATTTGTGTTTGGGAATAAATATAAGAGATATGAGTGTGATATGATAGATGTGACAGTTTTTGAAATGTGTGCAGAGAGTGTTAGGTGAGATAAATATTTTAAAATGACAGAGAAGGGTATTTTTATCCATTGGCAAATAGCCCTGATAAACAATTCCACCATTTTCTTAAAGTGCCTTATCCTAGCTTATCCAGACATAGCTATCAAGGTTTATTCTCAAACAAACAGTTGTTTGGGGCTTATTCTACTGTATTCTCCCCAATTCTTGGTTTATTCCTCACCCCAAACGGGGGGTTAGAGAATTGTTATACTCTCTTATACTTGTTTAAACTGGCTTAGTAATACCAAGTTATACTCTACAAACAAACAGTCATTTTCCCTATCCATTCTTATACCACCCTTATACCACTCTTATCCAAGCTTAACCCGCTACCCAAACGGGGGCTAAAAGATTGGAGATATGCATAACTGGAACAATCAGATGAAAGGGACTGCCAATTAATTGAAGAGATCGCATATCATTATTAAGAATATATGGATGATTTATGGTTGCAAACTCCTTTTTTAGGCATCATTCCTGAGTTTAAAAAATGCTTCACTTGACTGATCAACAAATGAACAAGATGGTTAAATCATAATAATGTTTTGCTTGGTTTTATTTGCCTTGCTTTTAAGCAGTCAATCACAGAATTGCAGCTGCAACAGGATTAGCTCAACTGTTGTGAAAAAAATGCCATCTTTTAGTGGCAAATTATGCATTTTTTTTGCTTCTACAACTACAAGGAGCATGACAGACAGAAATTCACTTTGCAGATTGTCAGAAATATGAAGTGTTTCACTTCTGCTGCATGTTCCCTTATTTGTATTTTTTTTATGGCTATATCTAGCAGTTTGGTGCCTATTTTTAACCCTCTATGCCAATAACTGTGTCTGTATGTTTCTTATTCTCTACTTTATTTCTGTACTTGATTTTGCTATGCTTATACAGTTATACTGCATATCCTGAGTGATTGGTTTTGTCTGATTTCAGCTACAAAAGAGGCCATCCAAACAGAAAAGGCACCTGCAGCCTTGGGACCTTATTCTCAGGCCATTAAATCCAACAACCTTCTTTTTATGTCTGGTGTTCTAGGTCTGGTTCCTGAGGTAAATATATCTTTTTTTCCCTCATTTAATCATGCTTTCAATGCTGGAATATATATATTGACTTATACTACTTCTGACATATTTCTATCTGCAACACTGATAAGTTTTTGGTTCGCAGACTGGGAAATTTGTCTCAGAGAATGTGGAGGAGCAAACTGAGCAGGTAAGAAATTTGACCATCTATTTTACTCACGGATGTAAAATAATAATAAAAAAAAAAAATAGCTTGCTGAATGGAAGATACACTACTGAAGCAGGAACCCTTAGAATCTTTTAGTGCTTCACTTTCTAGATCCGTGACCTAATTATCAGTTGATTAATGGATAAAGTTGTTCTTGATAATCACGATCCTTGTATTTGCTGATGGCTATGATTATATTGTATCCACTGGACAACAAATTGTGTGTGCTTGGTTTGGCCTCACCCGAAATTTTTATTAAATTTTTTTTTATTCCAGTCACATGTTTATGAATTGTTTCTGTCATTCATGCTTAACACTATCCATTTTTGTGTGGCCTAGCTATGATATGGTACATGACATGTAATTTCTATACAAGTGATATTCTCTGATTGATTTAATGAATTTAAATGGTATAATTTCTGATAGTATCATGTATATATGTTATGAAAGTGGTTGAATGGTTTGGATCTTCGAAATAACTTGAGTTGGGATTCATTAGAAGCTGGACTATGCATCCAGTCAAGCTATTCATATCATATATCTCATTTTCTATTGCTATTACTAGTTTTATTGGATAAATAGTAAAAAAAATTTATGAATCTACATGCAGATTTGTAGGTTTTTGTTTTATCCTTTCTATGGCCTATCTGGGAAAAGAAAATTGACCATATGATGCTTACTCAAGACACACCTGATCTGCATAGGATTTTGACATATATGATGTGTTTGACCTTTAAATGCTGGTTGGATTGCCACTAGTGGGGGTATCTTCAAGCACTAGTACATCCAACACCTTTTCACTTGGATGATGTTAGCCACTTCAGGTGTGGAGCTATATTCGTTTTTCAATGATATCTGTTTGCATACGAGTGCTAGCACCATAATTTAGGACTATCTAATCAAAACATATTGAAGCTGGGTTGCTGTAATAGATTGCACACAATATTCAAGTTCATACAACCATTCACTTTCACAACCCGTCTCACACATGATTCTTCAATGTGAACTAATTACTGTCTCCTCATGTTTGGTATAAGTGGTATCCAAGGTTATATCATCTGTCAATTTATCCTCCAATTCAAAGTGCTTTCCCCCCAAATTTGCAGGTTCTAAAGAATATGGGTGAAATCCTGAAGGCTAGCGGTGCTACCTATGCTTCAGTCGTCAAGACGACAATCATGTACACCATCTCTCTTTGTTCACTATTCTTATTTTCATACCATATGATTCATTCTTGTCAGTATCTGACAATTGATTGGTTCTGGTGCAGGCTTGCAGATCTGAAGGACTTTAAAAAAGTGAATGAGATCTATGCCAAATGTGAGTTGTGAAGAACTGAACAATTTGTTTAACACATCACAAGATTTGCCTTTATCCCCAAGTCCATTTCAATGTCTTTCTGCATCGATCATCCATCTTGCATAAAACCAACTTAATTGTAGACAAACTTCATTCTGAGTTCTGACCCTCTTCTTGAATTGTCACTATTTTGCCATAGCTTCTGCTTTGGAACCAATTTTTTAAAGAACAATTTTTTTCCGTAAGAGATGCTCTCAACCAGCCCTTTCAGCTACTATCAGCCAACTTTTTTTTCTAAAAGCTGTCTTCTTGTCTTTAACACACAAAAACCAAAATAAAAGTCCAAAAGCTGAAATTAAAAAATACTCATTTGGAACCTGATTATTTGAAAGACTGATTCGCAAAAGCTAAATTAGTTTGATAATTGGTTCTAAACAGGGTCTTGATCTAAGAAAATTTTTTCCACCCAAGTAAAAATATAGTTCTGACAGATTTTGCGGGTATGAGAAAAGAAAATGTTGTTACCAAACTGGCCATCTGGTCTTCCCCCCTTTATATATAAATCATTTTGACTCTTGTACCAATATATGCCTACAAATATCATTATAACTTAGCTCTTCAACTTGATTTCTATTGATGCAATTCAAAATCTGCAGACTTTCCATCACCAGCGCCAGCACGGTCAACTTACCAGGTAGCAGCGTTGCCAATGGATGCTCGGATCGAGATTGAGTGCATTGCAACTCTCTAAATGGGAGCTCAATTGAAGCATCAGGTGTTGGATCATCTTGCATTTCAAAGCTTATGGTTTGTCTTTTCATCTTTTTAGGTCAATGTAATAAGCAGAGATTCCATGATCATGAACCTTGTTTAGGTTGGGATTGATGTGGATCTCACTGAATTTAATGATTTGCACCGGATTTTCTATTTATAAATGTGTATTGTGGATGTGATAATTACATAGATTTTCTCTATGTATCACTTTTATAATCCAATCGTGTGTTGGATTATTTTTAAATATGTACTTGTTTAATGAAGTATGTATTTTTAGACTGTAAAGTGATTGTATGAAGACTGTTCTTAACATACCGGTAACTGAGGCCCATCATAGGTCAGCAGGTGATAGTGTTGATTTGGGCGCTGTTACATTCAAGATTTTTTTACAATTTAAAATACAATTTTATATATCTTGTTAAAAATCCAGTGAAACACATGCATCATTAGATGATGTATATAACTCGTTAAATTTTTTTTACACTTACTAAAAATGAGTTTATTCAACTTGAAATGGAGTGATATATTTTTTATTAAAACATATATGTTATTAGATGATGTTAATTATTTTAAAAAAAATAAAAACATGTAAAGTTGTAAACTTAAAAAATGATCTGAGTCTTAACATTTTCATACATTGTGAAATTAAAAATATATATTCAAATAAACCGCATGCATGTTTTTTGGTATTTTTTTAAAATCTAAGATATATGCACTTAAGCACATAAATGTCTCCACTTTCCCTAATCTTATTTCATAATTATCAAACATATCATTACCTGCTTATTCCACTCTCCACTCAAACAAACAACAAAAAAATTACTTATTCACTTTTATCCACATCTATTCCCCACTTATTCCCCCCCCCCCCCCCCCCCCCAAAAAAAAAAAAAAAAAAAACCCGTTGAAACCACCATCCCCCAAAAAAAAAAAAATCAAAGGGTGTGTTTGGTTGCGCGATTACAAAACTGATTCTGCAGGAATCTGCGATTGCAAACCTGATTCCGCAGAAAGCTCACTTTCTCAGCTTTTTGAAATCGCAGCTTTTGGGCACTATTTGCCTATAATCGCTGAGTTTAAAACTGCGATTACAAAACTGTTTGGTTGCGCGATTGTAAACGCAGCTTCCTGTAATCGCAATCGCGCAACCAAACGCACCCTAAATCTATACCAATAACCATGTCCTTAATAAATACACACACCTAAAAAAGGGGAATTAATTCTGGGTCCTTCAGGCCACTCTTGTATTATTTTTAGGCCCCTGGTATTTTTCAAGTTTGTTTTACAACCCTGAGGAGTCTTGTCTATTATTTTGGGGTCTTCTCTACTGATTTATGCTATGTCCCGTTTGAGATACCGAAAATATCATTATCCCCCAAACCATTCATTTTCTTATCTTGATAATTTAATTAGTCTGAACACATTGTTAACATTTTCTGAGTACATTGTTAAGATATCTGTGATGCATTGTTAAAATGAGAATGTGTGAGGTAGAAAATTACAAATGAACGATGGAAAGGAGAAAGGAATCGGGTGGTGGATCTGACAAGAAGAGAGGGATCCAAGAGAGAGAGAGGATGCATTTTCCTGTGATAGATTTAAGAAAGATGTTTCTTTTTGTGTAGATGAGTGAGAGAGAGAGAGAGAAGGTAAACAAAGAGAAATAGATGTGACAGTGGAGGGTAGTGGCGGAGCCATGATTTTTATAAAGGGGAGGTCTAATACAACTTATATAAATATTTTTTAAAGTTATATCATTATATATTTTTTTAATATCAATAGGATAGATTAAAAAAAAAAGAATATGTATAAAATGAAATAAAGACATTCACATAAAATATATCACTGAATAATTTTAAAAGATATTTATTATATTTTAAAGTAATATGTCAAATTTCACAACAATTATTAACAAAAAACATGCCAAAACATAAATCTAACAAGCAATGCCTACATTTAAATTATAATAATCATGTAAATAAATATAAAAATATATTGTTACTTTTTTATACATTTTTTCTTAGAATCCATAAAAACATAATATATTTAATTATGATACATAGATTAACATCATTAAAAGAATTTTTTTCAGAAATGAGAATTGATATTTGAAAGAGTTGAGACAAATAAAAAAAGATTTAAATTTTTTTAAATGGATAAATGGATAATGGATTGTTACTATTCTACCACTAATAGACTACTGGTGACTTCTATAACAAATTAAAAAAAAATGGGGGGGGGGGGGGGGGGGGGGGGGGGGGGGGCATCCCCATCCCCAGTCCCCATGTGGCTCCTCCACTGGTGGAGAGTAAAAATGAAAAGAAATGGAAAAAAAAATTAACACACCGTAGAAGGAAAGACCTACAGAAAATTGATTTTCTGGGTCTTAAAAAAACTTTAAAATATATGGGATTTAAAAACAATAAACGGAAGAACAGAAGGACACTGAATTAATTTCCCCCCAATAAAATAATAAAAGAAAGACAACCATGTGGTTCCTTTCTTTTCTCCCACCAAAAGAACCCAAAACACACCACCGTTCCCCTCAATCCGGTATTCTCCTGAATTGCTCCTTTAGATTAAGGCACCAAAAGGGACCAAATCTTTATTTGATCTCACTGCCTCTTTGGGTAAAATTTCTTTCCTTAATTGGGTTTTCTCACCCAAATGTCTTCTTTAAATCTGTTCATCATTCGCAAGCATGTATGGTTTTGATTCTTGTTCTTTTTATTGATTTTCCATGATGGGTTGTGGGTTTTATCATTTCTTTTGTGTTCTTGATGGTTTTGATTTTGTGTGCTTTATTATGTTATGAGCTGGGTTGGATTTTCTTTGTTCATTATCACCATGTGTGTGTGTGTAATCTTTAAATTGGGTTCTTGTGTTCATGCTTGTATATTTTTGTCACTTTTTCTTTTTGATGAAAGGTGACCATTTATAACTTAAATCGAAGTTACAAACGAATGTAGATGAGAGAATAAGAAAACAAAACTAAAATTTAAGTGGAGTTCAAAAGCCTCGCGGCCGTGACAAAAGATAAAAGAAGATGAAGCTCTTGAGGGGAGGAGACCTCAACTTCGATCGGAGGCAGGATGTGATGCCTACTCCTCAACATACAGTGAACCCCCTAAGAGAATTTGATGTGTTTGGCGCCCACAATGTAGTGATCCCATTCCTTTATGAACCTTTCTGTTAATTCCCATAGGTTCTCAAAATAGAAATTCTGTGTCTTGAAATCCATGAGGTTCCTGGTGAGCCATAGAGCCCAAACCCCTGCTTGGGTAAGGGTTTGTTCGACACGTGCTTTGATTCTCCTTTCTCCGCTTGTGCCTAAGTCCTTCGCCGTGTCCCACATGTCTGATGTGTTCTTGAAGCCGTATTGGAGATTTGACCCATTACAAATGGCGATCTACAACTGAGCAACCACCAGGCAAGTGTACAAGAGTGGTCAACCATCTTTGGATCTCCTTGACATAGAATGCATGTCGTCGAGTCTCCCGGTCTCCATCTGGTCTATATACCTTTGTAAGAATGTGCCCCTGATATACAATCCACATGAATGCTTTGACTTTGAGTCATGTGTTGGTTAGAGGAAACATGTAGCATTCTTTGACCGCAAATCCCTCTCTTGTCTGGATAGCCCAAACCACAAAGTCCCTCTTGGCCGGTTTATTGGATTCTCCTCTTTCACCAACAGTAGGCTAGCGAGTTGATCAACTTCCTCATCAGGCAAGTTCCTGCGCAATCGCAAGTTCTAGTCACCTCTTCCCCCATTTGTGTCTTAGTACCTCTCTCTCTTTGTATGCAGTGATTCGAGATGAATATTGGGGAATTGTTCTCTCAGCTCTATCCACTCCCCCCCCCCCCCCCCCCAACCAGTAGTCTGTCAAAAAACAGATGACGTTCTCGTTCCTGATCCACCATTTCAGGGAACGTGAGAATTGTTCACCTAGCGAAAGCCATCCTTTGATAGGAATGAAATGCCATGTGTATCCTTGGCAACTGTGCCTCACCCACCATTCTGTATCTCTCTTTTAATAATCTCACAATGCCGACGGGTCCACAGCCGTTTGGAGAGCAGGTTATATCTTCCAAGTCTAAGATGCCTAGGCCATTGTTGACATACATTGGACCATTTTACCATACGAGGCTTACTTTCATCCGCATTTGTACCGCACCATAGCATGTGATGTCAGATTGGTTCCAATTACTCAAAATTCCGTGCGGTATCCGGAAAATGGAGAGATAGTAGAGGGGGATACTAGAGATGATGACATGTAAAAGGGTGATCCTCCCGTCCATGTTGAGGTGCCAATTCTGCCAGCCTTTTAATCTCCGCTCCATTAGTGGATCCCAGTCTTCTTTGTGAGGCAGGACATCACTAGTGGTAGCCCAAGGTGCCGGGTAAGGAGGGACTGAGCCTCACAGTCCAAGATGCTTGCCAAAGCTCTTGCCTCCTATTCCTCATTATTGCTATGATGGTGCTTTTAATGAAGTTTATCTTCAATCCCCATAATAGCTCAAAACACTGGAGAATAAATGGAGTCCACTCAAATCATTTGCATCGGGTGCACTGAACAAAATGGTGTCATCCGCATCTTGAAGATGCATAAATGGTTCCCAACAGGGGAGCAGGCTAGGATAGAAATCCTTTCCTCCTCCTCGGT
This sequence comes from Acorus calamus, assembly GCA_030737845.1. Classification (NCBI taxonomy): domain Eukaryota; kingdom Viridiplantae; phylum Streptophyta; class Magnoliopsida; order Acorales; family Acoraceae; genus Acorus; species Acorus calamus. The sequence goes on along the minus strand of CM060878.1, from coordinate 10,949,627 downwards.
AGCTTTACACATTCTGCTCAAAACATTTTCCACCATTGTGAAGAGGAACTGTGAAAGAGTGTCACCTTGGTGCAGTCCCCAGTTGATTGGGAAGAATCCACAGGGGGTGCCATTGATCATGATATAAGCCTTCGCAATCCCGATGCATTGTGAGATCATCCTGATCCGAGGGGACTCAAAGCCGTGAAAGGTCAGAATGTGAATGAGGAATTCACAGTCCACGTTGTTGTATGCCGTCGCAAAATTAAGCATGAGCACAACTCCATGGCTTTTGTCCATGTGAAGTTTGCAGCAATTTGGCAAAACTGTCATGCAAGCTCCTGTCTGGAATAAAAGTTGTGAATGTATATTGTTTTTTTTTTCTCAAAAATCTTTTGTACTTTAAATTGGGTTCTTGAAGTTGTTCATGCTTGTTTTTGTGTGTTAATAATACATTCTTGATTGTGACACGTGATCTGATTCCATTCATACATCTCAACTGCCATTTTGCTTTTTGTTTTTTTTCTTAAAGATTTTTTTTCCTTTCCCTTTTTTTGTAAAATTCAGTATTCCTGTCAGGTGATCATTCAATAATGGAAGGCATTATTGTGAGGAGAGTCATTCCCTCGGACAACAGTTGTCTCTTCAATGCCGTAGGGTGAGCCATTAGTTGCTTATTTTGGCTCTTCTAATTATTTTGGGGGAGGGGGGGTTATGGTTTTGCTTGTTTTGATTATCAATTTTTTTCTCGTGCAGATATACCATGGATCACGATAAACATAGGGCTCCGGAGCTAAGACAGGTTATTTTTTAATGACTCGATTTTTGCATACTATTTGATGCCTCTATCCTCTAATTTTAGTGAAACAACTGACACAAGGAAGATGATTATTTCACCTTCAAATTTTTGGTCTGTTTACATGTTCATTTAAATTTTATGACCATAACTAGTTTAGCTATGTAGGATGATTCAGTGGAGGTTCACTCAACTTTGAGATACTTTAAGATATCTATAATCGTAAATAAAATGGTGTTTGAACACGATAGGTACCCGAGCATGTCCTAAAACAGTGGTTCGTGGATCAATCATTTCAAAGGGGGGCCTGAATCCGAATTTAGCTAAAACATGCATATACTAAGTTTAGTAAGGATTAAATCATATATGGGTCGCTTGAATCAAACATGTATAAATTGTATGGTTAGATGTTTCGAAGGATCTACTTCCATTGCGTCATCCTATCCGGTTTCTGTATTACTAATCATACTCATGAATCAAGTATTTCTATGTGAAGGTTATAGCTGCAACAGTGGCGAGTGATCCTACAACGTACAGTGAAGCATTTCTTGGGAAACCAAATGAAGAATATTGTGCTTGGATTCTTGATTCTGACAAGTGGGGAGGTGCAATACATTACCAAATACATGTTCTCAAATCTTTGTTTGATTGTGTTCGTGGTTAATTAGGATACTTTTAAAATGATTCAACTAAAGATAATTAAGTTTTGAGTCGTGAATTTTTCCTCCAAAAAAAAAAAAGTTCTGAATTGTGAATCATAAACTATTCCAACAATAAATGTCTGTCCAACAGTGATCACTGTATAATTTTCTGAAATCTGAGAAACTCCATGCTTGATACTATGCTAAGATTTGACTAATTTCTTCATACACTATATAAACGATATTATCGAAAAGAGTTAATGTGTTTTAGATGTCTTCTCATAGTTAGTTATAGAAGAGTTATGTTATGCAACTTTCATTCCATCATTGTGGTTTTGAAGGTGCCATTGAGCTTTCAATATTAGCAAAGTATTATGGACGTGAAATCGCAGCATATGACATCCAAACAACCCGCTGTGACTTGTATGGTCAGGTTTGTGACATGGTCCAATTGAATTTGAATTTGAATTTTTCCCCTGGCCCTTTTAGATTGTTTTATGTGTCGTTCTTTTTTGGAACTTGGTCAATCACAAAAACAGGAGATGAAATATTCAGAAAGGGTCATGCTGATCTATGATGGTCTGCACTATGACGCATTGGCGGTAAGCCATTTATTTGTTTACTTGTATCTGCTTTGTTTGAGAATTTCCTTGTTGTGCATATGCGAGTTTAAATAAATAATCTGTATTTTCATTGTCACCTTTGCCTTGCCATTTGCAAATCCTAGAATATAGACTACACATTTTAAACCTAGACCATAATCTTCACAACAGTTCTACTACAAGAGGCTATTATAACCGTCACGCTTTGACCGATGAGGGGGGAGGCGAGTTGGGATAGGCTGGAGATCCAAGAGTTCTAAAATGCCCATAGATGGGGTGGGGTAAGGGTAAGGGTGGTGAGATGATTTTTGCGCACTATAAGTTTAGTCTCACATCGCCTAGGGGGAGTGTAATATGTGCTTATATGTGGGCATAATACCAAGACGTGTTTTAAAGACGTGAGTCTACTGAGAGACAAAGCAAACATTATCTTGCTGTGTAAGACTGAGGCATTACAATTGGCATTAGAGCTTGTTTATTATGTGATTGTGGGTATGACTTTAAACGAGGATGTCTGCCAACATTGAGGGAGGTGGTTATCATGCTTGGCCCGATGAGGAGGAGGTGGGTTGGGATAGCTAATACTCCCAATGAGTCCCAAAAGACCCATGGATAGGGTAAGGGTGAGGGTGATCTGAGTTCCCACACCATGTTGATCAAAGATACTCACCTATTGAATGGTGGACAAGATCCAAATTATGTAAAATTTATTGAAGCATTTATTTTAGCGTTAATGGTGAAGGGTTTTCATATAGATCTTTCTGCCCCATTGAATGAAGAATCCAAGGTTGAGATCGTTCCGTGCAAGGCAAACTATTGATTCTCTTATCTTTGTTTTTTTTCTTAATGCACTTTTTATACTTTCCTTGCAGATGTCTCCCTTTGACGGAGCACCGGAAGAGTTTGATCAAACAATTTTCACTGTACACACTGATCGAACTATTGGAGCAATTGAAGGGCTTGTTCTCAATCTTGTTAAGGAGGCACAAAGGTAAGAATCACTTCTTAATGTTGAACTTGTATTCTATTGCACCGACCCCGCGACTCATACCAGTTAACTGAATTCGAACTCAAATTTTTGTTTTTTACAATTTTATTTTATTTATTGGGGTCGGACATCGTTAGTGTTTATATTCTGATATACGCCTACCATTTTGAGCTGATGAATTGGTGAAATCCAAATATCCAATGCAAAGATGAGGTCAAATAATGTATTTGAACAACCAGATGTATTTTTTTCTCTATCAAACAATGCTAGGTATGTATTTTTTTACACCACATAGATTGTCTAATCCTTAATGAGAAAGCTTGAAGTGCAGCATAACTTGTCTTTTGTTTGTCAAGTGACTCTCAGGCTTCAGTCTGCAATCTGAGACAAAAAATAAGGTTCCGGTCAAGTTCAAATGGAGCGAATTATTATTTGAATGATTGACTATATTGTGTTATAAGTCTGGGCATAAAAATGTCAAGCAGACATCAAATTGAGTTTGCATGTGAAATTATACTAATACTTGAGCAACTTTTGCATGAAATGCTGACTATTTCAATTAAATAAATTTTCTGAGAACGAATTTGTATATGTTAGGTATAGTAACAGAGTGATTGTACAATGATGTTTGTATATGATGATGTATATGATGACATTGATGTTTTCACTTTACTAAAAATGAATACTAGTTTATATTAATCGCAAAGCATGAATCACAAATTAAGAAACATAAGTTATAATATATATTGGATTAGCTCACATGTAGAATCTCAATCTAATGCTTGTCACACGTATATATCAGGAAACGAAGCTACACAGATACGGCTAATTTCACCTTGCGATGTGGGGTATGTCAGATCGGGGTGATTGGTCAGAAGGTTCGCCAATATCAAATTTTGAAAGTTATGATTTCTTTTGTCCATGCTTTTTAATTACTGATCTGCTTAATTTTGATATTTGTAGGAGGCTGTAGAGCACGCGCAAGCGACTGGACATGTAAACTTTCAAGAATACAAGTAAATGGTGCTAATTTATTTTCTTCTTAAATGGTCCACTGTTACTTATTTATGAGTCAGGTGTATGAGTGCATTTCATTATAGTTGGGAGAATAAAAAAGCAGCAAACGCTGTAACATTTGTTGTTGTTGTTAAAATGGATGCATATTCATCTATGTGTTTAACAAATTGCTTTGTATCAAATTGTTACAACTGTTCATCTGTAACTTGAATGTAATTTCTATCATGTGAAAGATTTGATCTCTGATCTGCAATCCATGTTTGTTATTGTTATATATGCATATATTTTAGGATTTCCTTTTCAAATCATGTGTGTTATATTCATCAGGAAGTTGATTATGAGACTATTAGGCATATCAACTCTGATTTTCCAATAAAATTGGAGCACTAATACACTCAATTTGTTTTACAGTCTCATTTACAGTCCAGAAGCAGTCCCCTAGCCGTCTATAAACTGTGATAATGTAGTATACACCGCATTACTGTTACTACACTCCCAGTTTATCTACGTATAGCCGGATGGTTTGTGATTGTAGGTGCATAAAATTATTATGCATCGAGATGCATTTTAAAGCCACGTTAAGGTCATGAATCTATAAGGAGTAATATCCATTGTTATCCTCTGTTATTGGCAGATGAAAGTGAATGAATAGCAACTTGTATATTTTTCAAAGTCTTTTTTTAATTAATTGATTTTATTAAATATTTATCAAATTAATCACATTTTATTAAAAAAATTACATAGTCATGGCATTTGTAATTTTTAAAACATTTTCATTGTAAAACGTTAATGAACGATATTTTAAACACCAGTCCTTGGGACTTTTTTTGACACAACAAAAAAGTATAATGTTAAAGACTGCTGGTTTTTTTTTTTTTTTGGCTGTTTTGAAATAGGGTACTGTCTCATATACTGGTAGCATTATTGTGTTTCAATATATACTATATTTTAACGGAATTTATATTATTGTATCTCAGTATATATTTTAATAACAATAATCAGTGGACTGCGAATGAGGCTTGGGGGGGGGGGGCGGTTCAGACATCATTTCCATTGAAACATCAAATAAAACGTGTCCTGTGTTTTAATAATATAAGAATGTCAGAAAAATGTCCCTTTTTTAGGCAAAGTAGTACCAATATATGACTTTATTCACCCCACTAAGGTTTTTCAGAAGATATGATAGTAGAATTGAAGATCTTCTCTCAGGGTGAGATGTCCCCCACAATTGTTAAGACATGTTGATTTTGCAAATATTTCTACAACAAAGGTGCCATGTAATCTCTGGAAACATTTGGTAACTTTATATGTTACTGAATATGTACCTGGAAAAATAAATATTTGAAATTTAGGGGATACAGGATATCAAGTAGCCACTCTAGGTAATATTTAATTATTGTATGTAAAATAATATACTTATGTTATATCTGTATAAATTTGAATTATCTTGTATAGTTAATCATAATCTTCAACACTTCAATGATCTATGGAATATATTTCTAGAGAATAGTAAAGTTTGCATTTTACCATCTCTCAATCTTAATATATCATTGACCTTAACAAGTGTCCATATATAATTTAAAATTCGAATATTGATATTTGCATATGAAAGATTTAAAGATGAACACGGTTATTAAGGTATCTGATTTAGGTCCCAACCCCTTGACAGTCTAGACACCACTCTCAGTCCATCAATTATATAATTCTCCTTTGTTCTAAAGATCCATTTGAATATGCATTTAGACATATTCTTTGTTTGAAAGTGAAAAATCATCAAACATGGATTCAAACACCTTTTCGCGATAAACTTTTCGAACACTACATTCAGCGTCTTCAGTGTACATACCACATATTACATATGTTTTGATTTTTTAAAAACTGAGTTTGAAACACACGACCCTAAGAAATCTGTCTCCATATGTCATGTTTTCATTGATTTATGAAACCCATCTCCATCAGTTACTGAACCCTGTCTCTTCCTTTTCATTAGTGATGACTCAAAAAGGCACTTTGTTCACATTTTAGTGGTTCTTTGTAAAATCAATTCAGTCTATGTCATTTAAGACTTTGATTTATTGTCTCATCTGATCCCCATATGATTTCACTTTATATTTGTTTGAAAAACATGATAGTTTTACAGGATGTCCAAACCCATTATGAAGTCCATTGTTTTCCAAAACAAGAAGAAAAAAGAAAGAAAAAAAAAGTGAATGAATTGATGGTGTTGCTTATTGGAATGAACTGTGTATGCACAGGAGTTATTTTCCTTTATGATTCTGATGCAGTACTCTGAATTTTTTTGAATATTTTTCTTTTTAGTTTGGAAGACTTATAACTTTCTTTGTAATTTAAAAATAAGATTAATTGTATCATTGTCTTCATGTTCAATAACTTTGTGTGGAATTTTTTTATAATAAAGATTAGAATATTTTTGAAAAATAATTTAATTATCTTTATGCTTTTAGCATTTTTATCACATATGATTTACAAGTCTATAATTCTATGAGAGAGTGATTTTTTTGAAATCCATTTTCCACGAATCCCTTATTTGAGTAGTGATTGAGCAGAACATTCAAAAATAGGCTTTTTTTTAAAAAAAAAAAAATCTAACCTTTGAATTTTTTTAAGGTTGTGAGATATATAAAGTCTAAAATTGTATTTCACAAGAAAAACTTCAACATCTGTTATTTATCCAAAAAAAAATTAGAAAATTTGAAATAAAAACTTCATATATGTGTGTGTGTATGAAATTGAAAAACAAATATATTATGTACGTGGAAATACCACTATTTTTACATGAAAACAAACTGCACCGAAAAGTTTAAAAAATAATAATAATAAAAAAATCAACTCCAAAAACTAGGGCAGTTTGGAAACCGTTTGGGTAGGATTTTTTTTACATAAATAAAAAAATTATACATTTTTTCAAGCGATTTTGAAAAACAAATTAATTAAAAATTTTATTTTAGCTTTAATAAAAAATGTTTTTTAAAAAACAAAAATGTGGTACTTTATACAAAATCATATTTTTAAAAATGGTTTCTAAACAGCCCATGATTTTATGACATGTTTGATTCCACTTTTATTTAGGATGCATTCATTTTCATTAATCGATTCCCTCCTTATAGAACTTCAATCTAAACTGTTATTTGTGAATTTTTGTAAAGCTCATATGCACTCTGGCAAATATGAACCCATATACGGTAGAATTAAAAAATTACATAATTCAATTAATGAGATATGTATCTCATTAGACATATACAAAACTCAACATGAAATTGTTAACGAGATTACTTAATAACACCCCCTTACCTAAAAAAATGAAAAAGAAGAATTTTTAACAGATATTTTACAAAAGCTAACTGCCAATTAGTTGCCCAGTGAATGCAACTCTTTTTTATTTTTGTTTTTATTTTTTATTGTTTTTGGATTTACCCCCCACTGGTAGTGTCGTATACTCAAAAAACACTCATATAAATTTTTATTTATTTTTTACACCTTTATTTGAAAGGGCTTTATAAAGTTGAATGTGTGGTGAGCCACAGCCGCCCCCCCCCCCCCCCAAAAAAAAGAAAAATCAATTTCATAAAAGACTTGAGAGACCCACATCAACAACAATTGCTATTTCAGATTTGTGTTTCAGATACATTTGAACCTGTCCCTCTCTCTCTCTCTCAAAAACACTCCTTGTCACTCTCATCAGTGTTAGTCCATCTTGTCTGGATGGATTAAATCTGAAGGCCAGTAAGACAAATGAAATAAATAAATGTAGAGCTAGCCTGAAAAACTCCATAAAAGAATGTGACGTGTCTCTTTCTGATAGCTCCATAATAAAAAGATGAAGTCATCAGATGGTTGCTTGATCATGAACACTGGTTTGGTATATGTCACATAATTCTGATGCTCAAGTTAAATAGCTTTTTAAAACAATCACGAAAGAAGAAAAAAAAAGAGAATTTTTACTATTTTTTATGAAATTATGAGAGAATCAATGACAGATCACCATATGATATATTATGTAACAGTCGATTACACACATAAAGTCGTGCAAGACCTCATCATTTAGTCACATACTCTCTAACCATGTTGCATAGGTCATGACACGTATCATTGTCAGTTTCAACTCTCATGTCCACAATTTTACAAATTAAATATTTTGTTAGACCATCCTTCTTGACCTACTGGTACAAATTTAAGAGTGGTTTTCAGCCTCATCATGCTATCCTAAATCCATGCAGTAATTTATTATACTGCCTGTGTTGTGCTGTACTGCTTGAAAACTTCACACCACAAGATTGACCATTAGAGCTCACAACATTAAACTGACCAGCCACATGCGCCACACATGTCAGCCTATGAGAGCTCGTTATTTTTTTTCTCTCACAATATCGGTATAAAGGGATGAATGATTTGATATAAGGAAAACTTCTCACTTTTTTCATAATGCAAATTAAAGTAGAGATGATCCAAATATTTTACTTGATTTGATTTGAAAATCGGGTTTTCATTTCGTCTGTCAAGTAGAATTTAGAATCATATTTATGTAAAAACTGGATAAAGTAAGAATATTTGTCTTGATGTTGTATTGAAAACAGAGACTTACTTTTGTTCAATATAAAAGGTAAAATAACATTTATTTACTATTTTTATTCATATTTTAACAATGTCAATAAAAAGAATTGATAAAAATTTATCCATAAGATTAGAATAAATTGCAAATTTTGTCAAAATTTTGAATTGAAAATAGAGATTCTTTTCTAGAAAAAAAAACATTTATGTACTATTTTCATCCTCATTCTAACGATGTTGAAAATGGCAAAATTGACAAACTTTTGATCTCATAAAGTTAGGACAATTTATCCTTAAAATTTTATTCACTCATTAAATTAGGCCAATTTTCTTTTTTAATATTATCGAGGTAGACAACCCACCCTCTATCAGAATGTTCCTCTCGCAAGGAGATGAGATTCAAACAGTAACTCATCATTCCTATTCATACCTAATAAAGGGTTAAACACTTGTCAGCTCCTCATTAAAGACTAACAAGGACTGATAGATCTAATCCTGACTAGATCGTGTCTCATATAAAAGATTTTTTTGTATTTATTGCGGAAAAAAAATGTAACGGGCCACTTTGTTGGGGCCTATATATAATTGGCTTTCAAGGAATCAATGAGAGAGATTGTTACATATGATAATTCAACCTTGTCATATATTCCAAGTTTGCTCCACTTGATTCATATATGTATATAAAACTTCCTTAAAATATACAATTAATTCAAGTGCTTGCTTAGATGAGTGGATAAAAGCTTCATGACTTAAATAGCTTTGTTTTACTTTGTCTAATCTTTGGAGAAACATTTATTATACTGTGACCAATTAACATCAACTGATGATGTAAAATTTTTTTTTCAATTTTTTGTATAATTTTATTCGACCTTGTCTTTCACGCGAGTAAGAAACCATTATTCAATGTGTAGTTATCTTATAGAATTTTGCTTGTGATTTGACTAAACTTGTAAAGATAGATTTATATTTTACACTTCTCTATATATAATTCTGTATTACGTGTAAGATTTTACTAACGAGATATATATATATATATATATATATATATATACACACAGCCCCATTTACATTTACAGCTTGTCTGCCTATAGTACGTATTTATTTTGATTTTTTTTAACTAATATATATGTTATTTTATGAAAGTTGAAGTATGTGTTCCAATAAATTATATATATACTTTTGAAATACGGAATTTTGTATTTATACCCCTGTTAAATATAGCATTTTGCGTTATACTCCTGTTAAAAAGTTAATTGCATCTATACCCCTGAAAAAATCTTTCGTGTTGCAACTGTGCCCCTCTGTCTGTCTCCGTTACCAAGGCTGAACCAACAATGGTTACGAACCTAACTCTATTTCACGAAATGTCTCTTTTACCCCCATGGTATTTTATATTTATACCCCTGTTAAATATGGTATTTTATGTTATACCCCCATTGAAAAGTTAATTGCCTCCATATCCCTGGAAACTTCTTTCCTGTTACAACTGTGCCCCTCCATCTGTCTCTGTTACCAAAGCTGAACATATAAGTTATGTTGTTTCTACTTGGTTCTTCTATGCCTGGAGTGGATCATTGTTGAGTTACATATGGTTCCCATTATGCTAACTAGAGATTCTATTGTATTTTGATTTTTGTTCGTAGAATCTCAACATTGAAATAAAATTTGTGGTGTTTGACTTTTGTTCATCTTACAATCAATCGGTGTTTTTTTGTCTCCATGTGGTGCATTCTTCTAATTGGTGCTTATTCTACATGTTGAGGATCATCTGACATGAAAATTTTCTCAATCAATATTTTTATGTTTTTTTCACTGTGATAGTCAGGATGATTATTTTTTTATTTTCTAGTTTGATTATATGATTGAAATAATGTTTGTTTATATTTTCTGTTATTGAAAATAATATCTATCAATAAAACTCAAATAAACATTATCTATTAGTCTTTTGAATAATTGTAAAGTTTTCAACATGAATAATTTAGCTAGATCCTGATATATTTTGTTTTTATGTTGAAGATGATGAGAAAAAAGAGTTTCAGTAGGTCTGAAGGTTGCAAAACTCACTCTTGACATGATGTTCACATAAAATTGAGGATATAATTTGATATTAAAAGTCTTCAAACACGTTATGTTTGTTTTATAACATGTAATTTTGATTATTTCATTTAATTCTTATTTAATACTATTGTGTCATTTATACAAAAGATCAAATAAATAAATAAAAATCTTAATAGTTAAAGTTTTATATTATGTTATTTTTCGTAATATGTTTTTAATTTAAATAAACAACCATAACAAAAAAAAATTTATTTTAGTAATGTTTTTTCTTTTATTTTTCATTTTAGAATAAAATACCTAATTTCTGGTTTAAAAAAGAATGAAAGGAACTGGAGTAAACACTTCATAATTTTTTAAGGGCAATTAGTCATTATTTTCTTTTTATTTCAAAATGAATTTTGTGATTATTTTCTGGTATGGTTGTAAGATTGAAAGAGTGTTTGTCGATAGATTTTCTATTATGAAAAATAAAATCTGTCAGGAAACTCAAATAAACACTATCTATCTTAGTCTTTCGAATAATTATAAAGTTTTCAATCAATCATTGAAGAACATGAGAAAAAATGGTTTCAACAGGTCTGGAGGATGAAGAAAAAATGTTTTATAAGCATCAGGCAAACACAGAAGCATAGAATTTCAGATGGACACAGGGGTATAAATGTAATTTTTCATGCCCCTATGGTCCAAAGGGTAGTTTGGTCAATTCATTTTGTATTTAACCGTTAATGGAATATTCTCGGTATATTCCACTCTCATCCGACAGAACTTAATATCAGGGGCACAGTTGCAACACGAAAGATTTTTTTAGGGGTATAGATGCAATTAGCTTTTTAAGAGAAATATAACTCAAAAAATCATATTTAATAAGGGTATAAATACAAAATTCCCTATGAAATATGAAGACAATGATGAAGATACATGACACTGCATATTGTTGTAAATTAATAGAAATGAGTGTAATAACATTCTAATTATAATGAATAATGTTAAGGTGCAATCTCTCCGTATGCTTTGACTTTTTCTCTCTCTGTATATATAGACACACACACTCCAATGAATCTTATAAATGCTTCAATATATATGACTCCTTAGCAATCTCTTTTTTGAGTTTTTTTAACCCCACCATTTTATAACAAAAGAAAAGAAAAACTGTGGTTTTTTGAAGCACTAGAGACCAAAATCCCAGGTCCCTTTCTCTTAAAAGGCGGAGAAAGGAATCCAATTTTTTTGTTGTTCCCTCAGTAGACCTGAGACCACATCTGCTGCTTCTGTGCGCAGCCCCTCCTCATCTTCCTCCATTTGTTCCCACCTTTGTGGACCCCTCAATAATTCTCCACCATCTCATTCTCTCTCCCCCCTCTTAAGTCTGTGATTCATATACCTCAATAATTTTCAATATAGTATGAATTTAAACATATGTTTTATTAAATTTTGAAGAATTATTTTTTATCATTAGAGGTTATTTTCCATCTTCTTCAAAAGTTATGACCTTGTGAGAAAATTTGAAAACAAATTTATATATATATGATTCTTATGAAAATAGAAGATCTTTAAAAGATGCTCCAATCCATTTTCAACTCGTTCGAATTGAAAACTCTGTCCGAAGTCTGGTATTCATATATAACATTATCATGACATTTACCTCAAAATAAAAAAATCATTAGTAGTACACTAATTAATGTTTGACAAAAATCAATAGCATTACACATTAATTTTGTAAATCAACTTTTCATATAAAGAAGTTTTTCAAAAATAGTTTTCCACGAAACACTGTCCAAACATGTTTTCAAACGCCATCGATCTGCCAGACTGTTACTCTGTTGTAACCGAAAAGATTCCAATGACTTTAGAGACACCCAAAAAAAGTGTTGTATATAGTACTATATACATTGATAGAAAATCACTGAAGCACATACTCACATTAGAGAGGTGTATGCATCAATAGATATTTTTCACATTTTTCTATAAATGTATTCATACAATTCATTGGAGCATAAACTTTTTTTTCCATAAAAACATGTATGAAGTCTGTTATTTTAGAAAAATTTAAAACACATGGACTGGAATTTGAGATTGGGGCAGTATCTTGTATGTAACATTAAAAAAAAAAAAAGTCACAGTGCCAGATACACATCCAGAACAAGAATAAATTCATGAATTCATGATTAACCCACACAACAAAAGCTTCCTTTCTTTTTCCCCCAAAAAAATACAAAAAACAATTAAAAAAAGTGGTTGATCATCTTTGAATCCAATATAATGTATTGATTCATTCATCATCACCCAGAGAACCCAGTCCGACTCCACACGGCGTCACGGACCCTGCTCACGTCCCTCCCCTTCAACGTCCTCCCCTTCCCCTCCACCACCGACGTCCCCACCAACCTCCCCCTCTGCGCGCGCTCTCTCGCCAAGTACTCGTGCGGCGCCACCCTCTCCTCCTCCTCAACCCACCACCCCCCACTCCCCTCCTCCTCCTTCTCATCCTCCACCCCCCTCCACTCCGGCACCCTCATCGCCACCGTCCTATTCCCCCCTTCCAACGCCATAGACAGTCCACCCACCACCTGATGTCGTCTACTACTACTACTAGTAGTATGGTGGTGTTGTTGGTGGCTAGTCATGGCTATCCACCTCGTACCACGTGATGATCTGTCGACAGTATTCCCATCATTCAGGAGACTGGCGTGGTCAATCATCATCGACCACACCTCCTCCTCTCGCAGGTCCTCGCCTGCTGCCACTGTCGCCGTCGTTCCCTGGCCATAATTAGGGTTACCTATGAAACGTTCGTGGTAGCTTGTTATGCTTTTTCGACCCTTAGCCATCGCCATCGCCGTCCGTTGCCAATCTTGTCATCGAACGGTCATCAATGCCACGTGGCAAAATTGAATTAAAAAAAATTGTATAATAATTGAATAACCAATGTCATGATCCCAAGCCAACCCCCCTCTCTATTTATAGGGTTCCAAAGTAAATCTTCGCATTTCATTTCATCTGAATTTGAACCGGATTTCATTTAGAGATTGTGGGAACCGTACCTTTCACTACCACATCATCGGTGGGCCCCACGCATTTGACCTACACATCGAATCCGTCCAAATTCGAGGGTGGACCACTCTCACGTGGGGGATTCCCGACATACGTGTCCCGCTGTCACGGCCACTCGTGTGCGGACACGTGTGAGGGACACGTGTGAGGGTATTGTATTGTTTGGTAGGGTTTTATTTATGGTCTCCCCTTCAACTATTTGGGAGTGACAATATTGTGTCTTCACTTTTAATTAATAATGATTACAAACTATGGTACACCTTATTATAAACTAAATTATCAAAGCCACAATCAGCATATTGGACGGTAGATAATGAAAGGAAGGGGAAGGGTTTGGTGGGCCCGTGACAAAATTGTCCAAGAGCCCTTCCCTCTCGGACTCTTGTTGTTGTTGCTGCTGCTGTTGTTGTTAATGTTGCCAGGGGCGGACCCAGGATTTAGAACAAGAGGAGCCACGGGCAAAAAGACTTTAGAGTAAAAAATAAAAAATATTTATAAAACATATAAAAATAAAAATGATAATTTTTTTAAAAATAAAAGTTATAGGATAATGACAAAGTCTTTGAATCTAGAAATGTGAATTTTGAATTCCTCAAAACTAGTAATAAAAAAAATTGCTAAAAAAAAGGCTTTCTTAAAATAAATAAATAAAACACAAATCCACAACTCCAAATCTTAAAAATTTCAACGGATATTGAAACACGGTGTCTGTTTTGGAGCATTGTTTGCAGTTATCATGACTAACACGCTATATGAAATTGGTTAACATATACATATTTTCTGTTTCAATGTGTACTCTATTATTAAAAAAATAATTATATTCATTTCATATGAGTATGCATTTGATTTTTCATAAATAAATGTACTTCATTAGTTTGCTATACACTTTATAAAATTCAAAACACATGTGAACGGTAAAAGAAACCAAACACGACATTTTTAAATTTCAATATTAACTTCATTACAATATCAACTAATTTTGTTTGAATCATATTCCACACCATCCACACTAGTTTTCTTTTTTTAAAAAAACTTATACACGCGTCTATTGAAGTATATACTGCTATATGATGAAGTATACTAAAATATAACATGATACTTTTTTTTTTACAAATGTAAAAAATTGACCTTCATATAATGTGATATAGCTCATGCACTATGGTATCACATCATATCATAGTATGAGCTCTATTTATAATATACTACCTATCATAGTGTATGAGATTATAGATGGAGCTACAATACGGACTAAGTGTATTAACTATCTTATTACACACTATTTTTTTTTCAACCCCGATTCCAGTCTTATATTATTATATATGCTTCAATTTAAATTTTTCAATTTTTCTATTAATGAATTCACACAATTCATTAGAGTATATATTTCATTTTTTTTATAAAAACAAGTACCTCATAGAGGTATACTATTTTTTAAAAATTCAACACTTGTGGACTGGAATTAGGATTGAAAAAAAAGGTTGTATGTACCAATATTCATTTTTTATTATAGATATAGCATGCTGAACACACCGAATTACTTTATACAACCCATCTTAAGTTTGTAAATGAATGGACTCCAAAGACTTGAGACTTCACTT